>CM077167.1:125310754-125662509 GCA_039583875.1 Platanthera guangdongensis | reverse complement strand
AAGAAATCAAACTCTGTCCCATGATCACTTCTGATCAGGGCAATGTGAGTATTGAACTCAATCTGTAAACATTTGAGAAACTCTGTCAAACACTTAAAGTTATCAGACTTCTTCCTTAGAAAGAACACCCAAGTGAATCTAGAGAAGTCATCTACAACTACTAAAGTGTAGGATTTCCCTCCTAGGCTTTGTACTGTGATGGTCCAAAGAGATCCATGTGTAACAGATACAATATCCTAGGTGAATCACTCTTATTAAGTGACTTAAAGCTGTTTTTAGTTTGCTTGCCTAATTGACAGGCCCTGCAGAGTCCTTCCTTCTTGTAGGGGCCAGAAGGTAGTCCTCTAACAAGGTTGTCCTTGGATAGCCTAGCAATAGTTCTAAGGTTTAGGTGTCCTAATCTCTTATGCCATAAAATATTGGTCTACAGACCGAATTAAACAAGCAGATATCTACATCAGTTGAAAGAAAATCTACTAGATAGATGTTATCTTTTCTTTTACCTGTCAACACAGTTGTGTTGTCCTCTGACTTGATTTTGCATAAGGCCTTTGCTGAAGGTCACCTGGTAGCCTTCATCACACAGCTGACTGATCTAATTAGGTTGTGCTTCAGTCCTTCCACAGAAGCTACCTTCTTGAAAGTTACTGAACCAATCTGGACTGCACCATATCCTTTAGTCTGTCCAAAGTTTGAATCACCAAAGATAACTTTGGGTCCCAGCTTCGCTCTGAAGGATGTGGGTTGTCCTTGTTCCTTGTCATGTGCTTAGAGCACCCACTATCCAAATACCATTGCTGGTTAGATGTTGGATAGGTCTTCACCTGCCCATAAGACAATTCATTTGTTTTTGACCCAGTTTACCTTGGGCCTAGTTGATAACCTTTAAATTCTGAAATGAAAGACATCCCAGGTTGACTCTTATATCCTTCATGATGATATCTCCTTGGAGGTAAAATCCATTCAGTATAAGGGTTAAAGATTTGGGATGAAGGACCCTTAGGATTCAATTTTGATTTGCCTTTGAAATATTTTCCAGAGCTCTGACCTCTGTTCGACGATCTTGGAGCTGCGTTCGACGATCTTGGGTCAGATCGTCGAGCTCCGTTAGACGGTCGACTATAGCTGAGGTCAGGTATTTGAGATCGTCGACCTGCGTTCGACGACTTTGGCTGAGATCGTCGTCTGCGTGTCGATGATTTTGCCTGAGATCGTCGAGCTGCGTTCGGCGATCGTCGATCTTCATTCGGCGATCGTCGATCTCCGTTCGACGATTTCTACTGGGACTTAGTTTTTCTGAGGCAGATCAGAATTTTTCCTAGCAACCTCTACAACTCCCTTTCCTTTGTCAGAAATGAATTTGATGGGAGTTGTTAGGACTATAGGTTGGCTGGATGAAGCACCCAAGCCCAGTGTACTGTTGAATCTAGAGTTCACTGTGCTTGTGATGTCCATCAGCTTGATGCTTCTCCCATTAAGGGATTCTTCAAGCTTCTTGGCCTCAGAGAGCTCACTTTTCAGTGAAGCTATCTGTTCCCTACAGCACTCCAACTCCTGAGAGAGTTTGAGGTTTTCTGACTTAAAGTATTGTGTTCAGATAATTGATTTCTGAGAGAGATAATCTCTTTCTCAGACTTTAGCAGGTCTAAACACAGTGCTTTAAATTCAGATTTAAAATCCTCTGAACTAAAATCAAAGAACTAATTACCTGATCTTCTTCAGGTTGGGTCTCTGAGTCTGACTCTGACTCCTCTTCTTCTAATTATGCTGTGAGGCATTGATTGCCATCATGCAGAACTCCTTTTCTTCTGCATCATCCTCATCATCACTGGAGCTGGATGAGGCTTCTGTTCTCTTCTTCTATCTCACTCCAGGATTTAGCACAAACCCTTTTCTTGTATGCTTATTTTTGCTTGAAGAAGGTTTGCATTGTCATTCCTTTTGAGTCTTTCTCCTTTCTTCTTTCTTCCTGTCCCTTCTGTCCTTGTTCTTGTTCTCTGGACAGTCAGGAACTATGTGCCCTAGTTTCCTGCAACAAAGAAAATAATGTCTTTATTATTACTAATGGACTTGTCATACCTTGGCTTATCCTGCTCCTTGTATGATCTTCTTCTGAAGTCCTTTCTGGCCATTTTGTAAAATCTTTTGGCCAGCAGACTGAGTAGTTCATCATTATCTGTGGCTTTATCTTCATGCAGATCCTCAATTGCCTTGAATGCTATGGTCTTCTCTTTTCTTGTGGCTGGTGAGGCAGCCTTCTGTTCTTCCTCTCTATTTTTGATGAGTAGCTCATAAGATTTGAGCTTACCCAATAGAGCTTTAGTGGTGATCTCATTCAGACTTCTGGCATCCTTAATTGGCCAGATTCTTGAATCCCAAGTGCTGGGGAAGCACATTAGGATCTTGTCATTAAGTTCTGTTAGAGAGATCTCTTTGTCCAATGTCCTGAGTTCACTAACAAATAGACTTAGTCTGTTGTACATGTCTCCCATTGACTCAGTCTCTCCCTTCTTGAATTCTCATATTGAGAGATGAGATGGGATCTTCTGTCCTTTCTCTCATCAGCTGAGCCTGAGACTATTTCTGAGAGTTTGTCCCAAATTTCCTTGGCTGAATTACATTCAGCTACCTTTTGAAATATGTCATCTGACATTGTCTGGGCTAGGATGTTCATAACCTTAGCATCAGCTACCTTCCATCTCTTGATATCAGCATCTGTTCCTGATGGAGGTGGAACAACATTTGTGCTTGTGTTCTCTGGGGTCTTGGACACACTGTCAAACAGAATTAAAGATATCTTCGTCAATAGAATTCATGTAAAGTCTGATCCTTGCTTTCTAAAGTGCAAACTTGGATAGATTGCACACTGGAGGTCTGGTGCTAGCATAATCTTTGTTTTGGGCCATGATTTGTGAAAACAAAATCTAATGAAATACCAAAGAAAAGCAGATCTAGGTTGGGATCTTTGGGTTCAGGTGTTAGCCTGTACAAACCAATAAGGTATGGTATGTTTAACCAACCTGGCTCTGATACCAATTGAAAGAGCAGCTAGATCTGATATACTCTAGAGGGGGTGAATAGAGTATATGGTGCTTTGAAACTTTTTATAACAATTGTTGTAATATGTGTGAGCAGGGAAGCAATAATAAATCTAATCACAGCACTAAGTTAAACAAACACTAAGCACAGAAAAATCAAGGCCAGAAACAAAAATGAAAGCAAGCAAAACCAGAAGACACAAGAAAATATAGTGGTTCCCCCAAACTTGGGTACATCCACTCTTCTACAACCCTAGGTAGGAATCCACTGCAGGATGAGTTGATCAGGTGTCCTGGGCACCAATGAGCTTTGATAAGGTGCTCAAAAAACCAAAGCAGATTTTTTGATCAGGTGTCTTGCCACACCAATGAGTTTTGACAAGGTGCTCAAAAACAAGCTCAAACTTTTGAAGGGAGTTTGAGAAAACCTTTAAGAGTGGGGGGTGAGAGAGTGATGGTGTCTTCTCTTTCTCAAACAACTGAGAAGACTATGTGGATTGATGTCAAAGCTCCCCCTGAATCCTTGAGATCTTCAGGAAGATAAGCTTTTGCTGAGGGTGATAGGCCTTCAAAGATTGAACTCCAGCAATAGATGATTTCAGCAATAGCTGAAATGTTGAATGTCTGGAGTCTTGAAAATATATTGGCCTTGAACACTTTGAAAACTAAAGAGATCTGAAGATTTGAGAAGACTTGATCTCCTTGGATGTGTGTTATTTAGAATTATTTGTGACAGAAGATTTTTGAATGTGTCTCTGTAATCTGTATTCTCTGTTCTGTATTGTGTGTGCTCTGTGAGAGATTAAAAAAATCTTGTCTTTTATTCTCTGGTACAGAATAGAATAACATTCTCTGTCAAGAATAGCCGTTGGCCTGCATTAATTGCATCCTTAATTGTAAAATCTCTTCTGGAGGAAAGTCCACAGAAACATTCCTTGAAAAATCTCTTGAAACTTGGTCCAGAAATGAATGAGAACGGCTAGGAAATCTCTGAATTAATTGCAGAATAACTCCTAACTGATTTGAATTTGAATTTAGAAACATCCTGGAAGTTATCTGAAATCGTCGAACTGAGCTCTGCTATCGTCGAGCTGAGCTCAGCGATCTGGAAATATACAGCAGCAAAATATCGTCGATCTGAGCTCAAAGATCGTCGAACTGAGCTCAGAGATAAAGATCCAAAGCAGAGTCAAAATCGTCGACCTGAGCTCACCGATCGTTGAATAGAGTTCGACGATATAATGAAGTTGAGCTCAGCGATCGTCGAATGGAGTTCGACGATCTGTCGAAGTTGAGCTAGACGATCGTCGATCGGAGTTCGACGAATCGTTGTGCTGAGCTCGACGATATGACTTAGTCTCCAAACACAAAATCTTGGTCTTCAGGGCAGCTTCCAAACCTAGACTTCTAACCCTTAGACTCAATTCTAATTGACCTATTGAGCTATACAGGAGGTCAAGCAAAGATTCCTAGAGACATAGTGATCCTGACCCAAATTAGTAATAGGGTGTTCCAACAAAAGCCTTCCACATCTCAGCCTAAGGATGATTATTATCAAAAGAGGATGTCATCCAAGAAGGACAGGAGCAGATCTAAGCCAAGCAAGTCTACAACATCAAAGATAGTTTGCTACTGCTGTAATAGGCCTGGACATGTTGTGGCTGAGTGTCTAGATAAAAGAAAAGAGTCTTCTGATAAAAATAAGACTCAACACCAGAGCAAGAAGGAGAAATCCTTTGTTGCTAAGAAGGAGAAGAGCTTGATAGACCAATCATCTTCAGAGTTAGAATCTGAAGCTGATGCATACATTGGTCTATATGCAGCAGCAGAAGAAGAAGAGTTCCTGCAAGTGCTGAACTCTATCTATAAACAAGAATACCATCAGTGCAAGGGACTGATGGTTGTGTCAGAAGAAGACAGATACCAGGATCAGCCTGGTCCTAGTAAGGTACAATGTCTTTTTAAAAATTCATATTGTAGTACTGAGTCAGAGTCAGCAACATCTGTATCAAGTGATGTGGATGGGTCTGAGTCTGAAGGTGATATTCATCAGCTGATAGATGAATATGGAGAATTGATGTAGGCACTAAAGAAAAGCAAAAAACCTGGCCAAAACTCTGGCTAAGGAAATTGCAGATCTTAAGATGGTTGCATCTGATTCAGAGAAGTTGATGGATCGAAAGTTGAATGAGATAGCCAGACTGAAAAACATTACTGTTATTCAGATGGGTACTATCACATTTAAGAATGATCAGATTAAAAATCTGGAGAGTAGACTTCAGAAAGAAAAGGAGATAGTAGCTAGTTTTTCTAAACCAAAATATGTATTACCCTTGATTGATGAGTTTGTGCCTCAAAAGGGTAAGGCTGGGTTAGGGTTTAAGAAAACTGCATGGACTGCTAAGTCCAATTTTAAAGGCAAAGCCCCAACACAAAATAAGAAACCTGCTATAAACAATTCAGCTAGGGTTGTACCTAAACAAAGGTACAACAAGTTTGAGTGTCGGTGTTGTGGCAAGGTAGGCCACTTTGCCTTAGATTGTTGGCACAATTCCAGTGTCAAGGAGAGTAGCAGTCTGCCTGCTAGAAGAGCTGCAGGCAGATTTGTTAAATTTCAGTCTAACATGAACCAAGGACCCAAAACTCATTTGGGTTCTAAGGTTAAGTAGTCTTTATTGCAGGTGAGTCCAAGAGGCCATGCCCCTATATGGTACTTGGACAGTGGATGTTCCAGGCACATGACTAGAATAAGGGGGATGATGAAGGACTACACACCTATCATGGATGGCCCTAAAGTAACCTTTGGTGGTTTTGAAAAAGGAATCATTAAAGGATTTGGTAACATTTCTAGTAACCAGATCGCTATCACTCAAGTGGCCTATGTGAAAGGTTTGAAACACAACCTTATAAACATAAGTCAGCTGAGTGATTTAGGATATGAAATTTCATTTATTAAGAATGGATGTCACATCAAAAGGTCAAGTGATCAAAAGGTCATATTGAAAGGATATAGAAAAAGAAATGTATATTGTCTTAACTTTGAGTGTGAGAACAATGTTTCTCCTATCTGTCTTGTAGCTGATGAGAGAGCCTCTCATTGTGTTAAATGGCACAAGAGGCTGACCCATCTTAACTGCAAGACTATTGACCAACTCTTTAGCAAAGCGTTAGTGAGGAATGGTCCTCAAGTTAAGTATATAAAGGATGGGATATGCTCAGCTTGTCAAAAAGGCAAGCAGACCAAATCCTTCTTTCATAGCCTTGAAAATAAGGATTCAGTGAGGTGTCTATACCTCTTGCATATGGATCTTTTTGGTCCTATGCCAGTTCATAGTATAGGTAGGAAGGTCTACACATTTATGGTGGTAGATGACTATTCTAGATATTCATGGGTGTTCTTTCTGAGACAAAAATCTGAAACCCCAAGTGTTTTATATAGTTTTGTCAAACAAATTCAGAATGAGCTGGACAGTACTGTGGTCAAAATCAGAAGTGGCCATGACACTGAATTTCAATCTGAGAGTATGACAAGACTGTGTGAAGAATTTGGGATTTTTCAAGAATTTTCCTCACCTATAACACCACAGCAAAATGGTATTGCTGAAAGGTAGAATAGAACACTGATTGAGGCTGGTAGAACTCTATTGAGTGACACTTCTCTCCCAGAATATTTCTGGGCTGAGGCAGTAAACACTGCATGTCATGTGATCAATAGGGCTACTATCACCAAAAGCCATAAAAAGACTCCCTATGAGATTATGAAGGGCAGAAAACCAAACTTATCTTATTTTAGGATCTTTGGTTGCAAGTGCTATATACTTAACAATGGCAAGTCTTATCTAACTAAGTTTACTGCCAAATCCCAAGATGGGATATTTTTTGGGTACAACAACAATAGTAAGGCTTATATAGTCTACAACTTGATTACTCAAGTTGTAGAAGAGTCTGTACATGTAGTCTTTGATGAAACAAGATTGATTAACTGTGAGTTGCCAAGTAGTGCTTGCAGTTCTACAGGTATAAATGAGAGAATGGACAAGCTTACCATTATAGAAGATTCTACTACAATTCAGGAAGTGGAAAAGGGTGGCTGATGTCCAGGGGGAGTACAAGACTCTCCAGATGCTGATGAAAACCAAGAGGTGTAGCTTAATAAAGAGGCTGGAGGTGTTCAACCTGAAGATAAACTACCTCCAGCTAATAGACACTTAAAGGATCATCCAGCAAATCAGATAATTGGTGATCCAAGACAAGGAGTACAAACAAGGAGCAAGAATATGAACACAGTTCTGTGCTCTAGCTTCTTATCACAAGTAGAACGCAAGAAATTTGAAGAAGTTGTTCTAGACCCACATTGGATTGATGTCATGCAAGAGGAGCTGAATCAGTTTAGAAGATGCAAGGTCTGGAAGTTAGTTCCTAAACCAAAAGACCACAACATCATTGGAACAAAGTGGATCTTTAGGAACAAATTGGATGAGAATGGGATTATTGTGAAGAACAAAGCAAGACTTGTTGCAAAAGGATACATGCAGGAAGAGGGTATTGACTTTGATCAAACCTTTGCCCCAGCAGCAAGACTGGAAGCAATTAGGATGTTCCTTGCTTATACAACATATCAAGGCTTTAAGGCATTTAAAATGGATGTAAAGTCAGCATTCCTAAATGGAAATCTAAAGGAAGAAGTCTATGTAGAGCAGCCCTCAGGTTTTGTTGATCCTCTCAAACCTGATTATGTTTATAGACTTAGGAAAGCATTATATGGGTTAAAGCAAGCCCCAAGGGCTTGGTATGAAATCCTATCTAATTTCCTCATTGAGAACAAATTCTCAAGGGGGAAAATAGACAAGACTTTATTCATAAGGGAATCCAAAGGAAAGATAATCCTAGTCCAAATATATGTTGATGATATAATATTTGGGTCTACTGAAAGTAATCTTTGCAGAAAGTTTGCAAAACTTATGCAAGGAAAATTTGAAATGAGCAGTATGAGAGAACTTAAGTTCTTCTTGGGTCTGCAAGTAAGACAGACTGATGATGGATTGTCTATATGTCAGTCTAAGTTCACCCTGGAGTTAATTAAGAAGTATGGTATGGAATCATCCACTACCAGAAGAACTCCTATGGGGACAAGTGTATCTCTTAGCAAAGATGATGTAGGGAAACCTGTAGATGAAACTTTGTAAAGAGTTATAGTTGGTTCTCTCCTATATCTGACTGCTAGTAGACCAGATATCATGTATGCTACATATGTCTGTGCTAGGTACCAATCCTACCCTAAAGAATCTCATCTGACTGCTGTCAAAAGGATTTTGAGATATCTTAAGGGCACACCTAATTTAGGCCTTTGGTACCCTAGGAATGGAGATTTTCTACTAACAGGCTATTCAGATGCAGACTTTGCAGGTTGCACAGAAGATAGAAAAAGTACTACAGACACCTGTCAATTTATAGGAGGAAGATTGGTGTCTTGGAGCAGTAAGAAGCAGACTAGTGTGGCAATATCCACAGCTGAGTCAGAATATGTTGCTGCAGGAAGCTGCTGTGCACAACTTTTATGGATTCAGCACCAGCTAGTAGACTATGGTATTCAAGTAAGTAGAACACCTTTGCTTTGTAATTTTACAAGTGCAATTTCTATTGCTAATAATCCTGTTTCATATAGTAGGACTAAGCATATAGAAATCAGATACCATTTTCTTAGAGAACATATAGAGAAAGAGGACATCTCACTAGAATATGTCAAAACAGATTATCAAATTACAGATATGTTTACTAAGCCTCTGGATAAAACTAAATTCAATAAGTTTAAAATTGAATTAGGGATGCTAAACATAGATTAGTTTAACAAAATTGGCTAAGTAAAACTGTGTCAACATATTCAGCAACAAGGTGTCGACACAGAGAAATGTTGTCGACACTTCATGAAAGTAGTGTCGACACTTCAGGAAGTTGTGTCGACACATCCAGGATAGTTGTGTCGACACTGAGAATAAGTGTCGACACATAAGTTCTGTCGACTATATTGGTGTCGACACATGCAGATGTCTATGTCGACACTCAAACACTGAGTCGTCAGTTAAGGATATTTGTGTCGACACATCATAATTAGTGTAGACACATAGTAGTCAACACCGTTGTCGAGACTTAAGTAGTCAGTGTCGACACTTTTCAATAGTGTCGACACATTCATTGATTGTTGATGTGCCTTTTCACCTTCGTTTTTAGAAAGGTATAAATAGGTCAACTGTTAAATTTTCTCAACGTGGTCAGCAAGATAGCCCAAATGCCAAATTAATATCTTCGAAACTACCCAGTTCTCACGTTGAACCAGCGAAAACCAAGGAACAAGGGTTAATCCCAACAAACAATGGAAGCATAAGCAGGTCTTTTATTCATTCACTGCTTTACAATACGAGGCATACATAGCGAGACATGATTTCGCTAGTATAACAGCTGTAAATAGAAAGCACCAAAAAAACAAGTCGGGCGGACAGCACCGGAGTCCGCCGAGACCGCCGAGGTCACCGAGGTCGCCGAGTCCGCTGAGATCTCCCGAACTTAGTTGCAATCCGCCGAATAGCACGGAGTCCGCCGAAGCCGCGAGGCCGCGCGGACACACCGTTATTCGTCTCCTGCTGAAGCTGAACTGAGGAACACCCCCTACCCTCCTGAAGCCGGCGGACAGGTTATTGAAGCTGGCAAAGATGAAACAGAACTGACAAGCCGCAGAGCGACCTCCTGCTGAGTCCGCAGAGACCGCACACTTCCAAGTACTTGACCGAAGTCACAGCCAAACTCTTGGCTCCTTGAAGCAACCCGCGCGACCTGCACACAGCAAATGTCAGCACTGAAACAATCCGCGCGGATAGACAAACTCAGACCGCAGCTCCTTGCCCAACCCAACTTACTGTTCACTCAAGTTACTGTAGACCTGTCAGGGGTCCTATTTATAGGCGAGGTGAGGAGTGTGGTCACCGCCCTAGAGATAGAGACACCGCCCCAGCCTGCTCGATAGCAAAACACCGTCCGCCGAGTCCGCAAGGACTTAGCCGGATACCAAGGAAAACCGCCAGGAGCAAGGAAACATTGGTGAACTCTCACCAGTCCGCCCAAGCGATGCGGACAAAGCATCAGCCCGCAAAGCTTCAACTACTGCAGGACAACAACCCCCTTCAATGGATGTCTGCACCAACCCAAGGCAGTCCGAGAGACTCACACCTCAATCCGCCACAAGTACATGACCAAAGGCAGACAACAACAGTCCGCCCGGTCACAGCGGACTTGACGGATACGGCGGAAACCATAGTCTTGGCACAGAGTGTGACCAAGTCCAAAACCATCAAAGGCTAATGCGAGCATGGCAGACTCAAACTCCCGTCCGCCAAAAACCTTAGCACAGACCTCCAGCAGTCCGCAAGTTCCTCGCACTCCTGCCCAACGTAGCAGCCATCTCCCGGACTTCAAAATCCAGTCCGCCAAAGACCTCCACAGCAAAGCACCTACTGTGCCACCAGAGCTCGACAAGGCCTCAGCCAAGCTCTAAGCACAGTCCGCAATAGCCCAAACCGCGGACACGCCAGTCTGCAAGCTTCCGCAAACATGAGCTAACCCGCCTATCAGCACAAGCATGCACCCGCGGCCACGGAGCAATGCACCAGTCCGCAAGCCTCCATCCGCTCAGGCCGCTCCTTGGCACAGCCAATCAGCACACCCTATCCGCAGAAACTAGGTCGCATAGTCCGCGGACTCCATGCAACAATCCGCTCAGAAGACAGCCGGCTTTCCACTAGACCTTCCACCAGGCCGCACATCACAGTCCGCCCAGTCCGCCTAGTCTGCCAAAGCTGTCCGCCCAGGCCGCCCGGCCTGTTCCGTCAACCACTTCCACTTCACAAATTTCAACACTCCCCCTTGAAGTGGGAAGTGGTGACCAAGCCCAGCAAGCTGCGCAAGCGCTCAAAAGGCCCCTTCGACAGTGGCTTCGTGAAGATGTCAGCAAGATTATCTTCACTCCGAACATGCCCGACCAGTAGAGATCCTTCCAACACCTTCTCCCTGATGAAATGGTGATCAATCTCAATATGCTTGGTCCTGGCGTGACACACTGGATTGTTTACCAGTTTGAGAGCACTCTCATTGTCACCCCGGAGTAAAGTAGGCCCTTACACTTCTTCATGAACATCCTCTATAAGCCTCCTCAACCAAACGGCTTCCCGAGCAGCCAAGGCCGAAGCCTTATACTCCGCCTCTGTGGTTGAAACCGACACCGAGTCCTGCTTCTTGCTACACCACGAGATGCTAGCTGAACCGCAAGTGAACACATAACCTGAAGTGGACCTTCGATCATCTGAATCACCGCCATAGTCAGCATCCGTGTACCCGAGCAACGCAAACTCCGAGTCCCTTCTATAGAGGAGTCCCATGTCAGAAGAAGCCTTGACATACTTCAGAATACCCTTTGTCGCCACTAGATGAGATTGTCTTGGTTCAGCCATATACCGACTTACTCGGCCAACAGCATAAGCAATGTCCGGCCTTGTAATCGTCAGGTAAATCAAGCTCCCAACAAGAGCCCTGAACACCAAGGGATCAAGGAGAACCCTTCGCTCATCTCGTCGAAGCTTCAGCCCAAGTTCCAGTGGAGTAGAGCACTTCTTCCCTTCGCCCATGCCAAACCGCTTCACAATGCGATCAGCATACCCTTTCTGGCAAATAAGAACCCCGCACTCCTTCCTCTCCACTTCCAGACCGAGAAAGTGATGCAACTCTCCCAAGTCTTTCATCTCGAAGAGTATAGCAAGCTCAGCCCTGAGCCTTGCTACTTCCCCCTCCGAGTTCCCTGTGATGATCATGTCATCCACATACAGCAGGACCAAGACTTGTAGCTCCCCCTTCTTCTTGACGAACAAGTTTGAATCCGAGTTAGAAGCACGGTATCCACAGAATTGCAAGTACTCTGCAATCTTCCCATACCACGCTCTAGGAGCTTGCTTCAACCCATAGAGAGCCTTCCTGAGTTTACAGACATAGTCCGAATGATTTTCAGAGACAAAACCAAGCGGCTGATCCATGAAGATGTCCTTGTCAATCTCTCCGTAAATAAAGGCATTCTTCACATCAGGTTGCCACAACCTCCATCCCTTGCTAGCAGCCAAGGCGATCACCACTCTTACTGAAGTCATCTTCGCAACTGGACTGAATGTCTCCTCATAGTCTTCTCCATACTGCTGTGAGAATCCTCTAGCGACCAGGCGAGCCTTGAACCTATCAATTCTCCCATCAGCCTTCTTCTTCAACTTGTACACCCACTTGCAAGTAACCGGAGTAATGCCATCAACCTTGGGCACAAGATCCCAGGTTTCATTCTTCTTCAGAGCATCAATCTCTTCCTTCATGACATCTTCCCACTCCTTCACTCCAGTGGCCTCGTTGAAGTTTGCAGGCTCTCGCTCATCCATAGGACCTGCAAAGAAGTAGGAGACAAAGCTCACTGCATTCCCATCACAGTACCGAGCCGGTGGCTTAACCACCCTCTTCAATCTCCGAAGACTCGGCTCCTTGCTCACTTCTTCCGTTTCTTCTTCGGGCTCCACTCCTACCTGGGGAAAGCATTGAGCAGTGCTCCCCTTGCTTCCTGATCCAGAAGGCTCAGCCTCGGAGTTAGAAGCAATAGGAGCTGTTGGTGAAACAGCAAGCTCCTCTTCCAAGCCTTCAGCAGCTGCCACCGGTGCTTCATCAACCTTGATACTTCCGGTTAGCTCAACCGAGCCACCTCCATATGACGTCAGCTCGTCAAAGACAACGTCTCTTGATACCACGAACTTCTTCGTCACAGGGTCCATGCATTTCCATCCCTTCTTCCGTTCATCGTAGCCAACAAAGACAAGCTTCCTTGCCTTCGCATCCAGCTTTGTCCGTGAAGCATCCGAGACATACATGTAGCAAGTTGAACCGAACACCCGAAGGTGTCACACACTCGGCTTCTCCTTCAGCAATAGCTCAATAGGAGTCTTCATGTTGATAGGGCTGAGTGGCATCCGGTTGATGCCATAAGCAGCACAAGACATCCCCTCCGCCCAAAAGGACCTTGGGATATCTTTCGCATGAAGCCAGCATTTGCAGGTTTCCGTCAAATGACGGATCTTCCGCTCCGCTACCCCATTTTGTTGTGGAGTGTGAGTACAAGTAAGCTCCCGTTGGATCCCGTGCTTCCTGCAGAAGTTAGAAAACTCGGAGGAGACAAACTCTCCCCCATTATCAGTTCTAAGCTTCTTAATCCGCAAGCCAAGTCGGCCTTCTACCAACACCTTGAACTCCACAAACAAACGGAAGGCTTCTGGCTTCTCCTTTAAGAAGTACACCCAAGTATACCTTGAGTAGTCATCAACCAAGACAAGCATGTATCTGCTTCCACCAAGGCTGACAGTAACCGTCGGTCCCATCAGGTCGCCATGAATGCACTCTAGTGGTTTCTTGCTCCTTGTTTGTGATTTATCAAACGGAAGGCGATGTGCCTTGTCGTATTGATAGCCCGCACAAACATGCCCATCACCAAAGGAAGATAACTTCGGCAACCCTCTCATCAGACTTCTACTAGCCATCGCCTTCAGCTTGTCCATGCCAACGTGCCCCAGCCTCTCATGCCAGATAGCAGCGCTATCATTGGCCCTCATTCTATCAACGTAAGAATTGGTGGAAAGAACAAACAAGTTCTTCACCCTCCTCCCAACATGAGCAACATCATCCTTCACCGCTGATACGTTGCGAAGGAACCTCACGTCTGTTAGCCCAAACAGAACGTGATAACCAGCGTCCACCGCATTGGTCCCCGAGAAGAGGTTCTTCTTCATGCCCGGCACATGATACACACTCCTTAACGTGAGTGGCCCCTGATCACTACCCAAAGACACGACCCCCTCTTTCTCTACTGCATAAACAGTATTATCAGCAGTGATAATAGCTTCATTACCTGAGTAAGCCTGCATGGTGGTGAACTTCGATTTGTCTCCGGTGAGGTGATGACCACACCCAGAGTCCACAATCCACTCGCTGTTGAAGTCCTCAGCAGACAAGGCCCGGACACAAGTGCCTGTCATGAAGGCTCCACCCCATTCTGCTTCTTCACTTCTCGAGCAAACTTCCTCCTTTCCCGCAGCATGCCCAGGCTGCAGTTTGACATTGCAGTCCCGCTTAAAGTGCCCTCGCTGATGACACCGGTAGCACTTCAAGTTCTTCTTTCAGTCCTTAGGAGCATTGTTCCTCTCCGGTGGATATGAAGTTGAAGTCTCCTTCTCACCAGCGGCCTGCACCTTCTTCTTCTTCTTCTTCCCTTCCCATCCTTTCTTCTTGCCTGAGAAGAGAGCTTCGCTGCCTTCCTGATTCAGGTTCACTCCAGCCATCTGCCTTGCTAAGCTCTCCTGCGAGGCAAGCAGATTCTCCAGCTCAAGCAACGACAGCTGAGTAGCCCACCCTTGAACAGATGTGACAAAGGCCACATACTCCTTCCGCAAGCCGAGGATAATGTGTCTTTTCATCTTTGCCTCAGAGATAGGCTCATCAGGATCTAGTGCCGACAGCTCAGCACACAAGCTCTTCATCTTTAATAAGTACTTGGAGATGGAAAGGTCTCCCTGAGTTACCCTGGCCATCTCATTCTCCAGGAACTGAAGCCGCGCCACATTCTTCCTGTTGAACATCTCATCAATGGTTGTCCAAATATCAGCAGCCGACTCACATCCAACAATGTGATCAAACAGTTCCGGAGACATGACTCTCTTCAGAATGAACTCCGCCTTAGCATTTGTTCTTCTCCAGAGCCTAACCTGCTCAGCAGTACCGAAAGCAGCAGTGACTTCCTTCCTGACGTCACCACCGACGACTTCCCACAGCTCCTCGCCAAGAAGATAACTCTTCATGCACGACTTCCACTTCTTGAAGTTAGTCGGCGTTAAGAGTTCAATACCCAGACCTCTTGCAAAACTCCCTTCCATTGCAACACCTGTTGGAAACCTCTATTGGCAACCTTTCAGAAGCTCCGAGCAACAACACAGGTTGATCACCACTCAATCACTGAGTAAGAACACTGGCTGACTTCCGCTCACGCAACTGAACCTCACTTTGATACCATGTTAAATTTTCTCAACGTGGTCAGCAAGATAGCCCAAATGCCAAATTAATATCTTCGGAACTACCCAGTTCTCACGTTGAACCAGCGGAAACCAAGGAACAAAGGTTAATCCCAACAAACAATGGAAGCACAAGCAGTTCTTTTATTCATTCACTTCTTTACAATATGAGGCATACATAGCGAGACATGATTTCGCTAGTATAACAGCTGTAAACAGAAAGCACCAAAAAATAAGCCGGGCGGACAGCACCGGAGTCCGCCGAGACCGCCGAGGTGGCCGAGGTCGCCGAGTCCGCTGAGATCGCCCGAACTTAGCTGCAATCCGCCGAATAGCACGGAGTCTGCCGAAGCCGCGAGGCCGCGCAGACACACCGTTATTCGTCTCCTGCTGAAGCTGAACTGAGGAACACCCCCTACCCGCCTGAAGCCGACGGACAGGTTATTGAAGCTGGCAAAGATGAAACAGAACTGACAAGCCGCAGAGCGACCTCCTGCTGAGTCCGCAGAGACCGCACACTTCCAAGTACTTGACCGAAGTCACAGCCAAACTCCTGGCTCCTTGAAGCAACCCGCGCGACCTGCACACAGCAAATGTCAGCACTGAAACAATCCGAGCGGACAGACAAACTCAGACCCCAGCTCCTTGCCCAACCCAACTTACTGTTCACTCAAGTTATTGTAGACCTGCCAGGGGGTCCTATTTATAGGAGAGGTGAGGAGTGTGGTCACCGCCCTAGAGATAGAGACACCACCACAACCCGCGCGATAGCAAAAAACCATCCGCCGAGTCCGCAAGGACTTAGCTGGATACCAAGGAAAACCGCCAGGAGCAAGGCAACATTGGCGAACTCTCACCAGTCTGCCCAAGCGATGCGGACAAAGCATTAGCCCGCAAAGCTTCAACCACTGCAGGACAGCAACCCCCTTCAATGGCTGTCCGCACCAACCCGAGGCAGTCCGCAAGACTCACACCTCAATCTGCCATAAGTCCACAACCAAAGGCAGACAGCAACAGTCCGCCCGGTCACAGCGGACTTGGCGGATACGGAGGACACCATGGTCTTGGCACAGAGTGTGACCAAGTCCAAAACCATCAAAGGCCAATGCGAGCATGGCGGACTCAAACTCCCGTCCGCCAAACACCTTAGCACAGACCGCCAGCAGTCCGCAAGTTCCTCGCACTCCTGCCCAACGCAGCATCCATCTCCCGGACTTCAAAATCCAGTCCGCCAAAGACCTCCACAGCAAAGCACCTGCTGTGAAACCAGAGCTCGACAAGGCCTCAGCCAAGCTATAAGCACAGTCTGCAATAGCCCAAACCGCAGACACGCCAGTCCGCAAGCTTCCGCGAACATGAGCTAACCCGCCTATCAGCACAAGCATGCACCCGTGGCCACGGAGCAATGCACCAGTCCGCAAGCCTCCATCCGCTCAGGCCGCTCCTTGGCATAGCCAATCAGCACACCATATCCGCAGAAACCAGGCCGCATAGTCCGCGGACTCCATGCAACAATCCGCTCAGAAGATAGCCGGCTTTCCACTAGACCTTCCACCAGGCCGCACATCACAGTCTGCCCAGTCCGCCTAGTCTGCCAAAGCTGTCCGCCCAGGCCGCCCGACCTGTTCCGTCAACCACTTCCACTTCATAAATTTCAACATCAACAGCATTGTCTGTCGACACGCTCTCCATAGTTTCGAGACCAAAACTTTGTGTCGACAACTCTCTCATCTAAATTCAAGATTTCTCTCCACCCTAATGGCGCCAAATATTGAGGATAATGTCAATGAAGGATACGAACTGGTTCAGAATGCATTTGATGGAGCAGATTTAGAAATTATAGGACTAGTAACCCTAATTGCAGAGAGTGGGTTGGAATTTCTAGTTTCTGAACCAACTAAGATTTGGAAGAAAGAAACTCTAGAATTCTTTGGTGCTGCTACCCTAGATCAAAGAGGACTCAAGATTCGATCTACAGTCCATGGAGTAAAGGTGAAAATCACCCAAAAGAGTATAAGGAAAGTTCTACACCTGCCCAGAACACAAGAAGAAGATGTGCCCGCATCTAAGTTATGGGAAGCACTTTAATGGTGTGGACTGGATTCAACCATGAAGATTGGCTCGTCTTTAAACAGGAAAGACATGAATATGCAAGGGAAGTTCTTGTCAGAAGTTGTAGGCAAAGTGATTCTATGTAAGCTAGGGGGACATGATAGAATTTATGCATATATGTTCACCCTTATGACCAGAATTATCTATAGACTAAACACTAATCGGTCTGTAGTCATTTTTGACAAGATTAAGGATAGTATAAAGAAACCAAATCTGGGCAGAATTATGAGCTTGTATTTAGCTGGATCAGTTCCTGAAGTGATGGAACAGTCAGCTGGAACTAAGATTAATCATATGAGGAGAATGGACATCAGGATCATCTCCAGGTGGGATCGAGTCTTAACTAAGGATATGTCTACTCCAGAGAAGGAAGCCCCATCATAGAGGAAATAGAAGAAAACCTAAATAACTCCTGAACCTTCCAGTAGTTTGGAGGAACAAGCAGCTTCCAGTTCTAATGAGGAAGAGGCTGATATTGCTGGAAAGTCACCAGTAAGAAATGAAGATGCACAGAGGCAGGGGGAGCAACCATTTGCTAGCCCTATCCACCTGGATCCACTCCAGGAGGAGCCTCACCATGAGGAAGATCCAACTCACTTGGACAGTGAAATGGCTACACAAACAGTCCTTGAGGTAATTCAAGAGATGAATCAATCAATTCTTAATGATAAGAATGAAACTCTAACTGAATTTTTGATTGAGTTGATCAGCCAACTCAGTTAAACAGTCAACCACAAGATGTTATGATGGAAGATACATCTGCTGTTGATAATGCTTCTGAGTTTATGATACCTCAAGTCCCTACTCAACAAGAATTCACTCTTGAAGAGTTGTTCAATGAAATAGAGCAAGCTAACATTGAGGGGGAGAAAACTGATTTTGAGGGGGAGCATGTCAATCTTGAGGGGGAGCAAGTAGAAACTCAGGGGGAGAAACCAAGAGCTGAGGAGGAGCAAGAAACTCAGGGGGAGCTACCAAGGACTGCACAGGACTTGCCTTCTAGTCCTTAGGACAGAGTCACTATAGACAGTTCCTCAGCTTCTGAAGATGAAGCAGTAGTACAAGCCAAGAAATGAAAACTGATGGTATTCAAAAGAAGAAGCCAAAGCTACAAAATGCATTACAAACTACTGCTCCACAACCTGCCCCAACAGTTGATTATAGCTCATTGTTGGTGGCCATGCAGATCAAGTTAGATGAGCAAAGGATTGCCATGGAGAAGTATCTGGATGAAACTCATAAGGATTTACAATTCTCCTTGGCTCAGGATATAAAGTCAATAAGATTTGAAGTGAATCAAAATAAGAAAGAAATGACTGATTGTTTCCACAAGGGTGGAAATGCTGTGGTTTTCCTTGCAACACATCAAGAGAAAATCAAGACTCAAGTGGATGATATAGCAGTGAAGCAGGGCTATGTCCTAGAAAATCAGATTAGGATGAATGATAATCTGACTGCATCACATAATGCAATTGTTACAGAAATGAAAAATATTGCTACTGCCCAGACTGCAGCATGGACTCAAGCCAAAGAAGATTTTGATAAGCAATTCCAGACAGAACTAGCTGCTGTTCAAATAGCTATTAAAGATTCACAAAAGATTATTTCTACCCAGCTCTTAAAGTTAAAGTCTTTTTTATAAGGATGATGTTAATTTTTTGGATGAACTGGTCAGATTTCAAAAAGATGACATCAGGGATCATGTTGCCAAAGAAGTCATAAAGGGAGAGAGAGTATTAGTCAAACCTGGCTCTGATCATGCTAAATGGATATCTAACAGCATCAGACCCACACTTGGATATCCACCCCTGTGTGATGATGACAATGAGGCTGAGTCTGGTGTACAACCTGCATATTTTGGAGGTGAGCAAGCTGAAGTTGCTCAAGTAATCTATCCTCCAACAGATTTTGAGATGATCCATCAAGAAGTACAGTCTATGTACAGTCCTCCAGAGGGTAATCAAAATATTATCCTTGAGAAAGTAGACAAGCCTATGCCAGAGGCAGTTTTGAAGGAGCAAGAAGCTCTATTGTCTAAGAAACGATTCAGAGAACAGGCAGAATTAAAGCCTGATTTTGAGTAGTGGAGTCCAACCTCCAGGAATATTATATTAACTTCTTGGAAAGATGTAAAGGACCAGACCCATGATAGGGGTAAATGGTATTCTGAGCAAGAATGGAGAAAGCATGAAGCTAGGCAAGATGCAATTTTTCAGTATAGAAGAAAGACAAAACTTGGGAAGCTACCTCCTAATGCTCAGGAGCCTAGCAAATATTTCCCTAAGCCCTTTCACTACTTTGAAAGACAAAGAATAAGAGATGAAGAGCTAAAGAAGAAGGATCTGAAGGGCAAGAAGCCAGCTGATGACACTGATGTTCCTGTACAAGCCAAAGTCCAATCATGCAAATGAATTTTCATCAAGGAGCCAGAGCTGCCTTAGAATAGATATACTTGATTTTATAACATTGTAAACTTTGGTGTTTAAAATCTATGTAAACTTTTATTAAAAAAAAACTTTTGAAGTTGAAGCAAAACATGATTAATGCTTATTCTGTGGTAGCGTTGTTATTATTCTGTGATGCTTGATTATATATGTTTTGTTTAAGTAGTTACCCTGTCATATAATGTTGTTATACATCAAAATGTGTATTTGTTATGAATGGTGTATATCATTGACTAAGGGTTATGACTTCTCCAAATAGGGGGAGATTGTTGGGTACATTGGAAAATGTGTACCAGATTTGAAGAAGCCTCACCCAGCTCAATGATATGCATCAAGGTATATTTGATGTGTTTTAAGTTTATATGCGCAGGTTAAGTAAATGCAGGAATGCAGAAAAATTTCTAAGTTCGTGTGTCGACACCTGGAGAAGCTGTGTCGACACTTATGAAGGCTTGTGTCGACACTAGAGAAAAGCTGTGTCGACACTTGGAGTTGATTGTGTCGACACTTGGAAAGGCAGTGTCGATACCAGAAGAAATTGTGTCGATTCCAGGAGGCTGTGTCGACACACAGAGAAGCAAAGTCGACATCAACTGTGTCGACACCAAGAGGTAGTGTCGATACACAGGATTACTTAGTCGACATCAATTGTGTCGACACCAAGAGGCAGTGTCGCCACACTGAAGACTTTGTCAACATCAACTGTGCCGACACACAGGACTTATGCCGACACACAGTAAAGTTTCAACTAAGTTAAAGAAAAGAAGGCTTGTGTCGACACACAGAATCAGTATCGACACATTCTAAAGAAGGCTTGTGTCGACACGCAGAATCAGTGTCGACACATTCTAAAGAAGCTGTGTCGAGAAGCTATTACAGTAACTAAAGAGCTGTGTCGACACCACCAAGGCTTGTGTCGACACTTAGTCCACTTGTGTCGACACTTAGTCTACTTGTGTCGACACATGATGAAGTTCAGTCTCGACATTTTCAGACAGAGACAGTATTTCAAGAAGTTACTGGATGACTTGATAGCTGCCATTTCCAACCAGTCTACTCCAACTGTCACAGTTTTCAGAAGTTTGTTGGAAACCGGATCAGCTGGTTACCTTGGAGAATGTCTATAAAAAGGCATACTCCTTCAACAGAAGATATAACTGACAGAAGAAGAACTGAAAAACACAGATTAAAGAAACTAATACAGAATTCTAAAGTAAGTGAAAAAGAAGAAGTTGGAGAGAGAGAGCTCCATCTACTGAAGTGCAGTTGCTGAACCAGGCTGCAAAGAAAGATTCAGATTGAGATCTGAATCTCAAGTTAGAAGCTGATTGAAGATCAACTTAACAGGAGATTCAACCCTACTGAGTTCAGATTCAAGAAGCTTTGAAAAAAGCTAGGAGAGGTTGATCTCTGCCATCAAGTTCTTCCAAGAACTGATCAAGAAGACATCCATCCCTTCTCTCTTTATCTGGGTGGTGGTTAATTACTTTACTAAAACAAATTTTCTGTAGGATCTTCATAGATCTGAGTTGTAAGCCTGTGTCTATAAAGGCTGAGAGTAGGAGAACATTTTCTCTGAGTGGTAGGCCTTATTGAAGGCTGAGGTAGGGCTGTGAGCCTGAGTTGTAGGCGATTGTGATCTTTGAGTGTAGGCTTGGTTGAAGGCTTAGGTAGGGCAGTTTTCCTGAGTTGTAGGAGTGTGGACTCACTCTGAGTGTAGGAGCCCTGCTGGGGTTATGAGCTGCTGTAAGATCTGTGGATCTGAGGTGAAGTGAAGAAGTTAGGCCGAGTCTAGCACACTGCTAGATAGGCGAAGGGGGAAAGTGAATGTACCTAGACCTTGGGGAACCACTATAAAAATCTGTGTGCAATCTGTGTTGTGATAATTCTCTGAATCTGTGATGTGTTAGCTGTTGAATTTGCAGTTTCTTATTACATAACAAAATAGATTTGCTGCCTTAAATAGAAAAAGGAATTACACCTATTCACCCCCCCCCCCTCTAGGTGGTTAGGCACTAATTCTTTCATCCCTGATCGAAGTTGTTGTACAGTAAACCTTCCTGGACAAATAATTCTCTGGTTGTGTTGAGTTGACTTTGAAATTAGTAGGGAGAGGCTGTAGTACAACAATGTTAATGTCATGGTAAATTTAGTGTATATGTAATGGTGACAAAATATTGTTAATGACATTTGTTGGATAAACCCATAATGAACACATGGTGTAGTGAATGAGTGGGTTGATGAGTTAAGATGGCAGGAATGATTTAAATATGTGAACAATAAGAACATACATGACAATGGTAATATGTTCAATAATGATGAGATTGGCTTGAACTTGTTGTACATGGTCGGTAGTGATTGCTATGAACAAATGGTTGTTGGCATTTAGTTGATTGATCCAAGTGTGCACGAATGGTTTGAACTTGTAAAAAGAATTGTAAACAGTGATGCTAAAGTTATGTGACCATAGTATATATGTAATCATGTTGGACAAATGGTTGTTGAATATGTGAAGTACCTTTATGTTGGTGATGAACCCTTGTGTGCTTGGATGCACGAAAATGCAGAAGAGGTTGATGCATGGTCATGAGTCTTGTCAAATAGGGAAGTCTAGTGTGGTCCACTGCTGTGAGGTATGTCTCCTTACGGGTAGCAGTGTGGATTGTATGTTGTATGAGGTGGTTCGCCACCTGTGTTGATGATGAACCCCTAAGTGCCATGGGGCACGATTTTGTGAAAGGGTGTAAGTGCGGGTGTTTGACCGCACTGGATTGGTAATAATGAAAAGAGACATAAGTGGATGGGGTGCCTTGGTACTCTGGTGGTTTGTTCACAGAGGCACCTTCTGTACCATGATGATGTGAAATTGCATGTGGTGTGTGTCGACATGCGGTGTCGTAATCTCGGGTTAAGGACAGTGTGGCAGGTCTACGGGCTCGCCAGTCATCACACCGATGGGAGTTGACAACTAGACTTGCACGGTTGGGACTTGGTCCTCGGTGCTCACTTCCCGAGGCACCATCCATGCTAGTGGATGGTTGGCCTTGGTCCTTTGGTGATTTGTTCACAGAGGCACCATCCGTGCCATGAATGTAGGCCAGTTGGGCTGGGCTCTTGGTGCACATCTACCCGAGACCACTTCTGAGTCATAATACATATGTGAGCTCCGCTGTTGTGTTCTTAGCATTTAGGTGTATGGAGGACTAGGCTTGGTAGTGTGGAGGCCCGCCTAGTAGTGAAGAATCCCACTCCACTATCACCCCCTAGCCAAGGCGGTTGACGTCTGAGAGGTTAGCTACCTGCTCGAAAAGTGAGAACTAAAATTCTATGTCGACATAGCAGTTGCATGTGCGTGATCATGGGTGAGTCATTGCATTGCATTCATGTCATTACATTACATTGCATACACAAGATCCTCATCGTATAAGTTTGTATGGGCACTCTTATACGATGAGTTACTTTACTGTTGAGCCGATCCTCAACTTATATTTCTATATGAGCATTCATATAAGTTGAGTTACTTTCTTTTATAGCTTTACCTTTTATACTACTGTAGATGATAGAATTACTAGAGTAGATTGTTTACTCATTCATTAAACCGCTGATATACATTGATATTGCTCACTTTATACCAGCGGTTTGTACTACTGATTATTTATATATATTGTACCCTTGTTCCTTTCTCCGCCCGGTGCCGAGGAGTCGCCGGGGGAGCAGATGTGAAGCAACTTAGTCTTTATTACTAACAGTTGCTATGTCTTCATTTTTAGGAGGGAACCCAACATATAGAGCAGCAACAGGTTATGCAGCAGGACAGCCAGGACATGATGACAGGGCTTGAAGGGTCGGTGTCATTGCTACCGTTAGTGACTGATGTGAGTTTTGAGAGACTAGTGATGTAGCGCTTTGGGCAAGTTTTACTCATACTCTGATATTATAGAAGCTTGTTGTAGCTTCATTTTCTTGATGTACTTTTTGGACTATTTTACTTATGTGTGGATTGACTTCTGTTTTATACTCTTGGTTGGGTTGGCATTGGTTGATATTGGTTATAGCCGGCAGGATAGGTGTCATGTGGTACAGGTTAGCCCTTGTGCTAACGCTACCACAAGGTGGTTATTCTGGGCATAATACTCCCCTCGTGCCGTGCTTTGTGTTCCGGGAGGGGGTCTTACAAATGGTATCAGCTTACTATGGTCTTGAACTAAAGAAGTCATTCAACAAGGGTGCCACCCCCGTTCGATTAGTCAGTTTAGGGACAAACTTACTTAGCAGAAGCAATGGTATAAGATTCGCACCACATTTTTTATTATCTTCGATTCAGGCCATGAAAGCTCACATGAGGGGGGATGAAGTCTACATGATATGTTTCGAACTGAAAGAGATGACAATAGATATGAAGAATGTGCGAGTGGTGCAGGATTTTCCCGAGGTATTTACTAAGAAATTGCCAGGATTACCCCTGCATAGAGAGGTGGATTTTCAAATTAAGCTAGTACCGGGTTCCAAGCCCATCTCCAAGGCCCCATTTTCGAATGGCCCCGAAGAAACTCGCAAAGTTTAGATTTTAGTTGCAAGAATTGGTGGAATCAAGATTTGTTCACCCCAGCTCATCACCTTGGGGAGCCCCTGTTCTGTTCGTTAAGAAGAAGGATGGCACCATACGATTATGTATAGACTATCGGGAGCTCAACCGACTGATGGTGTGGAACACCTATCTGCTACCCTGGATCGAGGAGTTGTTCGATAAATTGGTAGTAGCGCATTGGTTGTCCAAGTTGGATTTGCACTCGGGGTATTACCAATTGAGGATACAAGAGAAGGACATTCAAAAAACAGCTTTTAGCTCAAGGTACGGCTTGTACGAGTTCACCGTGATGCCGTTTGGGCTCACAAATGCCCCTTCACCTTTCATGAGTCTGATGAACAAGGTGTTTGAGCCTTATCTAGACATATTTGTCATCATCTTCATCAATGACATTTTGGTCTACTCAAAGATAGAGGAAGAGCATGTCGAACATCTGACCTTAGTACTGAAAAAGCTAAAAGAGGACGCCTTGTTTGCCAAGTTCAGCAAGTGCGAATTCTGGCTGCAAGAAGTTGCCTTCTTGGGCCAAGTGATCAGTGGGGCTGGACTAGCGGTGGATCCAGCCAAAGTGCATGCCATGAAGGAATGGTCACCCTTGAAGGCAGCGGCCGATGTACGGAGTTTCCTTGGACTTGCCGGGTATTATCACAAGTTTGTGAAGTGATTCTCAAAGATTGCCCTTCCTCTTACAACTCTGATAAAGAAAGGTGTGCCATATGAGTGGACACCCCAGTGTGAAGCTGTGTTCCAAGAACTAAAGTACAAACTTACTACCACACCCATTCTATCCCTTCCATATGGGAAGGAAGGATTTCAAGTCTACACCGACGCATCGTATCAAGAGATGGGAGCAGTACCGATGCAGCACGGGCATGTGATTGCTTATGCTTTGAGACAACTAAAGAAACAAGAAGTCAACTATCCAGTACATGATTTAGAATTGGGAGCAGTGGTGTTCGTCTTGAAGGTTTGGAGGAACTATCTATACGGCATCCACTGTGAAATCATTTCGGACCACAAAAATTTAAAGTACTTCCATACTCAGAAGGAACTCAACTTGAGACAGCGGCGGTGACTAGAATTTTTATATTATTATGAATTTTCCTTGAAATACCACCCCAAAAAAGCAAATTTTGTAGCTGATGCTTTGAGCAGGAAGGTACTGGAATAGAGCACTGAGTCCCGATTGATGAGTATGAAATTAACTCAGATGCTCGAAGAGATGGAGATTACCCTGGCATATAAATGCCATTCGGAAGGGTTTACGAAGTACTTAACCGCGATGAGCATAGTCTGTGATATTCATGACTGAATTTGGGCAGAGCAAGGAAAGGATACTGCTCTGGCCCCAGTGTTCAAGTCAATTGAAGATGGGACTACTGACGAGTATTCCCTAAAAAATGGCCTCGTTCATTTTCGTCGCCGACTTTACATCTACAAAGGAGGTAAAATTCGGGAAGATATCTTGGGAGAGGCACATTGCTCTCAGTATTCAGTGCATCCTGGGATTGCCAAGATGTACGCCAACTTGCAGAAGACCATGTATTGGCCGGCAATGAAGAGAGACGTCAGATATTTTGTTACGCACTGCGAGGCCTGTCAAAGGGTGAAGGCGGAATGCAAGAGCCCTGGTGGATTATTACAGTCATTTCCCATCCGCGAGTGGAAGTTTGAGGATGTCTCCGTGGACTTCATCCACAGATTGCCTCGCTCACGCTCAGGGAATGATTCAGTTTGGGTAATCATTGACTGCCTGACAAAGGTAGCCAGGTTTATTCCTATGAAGAAAGAAGCTCATGTGGATGTTTTGGTACGCCTCTTTGTGGAGCAGTTTGTATGGTACCATGGCGTGCCAAATACAATTATTTCTAACCAGGATGGTTGGTTTACCTATAAAGAATGGAAGGTGGTACAGGCATATTTGGGCTCGCGCCTTACATTTAGCACAACGTTTCATCCTCAGACAGACGGGCAGTCTGAGAGGACCATCAGAACTTTGGAAGATCTATTGAGACTGTGTGTGTTGGATAGAGGAGAGCCATGGGAAAGTCTCTTACCCCTGGTGGAATTCTCCTATAACAATAGTCACCATGTCGGTATCGGGATGGCACCCCATGAACCTCTTTACGGAAGAAGGTGTAGAACCCCCTTATCATGGGTGCAAGATGAAGACCCAAAGGTTTTAGGAATTGAGTACATTAATGATACTGATGTGGTTGTTAGACTAATACGGTACCGTATGCTTGAGACTCAAATTTGGCAGGCTAAATATTATAATATAAAGCACCGGATGGTAGAATTTCAGGTGGGTGACAAAGTGTTCCTGAAGATCCGGCCGATGCATGGAATGTCACGAGTACGTGGTGTGAAGAAACTCAGCCCAAGGTACGTTGGGCCTTACACCATATTGGAAAAGATTGGCCCTTTGGCCCACCGGTTGGTGTTACTGTCGTAGATGGAGAACCTTCATGACGTATTCCATGTGTCGTCACTCCGTAAGGCGCTGTTGCGGCCCGATCAACATATCCCCACCATTGATGGAGCTGTAGCAACCGATAGATTTGTACGACTAGAGCCAGTACGGATAGTGGACACCAAGACAAGGAGTTAGTATCGCAAGAGTGTTCCTTTGGTAAAGGTGTTATGGTCAAATCATGGGAAAGAAGAATTTACTTGGGAGCCGGTGAACTTGATGTGGAAGCACTA
This sequence comes from Platanthera guangdongensis, assembly GCA_039583875.1. Lineage (NCBI taxonomy): Eukaryota > Viridiplantae > Streptophyta > Magnoliopsida > Asparagales > Orchidaceae > Platanthera > Platanthera guangdongensis. Next base: position 125,635,493 of record CM077167.1, on the reverse strand, counting down.
CTCGGAGTTGTTTCCTCAAGGTAAATTTGAAAGCATATTTTTTTTCATTTCATGTTTTTCTCTCCCCATAGCCTTAGCCTGATTTCGAGGACAAAATCTTTTATTTTGTTTATAGGCTTTGTAACATCCTGATTCGCGCTAGGCTCCTCCTGCGCACTTTTAAGTTAGGAGAGCTGACTTGGGCTCAGGGTGTGCTGGCATATAGGCTTTCACCTGAGTAGGGGAGGAGGTGTTGATTTCTACCGGGAAGGACATGGGTAGTGACATGGACGTGTTCTTACCCGTGTGGTACTCTTGTAGATTTTGCGCCTTCTTTGTGATCTTTCTAGAGAAGGATGCGGGTAGTCACATGGGTGTGTCCCTACCCGTGTGGTACTCTTGTAGATTTTGTGCCTTCTTTGTGATTTTTACAGCGGACATGGGTAGTGACATGGGTGTGTCCCTACCCGTGTGTGCCCAATCCAAGACAACTCGTGACATGGGTAGTGACCGGATCTCGAAAAAAATTGTCGAGCAGTGCTCGGCGAAACGTCGAGCAGAGCTCGGCGAACATCGTCGAGCAGAGCTCGATGAAACATCGCGCAGAGCTCGACGAATCGTCGCGCAGAGCTCGATAAATTATCGCATAGAGCTCGACGAACATCGTCGAGCAGAGCTCGATGAAACGTCGAGCACAGAATTCCCCCGTGGCAAAATTTCGAGCCGCGTCCTTTCAAAATGACTCATTTAATGTGATATTTGTCGGTCCAATGTCAGGCCAACACATGGCGAGGCAGTTACCCTAATCTCTCACAATACAAAGGGGAGAAAACCCTAGCCGTCTCTTATCTTTCTTGCCAAGTCATCACTATGAGAAACCGTCAGAGAGGAAGAGATTGCTGGAGCAGATCTTCTTTCTAGTGAAGAACGAACACCAACCAAGGAGAAGAAGATGCCACCAAGAAGGGTGACAAGATCCATGGCTGGAAACGGTTGAAATACCAGAAATGAGGTGAGCTTCCTACCTTCTACCTTGGTGCTAGATCTCTAGTTATTCCTAGGAGAGATATCGACTCAAAAGAGTCTTGATTTGTGAGAAGAAGGTTTCTAGGAAGTGGCCATGATAGGACTTGTGTCCTAGGAATTAGAGTCTTCAACCTTTCCTCACTTCAAATGAATTTTGTGGACTGGTTTCGTGAAGAGAAGTGGCCATATGAGGGTGAATAAGGGAGGAGAAATTCTGGATGTGTCGTGGGAATATTGGTTGGAGGAAGAAGACGAACTGATGTCGTTCGTCTCGCCTTAAGATGCACGCAAAAATCTATTTTCTGCCTGCAACGATCTTTGAGGCCGTTTTCGGACACGATGTGGCCAGGTATTGGCTTTCAACTAAACAAAAAGGTTGTAGCCCTTGGAAATACCTTTCCAACGAGGAGTTACATGCTTTCACTGGATTCCAGTAGCCTCAGGAATCCCCGATTGAAGTTGTTGTACAGTAAACCTTCCTGAACAAATAATTCTCTGGTTGTGTTTAGTTGACTTTGAAATTGGTAGGGAGAGGCTGTAGTACAACAATGTTAATGTCTTGGTAAATTTAGTGTATATGAAATGGTGACAAAATATTGTTAATGGCATTTGTTAGATAAACCCATAATGAACACATGGTGTAGTGAACGAGTGGGTTGATGAGTTAAGATGGTAGAAATGATTTAAATATGTGAACCAATAAGAACGTACATGACAATGGTAATACGTTGAATAATGATGAGATTATCTTGAACGTTTTATACATGGTCTGTAGTGAGTGCTATGAACAAATGGTTGTTAGCATTTAGTTGATTGATCCATGTGTGCACAAATGGTTTGAACTTGGTAAAAGTATTGTAACCAGTGATGCTAAAGTTATGTGACCATATTCTATATGTAATCATGTTGGCCAAATGATTGATGAATATATGAAGTACCTTTATGTTGATGGTGAACCATTGTGTGCTTGGATGCACGAAAATGCGGAAGAGGTTGATGCATGGTCATGAGGCTTGTCAAATAGGGAAGCCTAAGGTGGTCCATTGTTGTGAGGTGTGTTTCCTTACAGGTAGCAATGTGGATTGTATGTTATATGAGGTGGTTCACCACCTGTGTTGATGATGAACCCTTAAGTGCCTTGGGGCACGAGATTGTGAAAAGGTGAAGGTACGGGTGTTTGGCCATACTGGATTGGTAATGATGAAAATAGACATAAGTGGACAGTTGGCCTTGGTCCTCTGGTGGTTTGTTCACAGAGGAACCTTTCATGCCACAATGGTGTGAAACTGCATACGGTGTGAGCTGATACGCGGTGCCGTAATCCCGGGTTAAGGATAGTGTAGCAGGTCTACGGGCTAGCTAGTAGTCACACTGATGGAAGTTGACAGCTAGACTTGCACGGTTGGGTCTTGGTCCTCGGTGCTCACTTCCTGAGGCACCCTCCATGCTAGTGGATGGTTGACCTTGGTCCTTTGGTGATTTTTTCATAGAGGCACCATCCGTGCTACGAATGTAGGCCAGTTGGGCAGGGTTCTTGGTGCACATCTACCCGAGACCCCTTCTGAGTAGTAGTATGCATGTGAGTGCCGCTATTGTGTTCTTAGCGTTGAGGTGTACGGAGGCCTAGGCTTAGTAGTGTGGATGCCCGCCTAGTAGTGGAGATGCCCGCTCCACTGTCACCGTCTGGCCACGACAGTTAACACATGAGAGGTTAGCTACCTGCTCGAAAGTGGGAACTACAGGTATATGTCGACATAGCAGTTGCATGTGCATAATCATGGGTGAGTCATTGCATTGCATTCATGTCATTATATTACATTGCATAAACAAGATCCTCATCATATAAGTTTGTATGGGTACTCCTATATAATGAGTTACTTTACTGTTGAGCCGATCCTCAACTTATATGTTTGTATGGGCATTCATATAAGTTGAGTTACTTTATGTTGTAGCTTTACCTTTTATACTATTGTAGATGAAAGAATTGCTAGTGTAGATTGTTTACTCATTCATTAAACTACTGATATACATTGATATTGCTCACTTTATACCACCTATTTGTACTACTGATTATTTATATATATTGTACCCTTGTTCCTTTCTCCGCCAGGTGTCTAGGAGTCACCGGGGGAGCAGATGTGAAGCCCCATAGTCTTTATGACTAACGGTTGCTACGCCTTCCTTTTTAGGATGGAACCCAGTAGATAGAGCAGTGGTAGGTTATGCAGCAGGACAACCAGGCTAGGAAGACAGGGCCTGAAGGGACGGTGTTGTCGCTACCGTCAGTGACTGATGTGAGTTTTGAGAGACTCATGATGTAGCCCTTCGGGCAAGTTTTACTGGTACTCTGATATTATAGAAGCTTATTGTAGCTTCTTTTTCATGATGTACTTTTTGGACTATTTTACTTATGTGTGGATTGACTTCTATTTCATATTCTTGGTTGGGTTGGCATTGGTTGATATAGGTTATAGCCGGCAAGATAGACATCTTGTGGTATAGGTTAGCTCGTATGCTAACGCTACCGCAAGGCGACTATTCTGGGCATAAGACTCCCCTCGTACCATGTTTTGTGTTCTGGGAGGGGGGTCTTATAGGGCAATCCTCCATAGCCTAAGTGGTAGGGCTTAATTACCTGATATATTTGATACTTGTATCACTCAGTGTAGGCCCTTGTGGCTGAGGTGTTAATCTTTGAGGAGACTGAGAGATCCTGAGTGATCTGAGGTGTAAGCTCCTCGGAGCATTGTCTTGGAGAAGAGCCTTGACCAATAGGAAATTAGCAAGGTTGGAGGAGAATGGATGTACCTGTAGATTGGGGAACCACTACAAATCATTGTGTACTCTATTGTGTTGGCTTTCTTTGTGCAGGTAGCTCATCCTGAAAGCAGTAATAAACCAACCACTAATGTAGAAAACTAAAAGAAACTTAAAGATAGTCACTAAGCACCAAGAAACCTATTCACCCCCCCAGGTGATTTAGTTATCCTTGAAATAAAGACTTTCACTTTGTAACCTACAAAATTTGCATCTGAATAACCTGTTAGTTCAAAATCCCTATTTCTAGGGTACCATAAGCCAAGATCAAGTGTGCCCTTAAGATACCTCAAAATCCTCTTAGCAGTAGAGTAGTGAGATTCTTTAGGTCTAGCCTGATACCTAGCACAAACACATGTAGCATACATAATGTCTGGCCTACTTGTAGTAAGATATAGAAGGGAGCCAATTATCCCTCTATATAAAGTTTCATCAACAGATTTCTCTACCTCATCTTTGCATATAGGGATACTTGACCCCATGGGAGTTTTCATGTTGGAGGTATTCTCGATACCAAACTTTTTTGATCAACTCCCTGATGAACTTAGACTAGGATATAGACAAGCCATCATCAGTCAATCTTACTTGGAGGCCCAAGAAGAACTTAAGTTCACGCATACTGCTCATCTCAAACTCCCCTTGCATAAGTTTGGCAAACTTCCTGCAAAGGTTGTCATTAGTAGATCCAAAGATTACGTCATCTACATATATCTGGACTATGATGATCTTGCCTATCTTCCATCTTGAGAATTTATTATCAATTAGGAAGCTAGACAATGTCTCATATTATGCTCTAGGGGCTTGTTTCAACCCATATAGAGCTTTTCTAAGTCTATAAACAAATTCAAGTGAGTTAAAATAAACAAAACCTAGAGGTTGCTCAACATAGACTTCTTCCTTTAAGTCACCATTCAAGAAGGCTGACTTCATATCCATCTGATAGACCTTAAATCCTTTGATTGTAACATATGCAAGGAAGAGTTTGATGGCTTCCAATCTTGCTACTGGGGCAAAGGTTTGATCAAAGTCAATACCTTCTTCTTGTTTGTACCCCTTAGCTACTAGCCTAGCCTTATTCTTGATTATAATGTCATTTTCATCAAGTTTATTCCTATAAATCCACTTGACTCCAATGAAATTATGTCCTTTTATTCTGGGAACCAGCTTCCAGACTGTTGGATCCCTAGTTGGATTTGGGCTAGGTTCACTAAACTAGGATGTTTGACCCAACCTGTATAGCCAGGGTCATGTCTGTGTCCTAGAGTATAGGCCATGTCCTTATAGTCAACACTGCATGGATCAGCCAACAACAGACTGCAGAAGACTCAAGACTTAGAGAAATTTCAAATACTCAGTAAATGAGTTCGACATTCGTCGAACTCAGCTCGATGAAAGTCATGCTCAGCTCAACGAATTTAGAGACAATTCTCTGAGTTGAGCTCGACAAACTTTGTTCTAAGTTCGACGATTTCTGGATGCTCTACTTCAATATTCCAAGTCCAGAATCATTTCTCTGAACTCCAATCGACAAATTCATGTTCTCATCTCGACGAACTTAGACCACAGTCTTAACAAGTTTTATCAAGTAGCAGTTAGCAGTGCTCAGGTCAACGAACTTAGTTCTCAGGTCGAAGATTTCTAGATACTCTACTTTAACACTCTAGTCTAGAAACATCTCAATATTCTAAGTCCAGAAACATTTCACTGAACTCCAATCGATAAGGTTAGATTCTCAGCTCAATGATCTTGATGCATAGAATTGGCAAGATTCTAGAGAAAGCAGTTAACTATTCTTAGTTCGGCGATCTTGGATCTCAGGTCGACAAACAACAATTATCTGGTCGACGAATATAACTTCTCGGCTCGACGAACTCTGGATCCAGGTCGATGAATTTTGTTCTTTGCTCGACGATTTCTGTGCAGTTCCAGACATGGACTTTTCCTTTCTTCTGTCCTTATTTTATTGCAGTAATTCCTGAATAATCAATGCTTAATATTCTCTGAATATTACCGTTAGAAACAACATTGATTATGGTCTTCATCAGGATTATTACTTGTCGCTTTTCAATGGGATAGTTGGGGAAACCAATTAATGCAGACATTCTCAAGGCCGCTAGTAATCAATGCAGGAAGGAATTCAAAAATTCAAAGGAAAGTTTCATAGGAAATACAAAAAGTGATTTCTTCCTCTCTCTCTCAATTAGACAGAGCATGAGACACAGAAAGGATACAAAGAACAATAACACAGATATAGAAGCAACAAATAAGCATCCCAGACCAGACAAATAACACAAGATACAGAAGAAGAAGAAGAAGAACACACATTCAAATCAAGAGTCTTCTTCATTCTTCACTCCAGGATTCTTCAAGGACAACAAAACTTTATCAGTCAAGAAGTTCCTGGAGATCTTCTGGTCAAAGCTAAAGATTGAAGACTTACTCGCCTTGAAGCAAAGCTTAATCTTCCTGAACAACTCTATAACTCAGGGGGAGCTTTGTTAACATCAAAGATCCACTAAGTCTTCTCAGTTGTATTTGAGAAAGAGAAGACACCGTCACTCTCTCATCCCCTCACTGTACAAAGGGTTCTTTAACTACCTTCAAAAGTTATTCCTTGGTTCCAAGTAACCTTATCAAAAGTCTTGGGATTGGGTTTTGAGCACCTAATCAAAAGCTCATTGGTGGCAGTCACCTGATCAAAAACCTGAGTGGATTCCTACCAGGGTGGTAGAAGAGTGGATGTACCCAGGTTGGGGAACAACTATAAAATTCTTTTGTTATCTGGTTACTCTCTTTCTTTTGTTCGTGCTGTGCCTATGCTAGTTAGGTTTGTTGTGCATATTATAGTTAGTTTGATTTCTGTTGTGCCTGCGGTAGATTAATTTATCTTAGGACTGTTTTTTTACTCTTAGCCAAGTTCTGGTATTAAATAGCTTCCCAACACTGTGGTTTTTATTAATCAGCAAAAAGAATCAAAAGTTTTAAAGATACTTTATTCACCCCCCTCTAGAGTATTTCAGGTCTAACCCTCACTTTCAATTGGTATCAGACCATGTTCCTTTGGTTGTACAAGCTAATCCTTGAACCAAAAGATTTTTTATTAGATCTGATTTTTTATCTCTATTAGGATTATATTCACAGCATGGCACAGAATAAAGATTATGCAAGCACCAGACCTCCAGTGTGCAACTTAAATAAGTTTTCCATCTGGAAGGAAAGAATAAAACTTTATATGAATTCTATTGATGAGGACATCTACAATTCTATCTTGACAGGTCCTCCTCTATTGGGTATTGTATCCACACTAACCCAGATTTGATGAAGTCACCCTTGAACTAAGATGAATTAAGTTGTATTTGATGCTTGGTTTGAGTTATGTGTTTGCAGAATTCTTATGGGAAGTGTAGACCAATGTCAGTCAACAATGGGTCACCAAACACAGGACCATACAATGTAATCCCTCATTGTATGTTCCAAAGTGTTGACTCATGTGTAGCCTCTCTATTGGAATACACTTCATATTCAAGCTGTAGGACTATGGGAAAAGACTTGATGCTGATTTCACCTTAGAAGAAGAAAAATTATGTCAAAAATAAATTTCCTAAGTAAAGTACTCGAGTAAGTTACTGAGTGTATACTCGAGTAGTAATTCACTTACTCGAGTAGTTAAGATATACTCAAGTAGTCCAATTAAGGCTCTCGAGTAGTTCATCTTATATACTCGAGTAGTTTTCTTTTACCTCTCGAGTTTACAAAATTCTCTTCTAAAGTTTTTCTAAGTTATATACTCGAGTAGTTCTATCTTCTGTCTCGAGTTAATTGAATTCTGACTCTCATGTAGTTCCTACTTACTCAAGTAGTCTAAATCATATACTCGAGTAGTTCATCTACTACTCGAGTAGTCCAATGCTTTTACTCGTGTAATCCAGATTTCCTTTCCAGAAAATTTTTCTAAGTGAATTACTCGAGTAGTTCTTTTTGTCTCGAGTAGTTCATGTTACATACTCGAGTAGTTATATTTATCTCGAGTACTTCATCCCATATACTCGAGTATTTCTTTGTGTCTCGAGTAGTTCAACTTCTATACTCGAGGAGTCAGTTTTTCCTGCTCCAGAAATTTTCTAAGTGTATGACTTGAGTAGTCTCTTATATACTCGAGTAGTTCATTCTTATATACTCGAGTAGTATTTCTTTTACTCGAGTAATATACTCCATCTCTCGTGTAAATATTTAAGTACTCGAGTAAGTCATTCTTGTTACTCGAGTAGCTGATTCCTTGAATTCTTATTTACTCGAGTAGTTGACTCCATGTACTCGAGTAATGATTTCTCTTTCTCCCAAGTAGTTTTTCTCATGTACTCGAGTAGTCATCTTCTACCTACTCGAGTACTGTTGCATATAATCGAGTAGTTCTGCTTGACTCGAGTAATTTACTTGACTTTTCAGAAAAATCTTTAAGTCCAGACTTTACGGTCTTATTCTTAAACTCTGACGTGATTTGTCCACGTGTCTTTCTCATAATGAATCATTTAAGTCTAATTTTCTCCTCTCCTATAAAAGGTCTTGTCTAAACCGAAAAACCCCAAGTTTTCAAAGAAAATTATTCTAAGAAGTTTTTGCAGCCGTACTCTCTATCTCTCTCTAAGAAGATTTCTATCTCCTCTTTCTCTCTCCAAGAAACAGAAATTCGCCGCCGTCACCGTTGCTGATTTCTGACCAGCTAGGGTTTCTTCTTTTCAGAGGATTCAGATTAAGAAGGCACTCCAGATCGAGATTCACTCAATTCCGTATTTTCTGATTAGATCGATCATGAGAAGCCAAGGAAGTTCAGATCCATTCTTACCAAGATTCTTCTTCAATATTTTGATAAAGCCGCACGCTTAGAAGAAGGAATTTCTGATTTACTGTTGCAGATCTGAACAAGAGGATTTACTGTTTGTATTTCTGTACAACTTTATTTCATTATTGTAGGAGAAGTTTTCTCCGAGTGTAGGAGTTTTTCAATTCCGAGATTGTAGGAAGTTTTACCTTCCGAGTGTAGATTCGTTTTGTGGATCGCGTTTGTAGGAACATTGTTCCGAGGGTAGGATTGATTTCTAATCCGAGATAGTGGAGTAGCTGAGTCTAGTGTATTACTAGATCGGCGAGGGAAAGTGGATGTACCCAAGGTTGGGGACCCACTATAAATCTTGCCTCATCTGTGTTTGTCTGATTGGTAGATAGATCTGTGCATTGGTTGGGATTTTTTTTTATTCCGCAAAAAGATGCACAGCTCACCTATTCACCCCCCCTCTAGCTGATTTAGGTTGACAACTGTTATCTTTCAATTGGTATCAGAGGCAGGTTGATCGTTAAAAGGTTAACACCTTGATCAGATCCTTAAATAGTTGTCATTTGAGATCTACCAAAATAGACAAGGCTAAAGATTTTGCCAAGCTTCCTTTGTGCAACAAAAATAGTTTCCCCATGTGGAAAGAGAGAATCAAGTTCTTCATGGAAGCTGTGGATCCAAGGATCTTCATGATAGTTGAAGAAGGTCCTTATATTCCCATGACCGTCTCCACTATAGATCTAACTAAGAAAGCCCCCAAGAAACTTATGGATCTAGATAAGGATGAGATTGCACTTGTCTCATTGGACAAAAAGGCAAAAAATATCATAGCAAGTGCAGTCGATGATTCAATGCTGCAAAATCTGATTCACTGTCAGTCTGCAAAGGAGATGTGGCAGTCTCTAGTTACCTTGATGGAAGGTACAGAAGAAGTGAGGGATGATAGAAGATCCCTACTTAATCAGAAGTATGAGGCTTTCCGACAAGGAAACAAGGATACCATTGCTGACACATTTGAGAACTTTTTCAAGATAGTGAATGGGCTAAGGGTATGTGGCAGAGTCTTCACTAATGGAGAATTGAACAATAAGTTATTGAGATCCCTGACTAAGGAATGGGATAACAAGGTCTGTGTTATAAGGGATTTTGGAAAACTGGTCGAGACAGATCCTCAGAATCTCTTCAGGAAGCTGATGTCCTATGAGCTCCAACTCAACACCAGGAAGGCTGAAGAAGAGAAAAACATGTCTGTATTCAAAGAGAAGTCTGTTACTTTAAAGGTAGACACCTCTAAGAAGTCCAAGGCTGTTCCTCCTACTCCAGCACCAAAAGTTAGTGAAGAAGAAACCTCAGAGCCAAGTACCTCAGGCTCTGAACTATCAGAAGGAGAGTTCTCACTACTCTCTCGGCAGTTCAAGAAATTCTTGAACAAGAAGAAGCAATGGAAAGGTAAGGATGCCTCTTATAGAAGATCACGAAGCGATGGTGATCGGCAAATAAATGGCTCAAGCAGCCATGACAGGTATAATTCTAAAAAGAACATATTTCGACTGATATTATTTGTTATTGTTGTAATAAGACAGGACACGTCATCGCTGACTGCCCTCACAAGAAGAAGGAGGGTGGTAGAAGAGAGGAAAATAAGTCCTCGTACAGTAAGAAGAGGACAGAGAAGAGCTTGATGGCCAAAAAGGGCAAGACTCTTAGTGACTCTAACTCATCTGAGTCGAGTGAAGAAGAAGAAGCCTATTTTGGACTCATGGCTCAAACTGATGATGAACAAGAGCCCCAGTTCACTGGGAAGGTAAACTCTCACGCTCCTCTCTCTGATTCTGAAGTTTCTGAACATGATTGTGAGGATAGCACTTCTGATGATGAGTTAGAACTCATGGACCAATATAAGGAGTTAATCATGGCTTACGACAAATGTCGCTGAGTCGTGAAAACTCAGGCTAAAGAGATAAAGTCTCTCAAAGCTGAAGAGAGCGTCTTGAGAGAGAAAGTCGCAAAGACCGACTCGCTCGAAGAGAACTTCAATAATACTATTGAAGGATATAATAAGGCTCTTGAGCACCTTAACCTCAAAGAGAAAATCATCAAGGAACTGAAAGCCCAACTTGCTGCTGAAAAGAATCTTGTTGAAATTTTCTCGAAGCTCAAGACAGTTCTTCCATTCATTGCTGAATTCTCAGCCAAGGCCAAGGGTGCTGGATTAGGCCATGAAGAAGCTCCTAGTAAATCCTCTAGGAGAAATAAGGCTCAACGAAAAAATAAGGCCACCAAAAAGGCCTTAGCCAAAGAGAAGGGGAAAACCCCTCAAGATCAGACCACGTTCAAGAAGGTTATATTTCCTTCAAATGAGTTTGATTTTGACTCATCCTATGGGCACTTTGCTAGGCCTACCTATGTAGAGCCAAAGTCCCATTATTAAGGATGGACTCGACCCAGAAACTTTGGAGAAAGTGTCTTTAAGGCACCTTATGAAGAAGTCATTCGTCAGAGCTATGGCCCTTTCAATCATGGTCATAACTTCAAGAAGGCACCAAAGGCAAAGCCTGTTGTAGAAAAGCCAGTGAAGGAGAAGAAGCCATGTGATTGCCATCATCATGAGGCATCTTCCTCCAAGAATGTTGCCCCTACTAGACCACAATTCCAAAAGGTCAAGCAGGAGAACTTAAGGCGAAGATACAACAGGTTTGACTGTTGGTGTTGTGGCGGAATTGGTCACTTTGCCATTGATTGTTGGTTTAATCCTAGAAATGCTGCAACCCCGCATGTTGGCAATATGAGGAAGACCACTCCTAGCGCTAATATTCGTAGGGGGAGTGTTCTAACCCGAGACCAAGGAACCAAACGTATTTGGGTTCCTAAGGCTAACTGATTGTGATTGCAGGAATGTCCAAAGGCCAACAAAATGCCAATCTGGTATTTGGACAATAGACGCTCTCGGCATATGACCGGGACAAGAAGCCTAATTCAGAATTTTACTCTAGTTGTGAATGGACCAAAGGTCATCTTTGGAGTATCAGACCGTGGAATTACTAGAGGCTACGGTATGATTACTAACGGTAATGTATCCTTCTCAGATGTGGCTTACGTTGAAGGTTTGGAACATAACCTTAAAAGCATAAGCCAACTCTACAATAAAGGATACATAGTTGAGTTTCATGCTGATAAGTGCTTGATAAAATCTGTTAACAATATGGAAACGATTCTATCTACCACTCGAAGCAGAAACATTTTTTGTTTAAATTTCATTTGTATAGATTCTTCGACACTAGTGTGCTTTTTAGCAAAAGATAGTGCGTCTCTTGGTGACCAGTGACACAAGAGATTAGCACATATTAATTCCAAAACTATTAATAAATTATTTTCAATGAACTTAGTACGTGATGCCCCAAATGTCAAGTACGTCAAAGATAGATCTTGTCATGCATGTGTAAAAGGCAAGCAAACAAGGGCTACCTTTAAAAGCGTTATTGTCAAGGATTCTAATAGATGTCTTCATCTACGGCATATGGACTTGTTTGGTCCTCTGCAAATTAGAAGTTTGGGAGGTAAGTATTATACGTTGGTAATTGTTGATGATTACTCGCGCTTTGCGTGGGTGTTCTTTCTGAAACACAAGTAAGATACCTTCGATATCTTTACTAATTTTGTCAGGCAGTTCAGAACGAGTACAACTGCTTCATAATCAAAATCAAAAGTGACAATGGGACAGAGTTCAGGTCTGGGGCCATGACAGAATTTTGTGAAAGCTTAGGTATCTTTCATGAGTTTTCCTCTCCTCATACTCCAAAACAGAACAGAGTGGCCGAGAGAAAGAATAGAATGCTCATAGAGGCATGCAGGACCATGTTGAGTGATGCTTCACTTCCGGAATATTTTTGGGCTGAAGCCGTCAACACTGCATTCCACGTGCAAAATTGAGCTCTCATAAACAAAAACCACGATAAGACACCTTATGAACTTCTAAAGGTCAGGAAACCAACAGTCTCATATTTTAGAATTTTTGGCTGTAAATGCTTCGTGCTAAACAATGGCAAGTATCATAATACTAAGTTTAGCGAAAAGAGTTTTGAAGGTATTTTTGTAGGTTATAGTAGCCATGGTAAGGCATATAGGATTTTTAATAGAAAAACCCTGGTGGTAGAAGAATCGATACATGTTGTATTTGATGAGACGAGCTTGCTGCAAAGCAACTCTTCTAGTATGCTTATTGAAGATGCATGTGCAAAGCTGAAAGAAATTAGCTTGGATGAACCGTCCGAAGACAAAGGTGAAAAGTTCATCAAGATCACCACTCCAACCCCTATTAGAGAGGCTGATGATCAAGATGAAGAAGTCATCAAAGATGAAGAAGTCACTCCGGTGATAGAAGATAATCCAGATGCAAGGACTCTAGAGCTCAAACATTTGAAGGATTATCTCATGGACCAGATCATAGGAGATCCCCGAGATGGTGTCAGAACTCGTAGAGGTACAACTAATGAGAATCTATATTTAAGTTTTCTTTCGTAGGTTGAACCAAAAAAGTTTGAGGAAGCAAACTCAGATGCATCGTGGATAATGGCGATGGAAGAAGAACTGAACCAGTTCAAGCACTGCAAAGTATGGAAGCTTGTTCCAAGACCCAAAGGTAAGAGCGTCATTGGGACAAAATGGGTCTACAGGAATAAGATGGGCGAGGATGGAACGATAGTAAAGAACAAGGCCAGACTTGTCACCAAAGGTTATCGTCAAGAAGAAGTAATTGACTTCGACCAGACGTACGCTCCAGTGGCAAGGATGGAGGCTATAAGGTTATTCCTAGCATATGCTGCACTCAAAGTCTTCACTGTCTACCAGATGAACGTGAAGTCTGCCTTCCTTAATGGTGACATAAAGTAAGAGGTGTATTTGGAACAACCTCCAGGTTTCATTGATTCTAACTTTCCTGATTATGTTTATTTACTGCATAAAGCATTATATGGTCTGAAACATGATCCTCGAGCTTGGTATGAGACGCTGTCTAGCTTTATATTTGAGAACAAGTTCACAAGAGGAAAGATAGACAAGATATTATTTCTTAGGGAAATTAAAGGCAAGATTTTGCTAGTGCAAATCTATGTCGACAACATTATTTTTGTCTCTACTAATGACAACCTCTGCAAGAAGTTTTCAAAACTTATTAAAGGGAAGTTTGAAATGAGCAGTATGGGCGAGCTAAAGTATTTCTTAGGGCTTCAAGTGAAACAGTCTGATGATAGAATTTTCATCTCACAGACCAAGTTCACCAAAGAGCTAATTAAGAAATTTGGAATGGAGAACACAACCTCAATGAGGACTCCAATGGGTTCAACAATATCTCTAGACAAGGATGAAGAAGGGAAACCTTTTGATGAAACCAAGTACAGAAGCATTATTGGATCCTTGCACTACCTTACTGTAATTAGACCTGACATAATGTTCTCAACATGTGTTTGTGCTAGATTTCAGGTGAACTCTAAGGAATCTCACTACGCTGTTGCGAAGCGGATTTTGAGATACCTTAAAGGTACACCAAATCTTGGCTTATGGTGCCCAAGAAGTAATGATAGCGAACTAATAGGTCTTTCAGATGCAGATTTTATAGGTAGAAAATACGACAGGAAAAGCACTTTAGGGACTTGCCAATTCTTTGGAAGAATGCTTATCTCCTGGAGTAGCAAGAAGCAAAACTGTGTGGCAATGTCAATGGCCGAGTTAGAGTACATCTCTGCAGGCAATTGCGGTGCACAGTTACTTTGGATAAAGAATCAGTTCGAAGACTACAACATGAAGTTTGCAAAGATTCCATTATTTTGCGACTCCTCCAGCGCAATAGCAATTGCCAACAACAAAGTCTCGCACAGTCGGACAAAGCATATAGAGCTAAGATATCTTTTTTCATCCGGGAGCATGTGGAGCATGGGGACATAGACCTTCAATATGTCCCTACAGATAGGCAAATTGCAGATATTTTCACGAAGCCACCGGACGAGAACAAGTTCTTGTTCTTCAAAACAGAACTTGGGATGCTCAACAAAGAAGACTAGAAGAAGCTGGACTTTCAAGAATGCTCAAGGCTCAAAGGTTAGTTAAAAATTGGAGTTTTTCCAAAAGTTTAAGTTTCTGACTCGAGTAAGTAACAACATACTCGAGTAAGTATATGACCTACTCGAGTAATAGAATGACATACTCGAGTAGTCTACTTGACCTACTCGAGTAGCAGACTGACATACTCGAGTAGTTAACTTCACATACTCGAGTATCTCACTCATCTACTCGAGTACCTCTCTCACCTACTCGAGTACTTCTGTTTACCTACTCGAGTAACTCCTGATTCATCTACTCGTGTATGTGTTGAGTCATTTCTTATTCAAATTTTCTTATGCTCAAACCAAGGATTATGCCGCCTCTTCTATGGTTTACTTCAGTATTGTTTTCAAATAATTAGACCTAAACCTAGGGTTATATAAAGAAGAAAATCCGGAAATTTCATCTACACAAAATCATTTCCGTCTCTCGAGTACCCAGCTAGCTCTTCGCCTTCCTCCGTCAGTTGCAGAGTCGCTCCATTTCCGTCTCCTTGT
This sequence comes from Platanthera guangdongensis, assembly GCA_039583875.1. Classification (NCBI taxonomy): domain Eukaryota; kingdom Viridiplantae; phylum Streptophyta; class Magnoliopsida; order Asparagales; family Orchidaceae; genus Platanthera; species Platanthera guangdongensis. The sequence continues at coordinate 125,620,247 of CM077167.1, read as the reverse complement.
CGACGCTTTTTAGTGTTTCGCCATATCCAAGACTTCTGAATCATGGCCGCCTCATCTAAGAACGGTGTTGGTTCGAAATTAGTCGCTGCCGGGATTGCAGACCGATCCGACGATTTCCATAATCTCCTAATTTTGCTCGACACTGACGGATTAACATTCGTTCTCCAGAACCATGTCGTATCCTCTTTCCCGAAGTTGTAGAGTTTTTCAGGAATGTCAAGGTCAAGCACCATGGCACAGTTTTGAAGTATTCGGTCAAAGGTATCAACATCAAACTCACTCCAACCTCTGTTTCTAGACTTCTCCGACTACAAGCTCCAGATGCAGATGATTTTTTGGGTGATGAAGAATATTCCAGAACTTGCTTATTCTGTGGACTTTTTGCTGATGCTAAATACATCAATAGGTCTGATATGCATGCTGAAGGAAAATTCTTGGTTGATGTCATTAGTAATATTCTTCCATGCAAAACCAACTCCATCAGGGCCATACCCCTTTATTTCTTTGAATTGATGCAAGCTATAGTCTGTAGAAAAGCTTTTCAGTTTGGCTTGTTGATTCTGAATAAGATTAAGGAGAGTATAAAGTCCCCCAACCATGCAAGGATAATTTCCCTGCTTCTCTATGAGATAAATCCAGAGGTTTTCAGTTTCTCCAAGGGAAGTAACATTCATCACATGAAGAAGGTCTCCATCTCCTCCATACAGAGATGGGAGTTAAAGTTGCAAAATCCCTCTCAAGCTGCCAAAGTTACTGAAGCTATAGATACAGAGGACATGACTCTATCTCCTTCCCATCTCAGGTGCCCAGCTCTTCTGGTGCACCTATTGAGGGGGAGCCTGCTCCTACTATTCAAACCAGGATACCAACTCCTCGTCCACCTACTCCTCCACCAGTCACTCCAGATGATATCCTCACAGATCAACAAGTTCAAGAAGCACTCTTATCCACTGATGCTGCCATCAATGAAATGATAGAAGAACTAACTACAAATGGACCTCCTCCTCCTCTATCTCCAAAAGCTCCATCCACTGATATTCCCAAGGACAAATCTCCAGTGCAGTCTCCAGCAAGGTCTCTAGACACTTCTCCAGGAAGGACTCCAGCAAAATCTCCTGCTGCTCCACAAGAACAGCAAGAAACAATTCTCATTTCTGATGAGCTCTCACCTGAGCCAGCTGAAGCTCCTCTCAGGAATTTGGATTTCACTATCCCTCAGATAATGGATGAAGAGGATGCCATGTTACCCACTATAAGAGCTCATAGCTCAGTCATCTTCTCAAAAATAGCTCCATGGGTAGCTCCTCCTATTCCTTCTGCTCCATCTACTTCTGCTCCTCCTGCTGCTACAGCTCCTGCCTCCATAGATTTGATGACTCAGATTGTACTTCTTCTTCAAGAACATAAATCTTACTTTGATACTTGTATCAAAACTGTAACTGATAAGGTAACTGCTCTAGAACATGAGATGAGCAGAGGATTTGCTGAGATCCAACATAATACTGATCAACTCAGACATCTGTTCCAAATGGGTGGCAAAGCCTAGACCACACCATAACTAGTGTTGGACAAGTTATGGATCAAGGTCTGACTCTTGATAATAATCAAATGGAACTGTACAAAAGAGCTGAGGCCACTAAGATAAAAATATATGAAGAAGTTGGCACTTTCAAAGATGATGCCATCTCCCAGCTATCTCTTGAAGTCAGAAAGGGGGAGAAGTTGGTAAAAGAATATCTAGAAAAATCTGATGCCCTTAAGAAAGAATTATGGGAAGCAAAAGTTAAAGAGATCCATGATGATGTACTAGCTCAGATACAGAGTGTCAAATTCCACACATATGACACTGCTGTCTGGATGCACAACCAGATCCTTCCAGAATTTACTGCTGATCCTAACTTTATCCCTCATCATTTGAACCCACTAGCTGCTGATGTTCCTGCTCAAGCTCCTCAACCTACCTTTTCTCCATGGCCTGGAGACTCAGTTGCTCCTCTAGAGTCATATGCTTAGGATTGGGAAGATGATCCTGCAGATATTTTTCTCACAGCCCCTTCTGAGATACTGACTTATAAAAAGAAGAGAAAATATGGTGAAGGTCCTTCTGCCAGCAAGTCTGTTCCTGCTCCAGCTCCTGAACATGCTGAGGTTTGGTCTCCCACTTCCAAGTCTCTCATCCTGGAAACTCTGAAATTAGTTTTGGATTTCCATGAGAGCAGAAATATTCACTACAGTTCCCAGGAATGAGAATTGTATGAGAAGTCCATGACCAAGAGAAGGATATATAACAGAATATGGAAGAAATAATGCTGCCGCTCCTCCCAGACCCCCCAAGTACTATCCTAAACCTTACAGCTATCAAAGAAGACAACAAGAGAAACAAGATAGACAACATCATCAGAGCTAGCCAAAAGGACTCATGAGTTGTGGAAATGGATTTTTGTTGTTAATGATATTTTTGGATAATCATACTTATATAATTCAAAGTTTTTGATCTTATTATCTTTTTCTTAGTTCCTTGATTGCTTACACTACTTGATTACTTAGCATTCTTTTTATGTCCATAATTCACCTTAGTGTAAAGGGTTCTGACTTCTACAAATAGGGGGATATTGTTGGGTATTGTATCCATACTAACCCAGATTTGATGAAGTCACCCTTGAACTAAGATGAATTAAGTTGTATTTGATGCTTGGTTTGAGTTATGTGTTTGCAGGATTCTTATGGGAAGTGTAGACCAATGTCAGTGTACAATGGGTCACCAAACACAGGATCATACAATGTAATCCCTCATTGTGTGTTCCAAAGTGTTGACTCATGTGTAGACTCTCTATTGGGATACACTTCATATTCAAGCTCTAGGACTATGGGAAAATACTTGATGCTGATTTCACCTTAGAAGAAGAAAAATTTTGTCAGAAAAAATTTTCCTAAGTAAAGTACTCGAGTAGTTCCTTACTTACTCGAGTAATTTACTGAGTGTATACTTGAGTAGTTAAGATATACTCGAGTAGTCCAATTAAGGCTCTCGAGTTGTTCATCTTATATACTCGAGTAGTTTCCTTTTATCTCTCGAGTTTATAAAATTCTCTTCTAAAGTTTTTCTAAGTTATATACTCGAGTAGTACTATAGAGTACTCGAGTAGTTCTATATTTTGTATCGAGTTAATTGAATTCTGACTCTCGTGTAGTTCCTACTTACTCGAGTAGTTTAAATCATATACTCGAGTAGTTCATCTACTACTCGAGTAGTCCAATGCTTTTAATCGTGTAATCCAGATTTCCTTTCCAGAAAATTTCTCTATGTGAATTACTCAAGTAGTTCATATTATACTCGAGTAATTCTTTTTGTCTCGAGTAGTTCATGTTACATACTCGAGTAGTTATATTTATCTCGAGTACTTCATACCATATACTCGAGTAGTTCTTTGTGTCTCGAGTAGTTCAACTTCTACACTCGAGTAGTCAGTTTTTCCTGCTCCAGAAATTTTCAAAGTGTATGACTCGAGTAGTCTCTTATATACTCGAGTAGTTCATTCTAATATACTCGAGTAGTATTTCTTTTACTCGAGTAATATAGTCCACCTCTCGTGTAAATATTTAGGTACCCGAGTAAGTCATTCTTGTTACTAGAGTCGCTGATTTCTTGAATTCTTATTTACTCGAGTAGTTGACTCCATGTCCTCAAGTAATGATTTCTCTTTCTCCCGAGTAGTTTTTCTCATGTTCTCGAGTAGTCATCTTCTACCTAATCGAGTAGTGCTGCATATACTCGAGTAGTTCTGCTTGACTCGAGTAATTTACTTGACTTTTCAGAAAATTCTTTAAGTCCAGACTTAACGGTCTTATTCTTAAACTCTGCCGTGATTGGTCCACGTGTCTTTCTCATAATGAATCATTTAAGTCTAATCTTCTCATCTCCTATAAAAGGTCTTGTCTAAACCGACAAACCCCAAGTTTTCAAAGAAAATTATTCTAAGAAGTTTTTGCAGCCGTACTCTCTCTCACTCTAAGAAGATTTCTGTCTCCTCTCTCTCTCTCCAAGAATCGAAAATTCGCCGCAGTCGCCCTCACTGATTTCCGACCGGTGAGGGTTTATTCTTTTCAGAGGATTACGATTAAGAAGGCTCTCCAGATCGAGATTCGCTCAATTCCATATTTTCTGATTAGATCGATCGTGAGAAGCCAAGGAAGTTCAGATCCATTCTTACCAAGATTCTTCTTAAATATTCTGATAAAGCCACACGCCTAGAAGAAGGAATTTCTGATTTACTGTTGTAGATCTGAACAAGAGGATTTACTGTTTGTATTTCTGTACAACTTTATTTCATTATTGTAGGAGAAGTTTTCTCCGAGTGTAGGAGTTTTTCAATTCCAAGATTGTAGGAAGTTTTGCCTTCTGAGTGTAGATCTGTTTTGTGGATCGAGATGTAGGAACATTGTTCCAAGGGTAGGATTGATTTCCAATCCGAGATAGTGGAGTAGCTGAGTCTAGTATATTGCAAGATCGGTGAGGGAAAGTGGACTTACCCAAGGTTGGGGAACCACTATAAATCTTGCCTCGTCTGTGTTTGTCTGACTAGTAGATTGATCGGTGCATTAGTTGAGATTTTTTTTTATTCCGCAAAAAGACGCACAACTCACCTATTTACCCCCCTCTAGGTTATTTAGGTTGGCAACTATTATCTTTCATCCTCAACCATCTACATCTACAGCAACCTCAAGCACTCATGCAGTTCCACCACCTGAGTGGACTTGAAAGATAATAGTTGTTAACCTAAATCACCTAGAGGGGGGTGAATAGGTGAGTTGTGCGTCTTTTGCGGAATAAAAAATCTTAGAACACAGCACAGATCTATCTACCAAACTATCACAGACGAGACAAGATTTATAGTGGTTCCCCGATCTTGGGTACATCCACTTTCCCTCACCGATCTAGCAATATACTAGATTCGGATACTCCACTATCTCAGATTGAAAATCAATCCTACCCTCGGAACAAAGTTCCTACAGTCTCAATCCAATCCACTAGATCTACAACTCAGAAGAAACACCTTCCTACAAACTCGTAGTGGAAAACTCCTACACTCGGAGAAAAATTCTCCTACAGAAAAAAAATACAAGTATTGAAAAATACAAACAGTGATATTGTCTGGTTCAGATCTGAAAATAACATGAACTGGAATCTTCTTCTTGGTGTGCAGATTTATCAGAAAAATTGAAGAAAGATTCTCGACAACAGTAGATCTGAACTTCTTGCTTCCACGATCGTACAAATGATGAGTATGTGAAAAACGATTTCGATCTGGAGAGCTTCTTCAGTCTATTTCCTCTGAAGATCAAAACCCTTGCCGGAGAAGAACAAAGGCGGCGGTGGCTTTCGTTTCGTGAAGAGAGAGAGGAAACAACGATTCTTTTTGGAAAGAAGCGGCTGCAAAACTTAGAATAATTTTCTTCTTGAAAAACTTGTTTTCCTGTTGTTATGGTTTGTCGATTAGACAAGACCTTTTATAGGAGTACTAATAACGGTCATAATTGAATTTAATGACGTACACGTGGACCAATCATGTCACGGAATTTGAAAATCTGTCAAATCTGGACTTAGAAGAAATTTCAGAGAAAATGAGGTCATATACACGAGTGGGTATAAAACTACTCGAGTAGGTTAAGGACTACTCGAGTAAGCAAAGAAAAATTACTCGGGTATATATTTCATGACCACTCAAGTAGGTTGAAGACAACTACTCGAGTGCACATAAGCAACTACTCGAGTACACAAAAAAGTTTCTCAGGAAGGAAATGAACTACTCGAGTACAAGTTGTACTACTCGAGTAGGCAGAATTGAACTATTCGAGTGGTTAGAATAACTACTCGAGATAAACCCTTAGTGATATTCTGCACATGGGAAAAACAGCTACTTGAGTAGTTAGATTGAACTACTCGAGAGGAAAGAAATCTTCTCGAGTATATGAATGGCCTACTCGAGTATTTCTTAACTACTAGACACGGAGAAGAGAGTTACTCGACACAGTGTCGAGAACTACTCGAGTATACAAAGTACCTACTCGAGTAAATGACTTAGAAAAATTCTGAGAAAGGAATCTGGAACAGGAAGAGTAAATTACTCGAGTATGAACTACTCGAGATAGAATGAGCTACTCGAGTATATGACTTGGACTACTCGAGTACTTTACTTGGAAAAACTTGGAAACTAAATTCTGGGCAACTCGAGTAGGAAGAGAGATCTACTCGAGTAGTTAAGTAAGCTACTTGAGTATGTCAGTGAACTACTCGAGTGTTTTACTTAACTTCATGAGAGGAAGAATTTTCTTACTCGAGTATGCATAAGTTTTACTCGAGTATATCTCAAGCAATCTACTCGAGTAGTTAACGACCTACTCGAGAGAAACACTTAGAAAAATTTCTATCAGCAATTTTTCTTCTACTAGGGAGAATCAGCATCAAGTCTTTTCACAATCCTATAGCTTGAATATGAAGTGTATCCCAATAGAGAGGCTACACATGAGTCAACACTTTGGAACACACAATGATGGATTACACTGTATGGTCCTATGTTTGGTGACCCATTGTAGACTGACATTGGTTTACACTTCCCATTGGAGTCCTGCAAACACATAACTCAAATGAACCATCAAATACAAACTAATTCATCTTAATTCTAGGGTGACTTCATCAAATCTGGATTAATGTGGACATAGTTCCCAACAATCTCCCCCTATTTGTTGAAGTCAGAACCCTTTACACTAAGGTGAATTGTAGACATAACAAATGCTAAGTAGAAAAATGTGCAAGCAAGCATAGACTTATGAGAAAAGATAATAAGAGCAAAAACTTAGAATCATATAAGTAAGAATGTCCAAAATTATCAACTCTACTGAAAGTCCACCTAGTGTCAGCTATGTGCACCTATGGGGGGGGGGGGGGGGGGGGGGGTTAGGTGACGAGTAGCGCTTTTGCGGAATTTACGAACGTACCTGCACAATAAAATAAAGAGCACAACACACAGAATACACAGGAAATTTATAGTGGTTCCCCGACTTGGGTACATCCACTTTCCCCCTTCGACCTATCTCCCCACAAGGGACGACTCGGTCACTTCTCCAATGGGATTGAAATCCAATCCCTGCACTAACGGAAGGAACCCTTCCACACGTGAGAGTCAACACTCCCACAAAACGGGTTGCACCCAACCCTTACAACACGGAACAATCGTTCCTTTACAACAAAAGTAAATATGGAATGTATACGAGATACAAACTTCTTTCGGAGACTACGGTGTTCCTCTTCGTTTGACGACGTGTTCGTGAAGTCAACGAAGAGTCTACAACCTTGGTCTCTCTTGGAGAGGATCTCCCCGGAACCGGCGGCGGCAACATGAGCGGCAGCTAGCTTCGGGATCGGCAGCTACGATGATGAGCGGCTGCTGAACTTGGAGATACAAACTTCGTAGCGAAGCAAACTAGGTCTACCAACGGTCACTCTAGGATCGGTCGTCTCGATCGATTCGGACGAGGGAGTTTTTCCCGGTCAACAAATCGAGAGACAAGAGATCTCTGGATAGACACGTGAGACACAAGCTTTGCTAAGCTTCTGTCGCCGGAGATCGGGAAGAAGAGCGATCAGCGGCGGCGACGGACTTGCGCGAGCGGCGACGGAGGCGGCGGAGAGATTTCGCAATATTAGGGTTTCCGCTCGCTCGGCTTCTTTCTGTGTTGGTATTCCGTTCAAAATACTTGTATATAAATACTGTAGAAGTTTTCCAATATGACCGTTTGTGGGACCCACAAAAGAGATCCCCAAATCCCGGTCCAGAAATTTAACAGCGGCAGAATCCGGTTCAGGAATTTCCAGAAAAATGCCAAGTCAAAATCGGTGAGAATCGAAAGTGATTCTCGCCGAGTCGCCGAGAATCAAAGGTGATTCTCGACGATTCGGCGAGAATCAAAGATGATTCTCGTCGAATTTGCCTTGGTTGCACGCATTGCTTTAAGCCAGGTCGAGACGGCGAGAATCAACCAGTGATTCTCGTCGATTCGACTAGTGATTCTCGCCGAATCGGCGAGAATCACTAAGTGATTCTCGTCGATTCTTACTTAGACGCAGAGGTGCTTGCTTAGAAGTTGCTGGATCGAGTTCGGTGAGAATCAACTTCTGATTCTCGACGAATCGGCGAGAATCCCAAGTGATTCTCGCCGAATCGGCGAGAATCACTTGGTGATTCTCGTCGATTCTAACTTAGACGAATTTTCGTCTTTCCACCTATGAGATGCTCCTTGACCCATCCTTGCTCCTTGTCTGCTCCTGCATATTTACAGCCCTGTGCTTGAAAATAAGTGCACTCCAATAGAGAGAGTACACGTAGGCCAACACACTGATCTGCTCAACGAGGGATTACGTCGTGCAGACCCGTGTATATTGACCTACTGCACCCTGACATTGGTGTGCACTTAGCGTGGAAAAACTGCAATCACAACTAGAAGGATTTTATCAAATACGTAGTCTATTAACCTTAGCTTGTCCAGGGGCTTCTTCAAATCAGGTACATTGTGGATACAATACCCAACATCTACAGTCAATCATTTCACAATCTCAAACATCCTTGAAAATCAGCCTTGATTCTGTTGTCTGCCCAGTTTCTCTTATTGTCTCCTCTGGTAACAGTAGGGTTTTGGATAATACTTGGGAGGTCTAGGAGGGGCAGCAAGGTTGTTCCTCCCATATTCTCTGTCATAGATTCTTCTCTTGGTCATGGAGTTTTCATAAATTTCCCATTCATATAAGCTGTAATGAATATTCCTGCTCTCATGGAATTCCATAACAAATCTGAGAGTTTCTAGAATCAGGGATTTGGAGTTTGGAGATGATGAATTGTAAATATACCTATTTTTATGTACATTAATTTAGTTGTTTTCATTTATTTTTGTCGTTTTTACTTATTTTTATTCAATAAATTGCTCCTATTTTTGTAAATATTATACTAACTTATTTTATTTTATTTTTCAGGAAAAAATGAAAATCTGCCAAAAAATTGACATGTCACGCCCGTGACATGTTGGTCACGCCCGTGACCAGGGCGTGACACGTCAAAATCCCGTGAATCAGCAATTTTTGAAGACCAAAGCCTGACACGCCCGGGGTCACGCCCGTGTCACCCGACACGGGGCGTGACCCAAGCCCGTGACACTCCACTCGACGATTTCATCTCGACGATCGTCGAGTGTCGACACAAGCAGTCACGCCTAGAGTCACGCCCGTGACCTAGGGCGTGACACCTCTTTCCGCTCGACGATTTTCAACTCGACACTTTCAGCTCGACATTCGTCGAGTGTCGACACCAGCCGACACGCCCAGCGTCACGCCCGTGACCTGGGGCGTGACCTTTCCAGCTAGCCCGACAAGACCCGCGCGGCGACTTTTTGGCGCACCGCGCCCAGATCCACCTGCCTGTCACGCCCCCTGTCACACCCGTGACCAAGGGCGTGACCTCTGCGAGACCGACACGTGTCCAGCCCGAAGTCAACTTTCCCGTCAAATCGCCGGCCGCCTTCTCAAATAGTACTGTCACGCCCCCTGTCACGCCCGTGACCAAGGGCGTGACCCATGAAAATTTTGTCTATAAATTCAGAGGTTCTGCTCTGAATTCCTGTTCCTTTTTTTGAACCATTTTGCTTAGGTGTTGTGCTGCAGGAATGCTTCCAAGGCTTATGTAAGGGATAATTTCTCCCCCTCTCCTTAGTTTTATTTTCGTGTCTTTGTAACTCGTCCTTTTATTTAATAAAATGTGTTCTTTTTCTTCTCTTAATATGGCTTTGGAATGGATGAATGCAAATCTCTCTTAAGCAATCTTATTTTTCCTTTTGTTTTAACTTAGTTTTTTTCGTCTTTTTAATACGTGTGTGTGTGTGTATGAGTATAACTTTTTAATTTTATGTTCTTTGTTTTGGTTAACTTAGATTTTTATAGCTTTTATTTCGTTCCTATAACCCGTAAAAACGCTTTAAAGTGTCTTTCTATTCTCTTTAACTTAGTTTTTTTTCGTTTTAGGTTGTAAAACTTTTTCTTTCTTTTTACTTTATTTACACATTTTCAGCGTTTTTATCAAGTTATAGGAATGATAATATAGCCGTTTTAATTTTTCGCGCACTTAGTTTTTCGTTTAAACTTTTGCTCTTTTAATTTTTTCGTTCTCTTTTTATGCATTTCTACCGCATTCTAGCGGTAGAAATGTATTCATTTTAATTTTTCGAGCACTTGCATTTTTTCGTTTATTTGCAAAACTTTCTTTCCGGTTAATTTTTATATTCTCTTTTTATGCATTTCTACCGCATTCTAGCGGTAGAAATGCAGTTGTTTTCAATTTTAGATAACTTAGTTTTTTGCAACTTTTGTACTTGTGCATCTATTTCCGCCTACTCGTTAAGAGTTAAATGGCGCTTTGCTTTATTTCAATTCTGTCGTGTGTGTGAGTGTGTTTTATTTTCTTGTAGAGTGCGTGTGTTTTCATTTATGTCGAGAGAGAGTGTGCGTGCGTTGCATTTATTTTGTCCTACTCGGTTGAGTAGGACCCGCATTTATTTTCCCCTACTCATTTGAGTAGGATTTGCGTGTGTGCGTTTTACCGCTTTCTTTCTCCCGCCCACGCAGTTGCGCCGGGACTCGCAATTTACTGCTTTATTCAGTCCTACTCGTTTGGGTAGGACTCGCAATTTACAGCTTTATTTTCCTGCTTTCATTTACTGCTTTCTTTCCTGCTTTCTTTATTGCTTTCCTCGCAAGCCGTCCCCATTCCGATGAGTGGCTAACCGTTCTTAGCCCTCGGCATCGAAGAGCATTGGGACAGATAAAATAGCTTAAAATAACTAAAGGTCTAATCTTTCTAATTAATTAATAGCACTTAAGGTTTGCCCGGGGTTAACGACGCGTAGGACCACATATCGATGTGTGGGCCCTATTTCCGTTTTCCATACGCTCGCCGAGAGGCCGTGCGTATGGACAGATCACCCCTTGGCAAAGAGAGTTCCGCACTAACCCTCGAGAGAGGAGGCGCGCCAACTCTACCGGATTGGGTTCCCCACCCAATAGCGGGGTTCTTAGCGTAATGCGGGCGTTAAGAGGAATCCTTCGTCGGACGAGAGCCCGGTCGAATAGTCTTAGCGTTCAGGTGAGCGATAGTCCTAGAGCTAGGTGAGCTCATTTTAGTGGAACCTCCACGGCCAAGTCTCCGCCTTAATTAATTAGAAATTTAGGAGCTCTTTTTATTTAAAGTCTATTTTAGTTCAATTGTTTTTTCGGTGCCATCGAGCTAAGCTCTTCATCGGCACCACCTTCAAGCTTTCTTTTTATTGCTTTCATTTTCTTTCTGCCATTTTTATTTTCTGCCTTTTTTATTATATATAAAATATAACCCGACAAGTTAATTATCGGTAAAATAATAGTCCCCTCCAGGGAAGAGTAGAAATAATCGAACCGGACCCGAGAACAATACGACCTCGATATTCCACCCGGAATATCCTGTACTACTCACGATAGGTGCACTTGCCTCCTTTCGTTAAAACTCGATCACACCTTTTTTATATCCAAAATAAATAAATACGCGCGACCTGTTTTCTTAAATAAATTCACTTCCGCCTTTTTCTCAAATAAAACCGCCGGGTCGCCGCGCGACCGCAAATAATTTCCGAGTTTTTAACCATGCATCAAGTTTTTGGCGCCGTTGCCGGGGAAAATTTTAGGTTCGTTATTTTAAACCCTGGAAATCTATTAATTTTACCTTATTTTTGAAAAAAAAAAAATCTATTTATAATAATACTATTAAAAAAAAAACTACTTTAAAAAGAAAAAAAAAAACAAAAACTTAGAAAATATATATATATCTTTTTTATCATATTATTATTATTTATAAAATATTTTTTTGAACTGACGTCATTTTCTATAAATCCTAAAAAACCAAAAAAAAATCTAAAAAATCTAAAAAAAAAAAACAAAAACTCTAAAAACAAAAACCTAAAAATCTAAAAAGTTCAAAAAAAAAAGAAAAAAAAAAATCAAACATAAAAAAAAAACAGAGCAAAACTTAAAACTTAAAAAAAAAAAAAAACTCTTAAAAAACTAAAAACAAAAAAAGAACTAAAAAAAAAATCTACTTAAAAACACCAAAAAAAAAAAATAATAATAATACTAACTCTCTATATATTTTATTTTATTTAACTTTGTTTTATTTCGTTTCATTTTGCTTCGGCACGCTTCCATTATTATGCGCGCTAGGGGATCACATTTTTATCACACAATGGTCGCTAAGGCCTTAGCTACCTCTGACTCCCCCACGCACACCCCCCCTACCGCCCGCAATCTTTAGGCCGAGTTTATCTTTTTTGTTTTTTTTTGCTGTTATCTTTTTGCTTTTTCTTTTCTAAATAATGCAGGGCTTCCAATTGGGCCTCCCGGACTCGTCCTAGGTAAGCTCCTACCCTCCCTTTTTCTTTTTTTGTACTTATTATATTTTGTATATTATCTGTTCCGCATACTTAGATTGCAACATTGGGGACAATGTTGAGTTTAAGTATGGGGGTGTTTTCCTATTCTGCACTTTTTATATTCAGTAATTAACAAAAAAATACAAAAAATGCAAAAATCAAAAAAACTTCAAAAAAAAACAAAAACAAAAAAAAAAAATTTCTCTTTCCCCCTCTTCTTCTCTTTTTTGTAAAAACTTGCGTCTTGCCTGCCCGCGACGTTCGACTCATCGAACCAACCATTCAAATAAGAGTCTGTTCGCGGGGCCGCAATCGAGTTTTTACTTTACTTTTTTGTAAAAATCTCTCTTCCCCCCCCCCTATCTTCTTTGTAAATAACTTTTCTTTCTCTCCTCTTTCTTGTAAATAGCTTATCCTCAATAACTATAAAAATAAAAAAACAAAATTAGAAAAACCCAAAAACCCTAAAAAGATAAAAAATCTAAAAATCTTAAAAAGATAATAATTAAAACACAAAAAAAAATGATAAAAACTCTAAAAATTCCAAAAAAATGTTTTGTTAAATTATGTAACAAAATAATTCAAATATACCATTTCTTAACCCTTTTTGCTTTCCAAAAATCTAGTTTCGAGTTAATTTATATGCGAATTTTAGTTATTCTTTGCTTACTATTCGTTTATTAATTAAAGTTCGATAGATTTAAGTGTCTGGGGTTAAGATTTAAAGAATTTTTTATGTCTTTTCCTTATAATAGGGAACTTGTTTTTCACCACCACTTCTAATTTTATAAATAGATGCTCGTTTTTTATGTTAGAAAATAACATCCATGGATTTCAATTATTTCAACTTCATGCTTTTAGAAACATTGGAACGTTCATTTTAAAAAGGTTGCTCTCAAAACTTTTTGATTAAAAGCTAGTTTTAGTTTTGAAAAACTAAACCCACTTCCATTGTTTTTCGTGTCTTAATTGACATGATTCCCCCCTATCCCTTAAAAGATCCTATGTCAATGGGAATAAGATTTCGTTCCGTAAACATAGGCACCCAATAATTTAAAAAGATTATATATGGAGTAAGAGGATAAAATTCATTACTCCTACAAATATACATTGGGTTATTTATTATGAAGAAAGAAAAAAAAATTTATGTGTTAGGAAAATAAGATTTCGTTTTCCTAACTATCCAAAAAGAAAAAATTGGAGGTTCGAGAAAAAATTACCTCACCTCAATATTCAAGCCTTCTTCATAAACCACCAAACCACTTATCTCATTTTAATGATTCTAGAATTAATTTAAATTTTTTTGAGAGCATAATTTTTAAATTGCATTATTTCCTTTAACTTCTTTTAAGCAAAGGTTTTTTATATAAATCCAATCCATCTTTGTTAAACTAACAAAAATAATTTTTTGCTTTCTATTTTATTTTTTCTAGAAGTCTTTTTGAAACTCTTCCTCTATTCATAACATTTCATAAATTAGGATTTAATTCTTTAACCCCGGATGTTTATTTTGATCTTCCTTTTAATTAATTCAAGCGGTAGCTAAACTTAGGATTTCTTTTATTCCTTATAAGTTCATCTCCAACTTTTGCTCTGGAATAGCAAAAGCTTAAGTATGGGGGTATTTGATGAATTGTAAATATACCTATTTTTATGTACATTAATTTAGTTGTTTTCATTTATTTTTGTCGTTTTTACTTATTTTTATTCAATAAATTGCTCCTATTTTTGTAAATATTATACTAACTTATTTTATTTTATTTTTCAGGAAAAAATGAAAATCTGCCAAAAAATTGACATGTCACGCCCGTGACATGTTGGTCACGCCCGTGACCAGGGCGTGACACGTCAAAATCCCGTGAATCAGCAATTTTTGAAGACCAAAGCCTGACACGCCCGGGGTCACGCCCGTGTCACCCGACACGGGGCGTGACCCAAGCCCGTGACACTCCACTCGACGATTTCATCTCGACGATCGTCGAGTGTCGACACAAGCAGTCACGCCTAGAGTCACGCCCGTGACCTAGGGCGTGACACCTCTTTCCGCTCGACGATTTTCAACTCGACACTTTCAGCTCGACATTCGTCGAGTGTCGACACCAGCCGACACGCCCAGCGTCACGCCCGTGACCTGGGGCGTGACCTTTCCAGCTAGCCCGACAAGACCCGCGCGGCGACTTTTTGGCGCACCGCGCCCAGATCCACCTGCCTGTCACGCCCCCTGTCACGCCCGTGACCAAGGGCGTGACCTCTGCGAGACCGACACGTGTCCAGCCCGAAGTCAACTTTCCCGTCAAATCGCCGGCCGCCTTCTCAAATAGTACTGTCACGCCCCCTGTCACGCCCGTGACCAAGGGCGTGACCCATGAAAATTTTGTCTATAAATTCAGAGGTTCTGCTCTGAATTCCTGTTCCTTTTTTTGAACCATTTTGCTTAGGTGTTGTGCTGCAGGAATGCTTCCAAGGCTTATGTAAGGGATAATTTCTCCCCCTCTCCTTAGTTTTATTTTTGTGTCTTTGTAACTCGTCCTTTTATTTAATAAAATGTGTTCTTTTTCTTCTCTTAATATGGCTTTGGAATGGATGAATGCAAATCTCTCTTAAGCAATCTTATTTTTCCTTTTGTTTTAACTTAGTTTTTTTTCGTCTTTTTAATACGTGTGTGTGTGTGTATGAGTATAACTTTTTAATTTTATGTTCTTTGTTTTGGTTAACTTAGATTTTTATAGCTTTTATTTCGTTCCTATAACCCGTAAAAACGCTTTAAAGTGTCTTTCTTTTCTCTTTAACTTAGTTTTTTTTCGTTTTAGGTTGTAAAACTTTTTCTTTCTTTTTACTTTATTTACACGTTTTCAGCGTTTTTATCAAGTTATAGGAATGATAATATAGCCGTTTTAATTTTTCGCGCACTTAGTTTTTCGTTTAAACTTTTGCTCTTTTAATTTTTTCGTTCTCTTTTTATGCATTTCTACCGCATTCTAGCGGTAGAAATGTATTCGTTTTAATTTTTCGAGCACTTGCATTTTTTCGTTTATTTGCAAAACTTTCTTTCCGGTTAATTTTTATTTTCTCTTTTTATGCATTTCTACCGCATTCTAGCGGTAGAAATGCAGTTGTTTTCAATTTTAGATAACTTAGTTTTTTTGCAACTTTTGTACTTGTGCATCTATTTCCGCCTACTCGTTAAGAGTTAAATGGCGCTTTGCTTTATTTCAATTCTGTCGTGTGTGTGAGTGTGTTTTATTTTCTTGTAGAGTGCGTGTGTTTTCATTTATGTCGAGAGAGAGTGTGCGTGCGTTGCATTTATTTTGTCCTACTCGGTTGAGTAGGACCCGCATTTATTTTCCCCTACTCATTTGAGTAGGATTTGCGTGTGTGCGTTTTACCGCTTTCTTTCTCCCGCCCACGCAGTTGCGCCGGGACTCGCAATTTACTGCTTTCTTCAGTCCTACTCGTTTGGGTAGGACTCGCAATTTACAGCTTTATTTTCCTGCTTTCATTTACTGCTTTCTTTCCTGCTTTCTTTATTGCTTTCCTCGCAAGCCGTCCCCATTCCGATGAGTGGCTAACCGTTCTTAGCCCTCGGCATCGAAGAGCATTGGGACAGATAAAATAGCTTAAAATAACTAAAGGTCTAATCTTTCTAATTAATTAATAGCACTTAAGGTTTGCCCGGGGTTAACGACGCGTAGGACCACATATCGATGTGTGGGCCCTATTTCCGTTTTCCATACGCTCGCCGAGAGGCCGTGCGTATGGACAGATCACCCCTTGGCAAAGAGAGTTCCGCACTAACCCTCGAGAGAGGAGGCGCGCCAACTCTACCGGATTGGGTTCCCCACCCAATAGCGGGGTTCTTAGCGTAATGCGGGCGTTAAGAGGAATCCTTCGTCGGACGAGAGCCCGGTCGAATAGTCTTAGCGTTCAGGTGAGCGATAGTCCTAGAGCTAGGTGAGCTCATTTTAGTGGAACCTCCACGGCCAAGTCTCCGCCTTAATTAATTAGAAATTTAGGAGCTCTTTTTATTTAAAGTCTATTTTAGTTCAATTGTTTTTTCGGTGCCATCGAGCTAAGCTCTTCATCGGCACCACCTTCAAGCTTTCTTTTTATTGCTTTCATTTTCTTTCTGCCATTTTTATTTTCTGCCTTTTTTATTATATATAAAATATAACCCGACAAGTTAATTATCGGTAAAATAATAGTCCCCTCCAGGGAAGAGTAGAAATAATCGAACCGGACCCGAGAACAATACGACCTCGATATTCCACCCGGAATATCCTGTACTACTCACGATAGGTGCACTTGCCTCCTTTCGTTAAAACTCGATCACACCTTTTTTATATCCAAAATAAATAAATACGCGCGACCCGTTTTCTTAAATAAATTCACTTCCGCCTTTTTCTCAAATAAAACCGCCGGGTCGCCGCGCGACCGCAAATAATTTCCGAGTTTTTAACCATGCATCAAGTTTTTGGCGCCGTTGCCGGGGAAAATTTTAGGTTCGTTATTTTAAACCCTGGAAATCTATTAATTTTACCTTATTTTTGAAAAAAAAAATCTATTTATAATAATACTATTAAAAAAAAAACTACTTTAAAAAGAAAAAAAAAAAAACAAAAACTTAGAAAATATATATATATCTTTTTTATCATATGATTATTATTTATAAAATATTTTTTTGAACTGACGTCATTTTCTATAAATCCTAAAAAACCAAAAAAAAATCTAAAAAATCTAAAAAAAAAAACAAAAACTCTAAAAACAAAAACCTAAAAATCTAAAAAGTTCAAAAAAAAATGAAAAAAAAAAAAATCAAACATAAAAAAAAAAACAGAGCAAAACTTAAAACTTAAAAAAAAAAAAACTCTTAAAAAACTAAAAACAAAAAAAGAACTAAAAAAAAAAATCTACTTAAAAACACCAAAAAAAAAATAATAATAATACTAACTCTATATATATTTTATTTTATTTAACTTTGTTTTATTTCGTTTCATTTTGCTTCGGCACGCTTCCATTATTATGCGCGCTAGGGGATCACATTTTTATCACACAATGGTCGCTAAGGCCTTAGCTACCTCCGACTCCCCCACACACACCCCCCCTACCGCCCGCAATCTTTAGGCCGAGTTTATCTTTTTTGTTTTTTTTTGCTGTTATCTTTTTGCTTTTTCTTTTCTAAATAATGCAGGGCTTCCAATTGGGCCTCCCGGACTCGTCCTAGGGAAGCTCCTACCCTCCCTTTTTCTTTTTTTGTACTTATTATATTTTGTATATTATCTGTTCCGCATACTTAGATTGCAACATTGGGGACAATGTTGGGTTTAAGTATGGGGGTGTTTTCCTATTCTGCACTTTTTATATTCAGTACTTAACAAAAAAATACAAAAAATGCAAAAATCAAAAAAACTTCAAAAAAAAAAAAAAAAAAAAAAAAAAATTTCTCTTTCCCCCTCTTCTTCTCTTTTTTGTAAAAACTTGCGTCTTGCCTGCCCGCGACGTTCGACTCATCGAACCAACCATTCAAATAAGAGTCTGTTCGCGGGGCCGCAATCGAGTTTTTACTTTACTTTTTTTGTAAAAATCTCTCTTTCCCCCCCCCTATCTTCTTTGTAAATAACTTTTCTTTCTCTCCTCTTTCTTGTAAATAGCTTATCCTCAATAACTATAAAAATAAAAAAACAAAATTAGAAAAACCCAAAAACCCTAAAAAGATAAAAAATCTAAAAATCTTAAAAAGATAATAATTAAAACACAAAAAAAAATGATAAAAACTCTAAAAATTCCAAAAAAATGTTTTGTTAAATTATGTAACAAAATAATTCAAATATAACATTTCTTAACCCTTTTTGCTTTCCAAAAATCTAGTTTCGAGTTAATTTATATGCGAATTTTAGTTATTCTTTGCTTACTATTCGTTTATTAATTAAAGTTCGATAGATTTAAGTGTTTGAGGTTAAGATTTAAAGAATTTTTTATGTCTTTTCCTTATAATAGGGAACTTGTTTTTCACCACCACTTCTAATTTTATAAATAGAAGCTCGTTTTTTATGTTAAAAAATAACATCCATGGATTTCAATTATTTCAACTTCATGCTTTTAGAAACATTGGAACGTTCATTTTAAAAAGGTTGCTCTCAAAACTTTTTAATTAAAAGCTAGTTTTAGTTTTGAAAAACTAAACCCACTTCCATTGTTTTTCGTGTCTTAATTGACATGATTCCCCCCTATCCCTTAAAAGATCCTATGTCAATGGGAATAAGATTTCGTTCCGTAAACATAGGCACCCAATAATTTAAAAAGATTATATATGGAGTAAGAGGATAAAATTCATTACTCCTACAAATATACATTGGGTTATTTATTATGAAGAAAGAAAAAAAAAATTATGTGTTAGGAAAATAAGATTTCGTTTTCCTAACTATCCAAAAAAAAAAATTGGAGGTTCGAGAAAAAATTACCTCACCTCAATATTCAAGCCTTCTTCATAAACCACCAAACCACTTATCTCATTTTAATGATTCTAGAATTAATTTAAATTTTTTTGAGAGCATAATTTTTAAATTGCATTATTTCCTTTAACTTCTTTTAAGCAAAGGTTTTTTATATAAATCCAATCCATCTTTGTTAAACTAACAAAAATAATTTTTTGCTTTCTATTTTATTTTTTCTAGAAGTCTTTTTGAAACTCTTCCTCTATTCATAACATTTCATAAATTAGGATTTAATTCTTTAACCCCGGATGTTTATTTTGATCTTCCTTTTAATTAATTCAAGCGGTAGCTAAACTTAGAATTTCTTTTATTCCTTATAAGTTCATCTCCAACTTTTGCTCTGGAATAGCAAAAGCTTAAGTATGGGGGTATTTGATGAATTGTAAATATACCTATTTTTATGTACATTAATTTAGTTGTTTTCATTTATTTTTTTCGTTTTTACTTATTTTTATTCAATAAATTGCTCCTATTTTTGTAAATATTATACTAACTTATTTTATTTTATTTTTCAGGAAAAAATGAAAATCTGCCAAAAAATTGACATGTCACGCCCGTGACATGTTGCTCACGCCCGTGACCAGGGCGTGACACGTCAAAATCCCGTGAATCAGCAATTTTTGAAGACCAAAGCCTGACACGCCCGGGGTCACGCCCGTGTCACCCGACATGGGGCGTGACCCAAGCCCGTGACACTCCACTCGACGATTTCATCTCGACGATCGTCGAGTGTCGACACAAGCAGTCACGCCTAGAGTCACGCCCGTGACCTAGGGCGTGACACCTCTTTCCGCTCGACGATTTTCAACTCGACACTTTCAGCTCGACATTCGTCGAGTGTCGACACCAGCCGACACGCCCAGCGTCACGCCCGTGACCTGGGGCGTGACCTTTCCAGCTAGCCCGACAAGACCCGTGCGGCGACTTTTTGGCGCACCGCGCCCAGATCCACCTGCCTGTCACGCCCCCTGTCACGCCTGTGACCAAGGGCGTGACCTCTGCGAGACCGACACGTGTCCAGCCCGAAGTCAACTTTCCCGTCAAATCGCCGGCCGCCTTCTCAAATAGTACTGTCACGCCCCCTGTCACGCCCGTGACCAAGGGCGTGACCCATGAAAATTTTGTCTATAAATTCAGAGGTTCTGCTCTGAATTCCTGTTCCTTTTTTTGAACCATTTTGCTTAGGTGTTGTGCTGCAGGAATGCTTCCAAGGCTTATGTAAGGGATAATTTCTCCCCCTCTCCTTAGTTTTATTTTCGTGTCTTTGTAACTCGTCCTTTTATTTAATAAAATGTGTTCTTTTTCTTCTCTTAATATGGCTTTGGAATGGATGAATGCAAATCTCTCTTAAGCAATCTTATTTTTCCTTTTGTTTTAACTTAGTTTTTTTTCGTCTTTTTAATACGTATGTGTGTGTGTATGAGTATAACTTTTTAATTTTATGTTCTTTGTTTTGGTTAACTTAGATTTTTATAGCTTTTATTTCGTTCCTATAACCCGTAAAAATGCTTTAAAGTGTCTTTCTTTTCTCTTTAACTTAGTTTTTTTTCGTTTTAGGTTGTAAAACTTTTTCTTTCTTTTTACTTTATTTACACGTTTTCAGCGTTTTTATCAAGTTATAGGAATGATAATATAGCTGTTTTAATTTTTCGCGCACTTAGTTTTTCATTTAAACTTTTGCTCTTTTAATTTTTTCGTTCTCTTTTTATGCATTTCTACCGCATTCTAGCGGTAGAAATGTATTCGTTTTAATTTTTCGAGCACTTGCATTTTTTCGTTTATTTGCAAAACTTTCTTTCCGGTTAATTTTTATTTTCTCTTTTTATGCATTTCTACCGCATTCTAGCGGTAGAAATGCAGTTGTTTTCAATTTTAGATAACTTAGTTTTTTTGCAACTTTTGTACTTGTGCATCTATTTCCGCCTACTCGTTAAGAGTTAAATGGCGCTTTGCTTTATTTCAATTCTGTCGTGTGTGTGAGTGTGTTTTATTTTCTTGTAGAGTGCGTGTGTTTTCATTTATGTCGAGAGAGAGTGTGCGTGCGTTGCATTTATTTTGTCCTACTCGGTTGAGTAGGACCCGCATTTATTTTCCCCTACTCATTTGAGTAGGATTTGCGTGTGTGCGTTTTACCGCTTTCTTTCTCCCGCCCACGCAGTTGCGCCGGGACTCGCAATTTACTGCTTTCTTCAGTCCTACTCGTTTGGGTAGGACTCGCAATTTACAGCTTTATTTTCCTGCTTTCATTTACTGCTTTCTTTCCTGCTTTCTTTATTGCTTTCCTCGCAATCCGTCCCCATTCCGATGAGTGGCTAACCGTTCTTAGCCCTCGGCATCGAAGAGCATTGGGACAGATAAAATAGCTTAAAATAACTAAAGGTCTAATCTTTCTAATTAATTAATAGCACTTAAGGTTTGCCCGGGGTTAACGACGCGTAGGACCACATATCGATGTGTGGGCCCTATTTCCGTTTTCCATACGCTCGCCGAGAGGCCGTGCGTATGGACAGATCACCCCTTGGCAAAGAGAGTTCCGCACTAACCCTCGAGAGAGGAGGCGCGCCAACTCTACCGGATTGGGTTCCCCACCCAATAGCGGGGTTCTTAGCGTAATGCGGGCGTTAAGAGGAATCCTTCGTCGGACGAGAGCCCGGTCGAAAAGTCTTAGCGTTCAGGTGAGCGATAGTCCTAGAGCTAGGTGAGCTCATTTTAGTGGAACCTCCACGGCCAAGTCTCCGCCTTAATTAATTAGAAATTTAGGAGCTCTTTTTATTTAAAGTCTATTTTAGTTCAATTGTTTTTTCGGTGCCATCGAGCTAAGCTCTTCATCGGCACCACCTTCAAGCTTTCTTTTTATTGCTTTCATTTTCTTTCTGCCATTTTTATTTTCTGCCTTTTTTATTATATATAAAATATAACCCGACAAGTTAATTATCGGTAAAATAATAGTCCCCTCTAGGGAAGAGTAGAAATAATCGAACCGGACCCGAGAATAATACGACCTCGATATTCCACCCGGAATATCCTGTACTACTCACGATAGGTGCACTTGTCTCCTTTCGTTAAAACTCGATCACACCTTTTTTATATCCAAAATAAATAAATACGCGCGACCCGTTTTCTTAAATAAATTCACTTCCGCCTTTTTCTCAAATAAAACCGCCGGGTCGCCGCGCGACCGCAAATAATTTCCGAGTTTTTAACCATGCATCAACCACACTTCAGCATGTTAAGTAGCTTTAGAAGGAGCAGACTTGCTAGCATAGGGGCCTTCACCATACTTCCTTTTCTTCTTGTAAGTTTTGATCTCTGGAGGAGCCTGAAGGAAAATGTCAACAGGATCTTCTTCCCAGCCTTGACCATAGGTGTCTGGAGGAGCAACTGTGTCTCCATGCCTGGGAGATAAGGTATGTTGCAGAGGAGCAGCTGGAGCAGAGGCAGCAGTAGCTAGAGGATTTAAGTCATGAGAAATGATGTTAGGGTCAACAGCAAGATCTGGCAGAATCTGATTGTGCATCCAGACAGCAATGTCATAGGTATGAAATTTGACACTCTGTATCTGGGCTAGCACATCATCATGAATTGTCTTCACATGAGTTTCCCATACATCTGACTTCTGAGCAGCTGATTTTTCTACTTGTTCTTTGAGTTCTTTGATCAATCCCTCCCCCTTTCTGATTTCAACAGATAACTTCTCTATAGTATCTTCTTTGAAAAGACGAACTTATTCACAGATTTTCATTTTGTTAGCTTCATTCCGCTTGTCCAGTTCTATCTGATTATTTGCAAGGGTAACACCTTGTTCCATAACATTTCCAGCACTAGTGATAGTGTGGTCTAGGGCTTTCCCACCCAGTTGAAATAAGTACTTGAGTTTGTCAGTGTTATGCTGAATTTCAGCAAATCCTCTGCTCATCTCAGCTTCGAGAGTAGTTACCTTGTCAGTTACAGTCTTTAGAGAAGTATCAAAAAAATTTCTCTTTTCTTGAAGAAGAAGTGCAATCTGATTCAGCAAATCTGAGGAGGAAGAGTCTGTAGTAGCAATAGTAGAGGGAGCAGCAGATGTGGTAAGAGTAGAAGAGAGAGGAGGAGCTACCCAAGGAGCTATTTCTCCAATAATCACAGAGCTTTCAGCCCTTGTTGTATGAATTATAGCATCCCTTTCTTCTATATCATGAGGGATGGAGAAATCTAGGTTTTTGAGAGGGGCCTCAGCTGGCTCAGGAGAGGATTCAGCTGAAAGGAGAATAGTATCTTGCTGGTCTTTGAGGGCAGCAGGAGATTGTGCTGGACTCCTGGCTGGAGAATGGTCAGGAGACTATCCAGGAGTTGAGTCCTTGTGACATTTAGAGGATAGAGCTGGAGGAGATAGAGGAGGAGGAATTGGCAGGACTTCTTCATTAAGTTCTGCAATCATTGCATCTATGGCAGCAGCTGTTGAGAGAA
The DNA here is from genome assembly GCA_039583875.1 of Platanthera guangdongensis. Taxonomy (NCBI): domain Eukaryota; kingdom Viridiplantae; phylum Streptophyta; class Magnoliopsida; order Asparagales; family Orchidaceae; genus Platanthera; species Platanthera guangdongensis. The sequence continues at coordinate 125,596,815 of CM077167.1, read as the reverse complement.
GAGAGTCTTGAGGTATCTGATCTAAAGGAGTTGCTGGAGTTTGAGGTGTAAGAGGTAGGGAAGAAGTTGCTGACTGAGGAGAGGGCTTCCTGACTTGGATAGAAGGAGCAGGCTCCCCCTCACATTGTGCACTAGAGGAGCTGGCCACATGATGAGGAGAGGGAGGTGAAGTCTTGTCCTCTAATACTGGATCCTATGGAACTTCTGAAATCTTTTCAGCTTGGACAAGATTCTTCAGCTTGAGCTCCCATCTCTGAATAGAAGAAATGGAGACCTTCTTCATGTGATGAAGAGGGGTCCCTTTGGAGAAGTCGAATACCTGAGGATTTGTTTCATGGAGCAGTAGAGAGATAATTCTAGCGAAGTTGGGGGATTTCAAACTATCCTTGATTTTGTCAAGAATTAGCATCCCAAACTGATATTTCTTGAGGCAGACAATGGCTTGCATGATGTCGAAGAAATACAGTGGAATGTCTCTTATGGAGTTGGTCTTGCACAGTAAGATCTTTCCAATAACATCAACCAGAAATTTTCCTTCTGCGTTCATGTCTGACCTTTTGATGTACTGAGCATCAGCCGAAATGCCACAGAATAGGGCTGTTCTGTCAGAGTCTTCATCATCTAAGTCATCTTCTTCGTCTACTATCGGCAATCGGAGAAGTTGAGAGACAGTGGTCTTGGAGAGTTTAATTTTCAAACCTTTCACTTTTGATTTCAGGATTAGTCCATGTCGCTTGACCTTCAGATTTGAGTAGAATTCGGCTACTTTCGGGAAGAGAATCTGGCAGGGTTCTTACATGATGAAGGAGAGTCCTGCGGTGTCTAGAAGAATCATCAAATTGTGAAAGTCGTCTGAAAGCTCGGCAATCCCGGCGGTAACAAGTTCCGATCCTACACCAATCTTGGAGACGGCGGCCATGATCCAGAAAATGGGAAGAATTCTGTCGCGGGGAAGAGGAAGAGTCGCGGCTCTGTAATTCTCGAATGAAGATGAAGCGGTGGACGGGTACTCGAGTGAATGGAATTGATTTCGTGTAGAGCGATTTTTGGAATTTCAAACTCATAAAACCCTAGGTTTATGTCTAATCATCTTGAAGGAAATACTTTAAAAGGAAAGGCGGCACAGGAAAATTTGAAAGCCAAGAGGCATAATCACGAGAGGTAAAGGAAGTACTCGAGTATATAGGGAGTTACTCGAGTAGGTCTATAGGAGTTACTCTAGTAGGTCTATAGAAGGTACTCGAGTAGGTCTATAGACGGTACTCGAGTAGGTCTGTAAAGGGTACTCGAGTAGGAGAATCTGCAATGACTCGAGTAGAAGAACTGACTCACTCGAGTAGATGAAGTGTACTACACGATTACATTAATGTCCTTACTCGAGTAAGTTAAAGGACTACTCGAGTAGGTACTTAGAGTACTCGAGTAGGTCAGGTCTAACTTGAGTCAGAGAAAGAAGAAAACGTCGAAAAGCCAGATTTTGACTAACCTTTTAATTTCCTTTGCTTTCATGAAATCCAAACTTCTCTAATCTTCTTTGTTGAGCATCCCAAGTTCAGTTTTGAAGAATGAGAACTTGGTCTCGTTCAGCGGCTTTGTGAAAATATCTACAACTTAACTGTCTGTGGAGACATATTGGAGATCTATGTCCCCATACTCTACATGCTCCCGGATGAAATGATACCTTAGCTCGATATGCTTTGTCTGGCTGTGCGAGACTGGATTGTTGGCTATTGCAATTGCGCTGGAAGAGTCGCAAAACAATGGGATATTCTTGAACTGCATGTTGTCATCCTCAAATTGATTCCTTATCGAACGTAACTGTGCGCAGCAACTGCCTGTAGAGATGTACTCTGACTCGGCCATTGAGATTGCGACATAGTTCTGCTTCTTACTACTCCAGGAGATTAGCTTTCTTCTAAAGAATTGGCAAGTTCCTGAAGTGCTTTTCCTGTCGTCTTTGCTACCTGCAAAATCTGCATCTGAAAAACCAATTAGTTCGCTGTCATTACTTCTTGGGTACCATAAGCCAAGATTTGGTGTACCTTTAAGGTATCTCAAAATCCGCTTTGCAGCAGCGTAGTGAGATTCCTTGGAGTTCACCTGAAATCTAGCATAGATACATGTTGAAAACATTATGTCAGGTCTACTGGCAGTAAGGTAGAGCAAGGATCCAATTATGCTTCTGTACTTGGTTTCATCAAAAGGTTTCCCATTTTCATCCTTGTCCAGATATATATTTGAGCCCATTGGAGTCCTCATAGAGGTTGTGTTCTCCATTCCGAATTTCTTAACTTTGGTGAACTTGGTCTGCGAGATGAAAATTCCATCTTCAGATTGTTTCACCTGAAGCCCTAAGAAATACTTCAGCTCGCCCATACTACTCATTTCGAACTTCCCTTGCATAAGTTTTGAGAACTTTTTGCAGAGGTTGTCGTCTGTAGAGCCAAAAATAATGTCGTCGACATAGATTTGCACTAGCAAAATCTTGTCTTTAATTTCCCTAAAAAATAATGTCTTGTCTATCTTTCCCCTTATGAACTTGTTCTCAAGTAGAAAGCTAAACAACGTTTCATACCAAGCTCGAGGAGCTTGTTTCAGACCATATAGAGCCTTGTGCAGTAAATAGACGTAATTAGGAAAGTTAGGATCAACGAAACCTGGAGGTTGTTTCACACACACTTCCTCATTTATGTTATCATTTAGGAATGCAGACTTCACGTCCATTTGATAGACGGTGAAGCCGTTGAATGCAGCATATGCTAGGGACAACCTTATTGCCTCCAGCCTTGCCACTGGAGAATATGTCTGGTCGAAGTCGATTCCTTCTTCTTGACGGTAGCCTTTAGTGATGAGTCTGGCCTTGTTCTTTATGATCGTCATGTCTTCGTCCATCTTGTTCCTATAGACCCATTTTGTTCCAATGACGTTCTTTCCTTTGGGTCTTGGAACAAGCTTCCATACATTGCAGTGCTTGAACTGATTTAGCTCTTCTTCCATTGTCAATATCCACGATGCGTCTGAGTTTGCATCCTCAAACTTCTTTGGTTCAACCTGCGAGAGAAAACTTAAATAAAGATTCTCATTAGTTGTACCTTTGCGAGTTCAGACACCGTCCCGGGGATCTCCTATGATCTGGTCCATGGGATGATCCTTCAAATGTCTGAGCTCTAAAGTTCTTGCATATGGATTATCTTCAATCACTGGAGTGATTTCCTCAACTTGGATGACTTCCTCATCTTGATCATCAGCCTCTCCAACAGGGGTTGGAGTGGTGATCTTGATGAATTTCTCTCCCTTATCTTCGGATGGTTCATGCAAGCTAGTTTCTTTCAGCTTTTCACCTTCATCTTCAATGAGCACACTAGACGGATTGCTTTGCAGCAAGCTCGTCTCATCAAATACAACATGTATCGATTCTTCTACCACCAGGGTTTTTCTATTAAATATTCTATATTCCTTACTATGGCTACTATAACCTACAAAAATACCTTCAAAACTCTTTTCGCTGAACTTGGTGGTATGATACTTACCATTATTAAGTACGAAGAATTTACAGCCAAAGATTTTAAAGTATGAGACTGTTGGTTTCTTGCCTTTCAGAAGTTCGTAAGGTGTCTTATCGTGATCTTTGTTTATGAGTGCTCGATTTTATACGTGGCATGCAGTGTTGACGACTTCAGCCCATAAGTACTCCGAAAGTGAAGCATCACTCAACATAGTCCTACAGGCCTCTATGAGTGTTCTGTTCCTTCTCTCAGCCACTCTGTTCTGTTGTGGAGTACGAGGAGAGGAAAACTCATGAAAGATACCTAAGCTTTCACAGAATTCTATCATGGCCCCAGATTTGAACTCTGTTCCGTTGTCACTTCTGATTTTGACTATGGAGCAGTTGTATTCATTCTGTACTTGCCTGACAAAATTAGTAAAGATGTCGAAGGTGTCTGACTTGTGTTTCAGAAAGAACACCCACGCAAAGCGCGAGTAATCATCAACAATTACCAACGTATAATCCTTACCTCCCAAACTTCTAATTTGCAGTAGACCAAACAAGTCCATGTGCAATAGATGGAGACATCTATTAGAGTCTTTGCCAATAATGCTTTTAAAGGTAGCCCTTGTTTTCTTGCCTTTTACGCATGCATGACAAGGTCTATCTTTGATGCATTTGACATTTGGGGCATCACGTACTAGGTTCATTAAAAATAATTTATTAATAGTTTTGAAATTAATATGTGCTAATCTCTTGTGTCATTGGTCACCAAGAGACGCACTATCTTTTGCTAAAAGATACACTGGTGTAGAGGAATCTATACAAATGAAATTTAAACAGAAAATATTCCTGCTTCGAGTGCCGGATAGAATCATTTTCATATTGTCAACGGATTTTATCAAGCACTTATCAGCATGGAATTCAACTATGTATCTTTTATTGCAGAGTTGGCTTATGCTTATGATATTGTGTTCCAATCCTTCGACATAAGCCACATCCGAGAAGGATACATTGTCGTTAGTGATCATACCATAGCCTCTAGTAATTCCACGTTCTGAACCTCCAAAGATGACCTTTGGTCCGTTCACGACTAGAGTAAAGTTCTGAATGAGGCTTCTAGTCCCTATCATATGCCGAGAGCATCCGCTGTCCAAATACCAGATAGGCGTTTTGTTGGCCTTTGGACATACCTGCAATCATAATCAATTTGTCTTAGGAACCCAAACACGTTTGGGTCCTTGGTCTCGGGTTAGAGTAGTCCCCCTACAAGTGTTAGCATTATGAGCGGTCTTTCTCATATTGCTGACATAAGGGGTTGCAGCATTTCAGGGATTGAACCAGCAATATATGACGAAGTGACCAACTTTGCCACAACACCAAGAATCAAATCTGTTGTACCTTTGCCTCAAAATCTCCTACTTGACTTTTTGGAATTGTGGTCTAGCAGGGCCAGCATTCTTGGAGGAAGATGCCCCATGATCATGGCAATCACATGGCTTCTTCTCCTTTATAGGCTTTTCTACAACAGGCTTTGTCTTTGGTGCCTTCTTGAAGTTGTACCCATGATTGAAAGGGCCATAGCTCTGAAGAATAACTTCTTCATAAGGTGCCTTGAAGACACTTTCGCCAAAGTTTCGGGGTCGAGTCCATCCTTGATAGCGGGACTTTGGCTCTACATTGGTAGGCCTAGCAAAGTGCCCGTAGGATGAGTCAAAATCAAACTCATTTGATGGAAAGATGACTTTCTTGAATGTAGTTTGATCTTGAGGGGCTTTCCCCTTTTCTTTGGCTAAGGCCTTTTTGGCATCCTTATTCTTTCGTTGATTCTTGTTTCTCCTAGAGGATTTACTAGGAGCTTCTTCATGCCCTAATCTGGCACCCCTGGCCTTGGCTGAGAATTCAGCAACGAATGGAAGAACCGTCTTGGGCTTCGAGAAACTTTCAACCAGTTTCTTTTCAGCTGCAAGTTGGGCTTCCAATTCCTTAATGATTTTCTCTTTGAGGTCAAGGTGCTCAAGAGCCTTGTTATATTCTTCAATTGCATTATTGAAGTTTTCATCGAGGAAGTCAGTCTTTGCAACTTTCACTCTCAAGATTCTCTCTTCGGCTTTTAGAGATTTGATCTCCTTAGCCTGAGTCTTCACGACTCGACGACATTTATCGTAAGCCATGATTAACTCCTTGTACTGGGACATTAGTTATGACTCATCGTCAGAGGAGCTATCCTCACAATCATGTTAAGAAACTTTAGAATCTGAAAGAGGGGTATGAGAATTTACCTTCCCAGTGAACTGGGGTTCTTGATCATCATCTGTTTGAGCCATAAGCATATCAAAGTTTAAATAGTCGGCGATGACGTGACCTGACTTATTACAACAATAGCAAATGATGTTAGTCGAAACATATTTGTTCTGTTTAGAGGAATACCTGTCATGGCTACTTGAGCCTTTTCTTTGCCGATCACCATCGTGTCGTGATCTTCTATAGGAGGCATCCTTGCCTTTCCATTGCTTTTTCTTGTTCAAGAATTTCTTGAACTGACGTGAGAGCAGTGAGAACTCTCCTTCTGATAGCTCAGTGCCTGAGGTGCTTGGCTCTGAAGTTTCTTCTTCTTCACTAATCTCTGGAGCTGGAGCAGGGGAGACAGTCTTTGTCTTTCTGGAGGTGACTGCTTTTAGAGCAATAGACTTTTCTTTGAGAGTAGACCTGCTTTTCTCTTCTTCAGCTTTCCTGGTGTTGAGTTGAAGCTCATATGCCATAAGATTCCTGAAGAGATTTTGTGGGTCTGTCTCAGCCAGCTTCCCAAACTCCCTAATGGAACAAACCTTGTTATCCCACTCTTTGGTCAGGGATCTCAGGAACTTGTCATTCAGTTCTCCATTAGTGAATACTCTGCCATAGACTCTTAGGTCATTCACTATCTTGAAAAAGTTCTCAAATGTATCAGCAATGGTCTCTTTGCTTCCCTGTCGGAAGGCTTCACACTTCTGATTGAGGAGGGATCTCCAATCATCCCTCACTTCTTCTGTTCCTTCCATTAAGGTAACTAAGGACTGCCACATCTCCTTTGCAGATTGGCAGTGGATTAAATTCTGCAGCATTGAGTCATCAACTGCACTTTCTATGATGTTTTTAGCTTTCTTATCCAGTGAGACAAGTGCAATCTCATCCTTGTCTAAATCCATCAGCTTCTTTGGAACCTTCTTGGTAAGATCTATAGTGGAGACAGTCATAGGGATATAAGGACCTTCTTCAACTATCATGAAAATCCTTGGATCTACAGCTTCCATAAAGAATTTTATCCTTTCTTTCCACATGGGAAAGTTGTTCTTGTTGCATTGGGGAAGCTTGGCAAAATCCTTTGTCTTGTCCATAATAGATAGATCTCAAATAATAACTATTGCAGGAACTGATCAAGGTGTTAACCTTTTTATGATTAACCTGCCTCTGATACCAATTGAAAGATAATAGTTGTTAACCTAAATCACCTAGAGGGAGGTGAATAGGTGAGTTGTGCATCTTTTGTGGAATAAAAAATCTTAGAACACAGCACAGATCTATCTACCAAACTATCACAGAGGAGACAAGATTTATAGTGGTTCCCCGATCTTGGGTACATCCACTTTTCCTCACCGATCTAGCAATATACTAGACTCGGCTACTCCACTATCTCGGATTGAAAATCAATCCTACCCTCGGAACGAAGTTCCTACAATCTTAATCCAATCCACTGGATCTACAACTCGAAAGAAACACCTTCCCACAAACTCGGTGTGGAAAACTCCGACACTCGGAGAAAAATTCTCCTACAGAAAAGAAATACAAGTATTGAAAAATACAAACAGTGATATTGTCTGGTTCATATCTGAAAATAATAGGAACTTGAATCTTCTTCTTGGCGTGCGGCTTTATCAGAAAAATTGAAGAAAGATTCTCGGCAACAGTAGATCTGAACTCCTTGCTTCCACGATCGGACAAATGATGAGTATGTGAAAAACGATCTCGATCTCGAGAGCTTCTTCAGTCTATTTCCTCTGAAGATCGAAACCCTTACCGGAGTAGAACAGAGGCGGCAACGGCTTTCGTTCCGTGAAGAGAGAGAGAGAGGAAACAACGATTCTTTTTGGAAAGAGGCGGCTGCAAAACTTAGAATAATTTTCTTCTTGAAAAACTTCTTTTCCTGTTGTTAGGGTTTGTCGATTAGACAAGACCTTTTATAGCAGTACTAATAACAGTCATAATTGGTTTTAATGACGTACACGTGGACCAATCATGTCACAGAATTTGAAAATCTGTCAAATCTGGACTTAGAAGAAATTTCAGAGAAAATGAGGTCATATACACGAGTGGGTATAAAACTACTCGAGTAGGTTAAGGACTACTCGAGTAAGCAAAGAAAAATTACTCGGGTATATAATTCATGACCACTCGAGTAGGTTGAAGACCACTACTCGATTGCATATAAGTAACTACTTGAGTACTTAGAAGATCTATTCGAGTACACAGAAAAGTTTCTCAGGAAGGAAATGAACTACTCGAGTACAAGTTGTACTACTCGAGTAGGCAGAATTGAACTACTCGAGTGGTTAGAATAACTACTCGAGATAAACACTTAGAGATATTCTGCACACGGGAAAAACAGCTACTTGAGTAGTCAGATTGAACTACTCGAGCAGAAAGAAATCTTCTCGAGTATATGAATGGCCTACTCGAGTATTTCTTAACTACTCAACATAGAGAATAGAGTTACTCGACACAGTGTCGAGAACTACTCGAGTATACAAAGTACCTACTCGAGTAAATGACTTAGAAAAATTCTGAGAAAGGAATATGGAACAGGAAGAGTAAACTACTCGAGTATGAACTACTCGAGATAGAATGAGCTACTCGAGTATATGACTTGGACAACTCGAGTGTTTTACTTGGAAAAACTTGGAAACTAAATTCTAGGCAACTCGAGTAGGAATAGAGATCTACTCGAGTAGTTAAGTAAGCTACTCGAGTATGTCAGTGAACTATTCAAGTGTTTTACTTAACTTCACGAGAGGAAGAATTTTCTTACTCGAGTGTGCATAAGTTTTACTCGAGTATATCTCAAGCAATCTACTCGAGTAGTTAACGATCTACTCGAGAGAAACACTTGGAAAAATTTCTATCAGTAATTTTTCTTCTACTAGAGGAGAATCATCATCAAGTCTTTTCACAGTCCTATAGCTTGAATATGAAGTGTATCCCAATAGAGAGGCTACACATGAGTCAACACTTTGGAACACACAATGAGGGATTACACTGTATGGTCCTGTGTTTGGTGACCAATTGTAGACTGACATTGGTCTACACTTCCTATTGGAGTCCTGCAAACACATAACTCAAATGAAGCATCAAATACAAACTAATTCATCTCAGTTCTAGGGTGACTTCATTAAATCTGGGTTAATGTAAACATAGTTCCCAACAGGACTGATGCTCAGAAGAAAGCCAAGGTTGTAGATGCTAAAGCCATGAACATTCTGGCCCAAATAATGTCTGATGACATCTTCTAGAAAGTGTCTGAATGCACTTCAGCCAAGGCTATTTAGGACTCTCTCAACCAAATGGTGGCTGGCTTTGCTGATGAGAGAAAAGACAGAATATCGAATCTCATATCCCAGTATGAGAACTTCAAAAAGGAGGAAGCAGAATCTGTTGCAGACATGTATAACAGACTAAGCTCAATAATCAATGAGCTGAAGACTTTGGATAAGGACATTACCCTTACTGAAGTAAATGACAAAATCCTCATGTGCTTTACATGCTCATGGGATTCAAGTATTTGGCCAATCAAGGAGGCCAGAAGCTTAAATGAGATTTCCACAGAATCTCTTTTAGGAAAGCTCAAGTCTTATGAGCAGCTGATAAAGTCCAGAGAAGCAGCTGAACAAAGGACTCCTCCATAAGCAAGAAAGTAGCATAACTTAGCATTCAAGGCTGCTGAAGAAACTATAGCCTCAACAGTAAATGAAGAACTGATGAGTCTCTTTGCCAAGAGATTTTACAAAATGGAAAGAAAGGATTTTAAAAGAAAATCATCCATGTAAGATGATAAACTAAGGTATGATAAAACACCTACTAAAGAAGTAGTATGTTTTGGCTGCAGGAAACCTGGGCACTTTATCTCAGAGTGTCCAGTGAATCAGAAGAAAGAAAGAAGAAAATAAAAGGACTCTAGAAGATAACACAGCAGCAGGCCTTCTTCTAGCAAATACAAAAAGAAGGAGAAGGGTTTTGTTGATGATACCTGGAGTGAGATAGAAGATGAATCCACATCTTCTAGTTCCAGTGAAGAGGAAGAAGAGGCAAGGGCCAAGGAAGTCTACCTCATGGCCATCAATACCTCCAGCAGTCAATCAAACAGTGAGGAAGAATCTGACAATGAAGGAGCTTCAGAGTCAGAAGCTGATCAAGAACTCTCAACTTTTGATTATAGTTCTGATACTTTCAAAACTGAGTTTAAAATCATGTGTATTGATCTAATTAACTCAGAAAAAGAAATTAAAATACTTAGGGAAAGACTAGCAAATCAAGAAAGTCTAATTTATGAAAATACTAAATTGAAAGATGAATTAACTCTAGCCAATGAACAAATCATGTCTTTAAAAACAGAGCTATGTGAGGCCAAACAACTTGAGGAATCTCTCAATGGGAGAAGCCTTAAGCTGATGGACATCACAAGCACAGTCAATGCCAGACTGAATGCCAAACTGGGCTTGGGTGCATCATCAAGTTTACCACCCATACTCAAGAAGAACATATTATCCACACCAATAAAATTTGTGTCTGAAAAGGGTAAAGAAAATTCAGATAATAACAATCTCAATCAAACTGAAATTACACACAAAAATAAGAAAAGAAGACAAGATAAGAAAAATCATAACCAGAACAATGTTCAGCAGATTTCGTCAAACTCAGATCGACGAAATGTGTCCAGTTCGTCGAACTCAAGTCGACGAACTCTAAACGCAAATCTATATAATAATTATTTGTCTTACTGTAATGGACAAACTGTGTATGGTTCGTCGAGCAGAGATCGATGAACTTAGGGAACAGAAAATGAATATGTTCATTCTCTGAGCAGAGATCGATGATCTCATCCCATTTCGTCGAACTCTGGTCGACAAACTTACAACTTTTCGTCGAACTCAGACAGACTTAATAAAAATCATAACTTTGATAGAAACTCTAATCAATCTAGAAGACCTTTTAATCCACTTGCTGACTGGATAATTCCTCTAAGAAGATATCACCCCTTAGGATACAAAAGCCAACCTGAATGCTCTTACATCTCAAGCTTTTCATATCAACAAAATAAAGGACCCAAGGTAACCTGGGTCAAGAACAACTAACTTTTTTCTCTGCAGGTAAAGAGCTCTTCAGCTGTTAATCAAAAATGGTATCTGGACAGTGGATGCTCCAAGCATATGACTGGAAGCAAGGACAACTTAATTAACTACAAGTCCAAGCTGGTACCAAAGGTGATCTTTCGTGATTAAAATTGGGGCCAGTCAGAGGGCTTTGGAGAAGTAAAGATTGGAGCAGTCACTTTCAAAAAGGTGACATATGTAAGTGGACTCAAGCATAACCTCATCTCAATAAGTCAACTATGTGATGAAGGTTATCAGGTACATTTCAACTCAAAATCTTTTATTATTTCTAATAAAGAAAAACAAAATGTTTTAATTGGAAATAGACAAGGTAACATATATATAATAATTTTTCATTCTGTAAATTCAGATATCTGTTTACTTAACATTGTTAGAAATCAAAATGATCTTTGACATAAAAGACTAGGACATGTTAACATGAAAAACATTGCTAGGCTATCTAAAGACAACCTTGTGAGAGGTTTGCCTTCTGGTCCCTACAAGAAGGAAGGCCTCTACAGGGCTTGTCAATTAGGCAAGCAAACTAAATCTAGTTTTAAATCTGCTAATAAGAGTGATTCACCTAGGATCTTGTACTTGCTGCACATGGACCTTTTTGAACTTATTGTTGTACAAAGCCTATGAGGGAAATCTTATACCCTAGTTATTGTAGATTACTTCTCAAGATTCACTTGGGTGTTCTTTCTGAGATCTAAGTCTGATACATTCAAAGTTCTTACAGATTTTCTCAGGGCCATACAGATTGAGTACTCTACTCATGTTACATTGATCAGAAGTGATCATGGTACAGAGTTTGAGTCTCTTCTTATGCATGAGTTCTGTGAGAAGGAAGGTATCAGGCATTGCTTCTCAGCTCCTAGAACTCCTCAACAAAATGGGATAGCTGAAAGGAAGAATAGAACCTTAATTGAAGCTGCAGGCACATTACATGCAAATTTGATAATACGGTTTGCAGTCAATTTTATTAGGATATTTTCGGGGTTTTAAAGCAAATCATGTCTTGTAAAGTACTTATTTTGATTCCCCATTGTATATATTTTTGTCGCTAATGAATTTTTTCTGTTTTTTGCAGGTTTTCACGGCTTTCAGCCGAATTTTACTGTGACACGCCCCAAGGTCACGCCCTACCTGGGCGTGTACCTAGGGCGTGTAACTCAGAGGAATGAAGCAATTGGTCCGAAACTTCATTCCGTGGAAACTTAGTGTACACGCCCTCGGTCACGCCCGTGTCACATCCGACACGGGCGTGTTCTAGAGGCGTGTCCCCAGGTTCCGAGGAATCGCCGCAGCGCGCTCGTTTTTCCCGCTCCACCGTCGCACCGAAAGTGTCACGCCCCAGGGTCAAGCCTGACCCGGGCGTGACATATGGGCGTGTACTTCAGCAATTCTGCCCGTCACCTCCAGCATTCAATTTCAGCTCAACAAAGTCACGCCGCAAAGAACACGCCCAAGGTACACGCCCTACCAGGGCGTGACTTGTGGGCGTGTACCTCAACTACTTCGTCAGAATTAAATTCCAGCCCGAAAAAGTCGCGCCGAATGTGTCACGCCCCAGGGTCATGCCCGACCAGGGCGTGATAGGGGGGCGTGACCCGACCCGAAAAATTCTATAAATAGAGCCAAACTCTAAGGGTTCAGGGACACTTTTCGGATTGAGAGGGGAGGTTCTGTCCTTTGTATTTTTGAACTTTTTTAAGCATGTCTTTCCATTTTTAGTTCTTAGCTCTAGCTTTGTGCTTTCCCTGTATTAGTTCCTAGCTTCGTTCTGTAGTATAATGTTAATGATAGTGTAGTTTACCTTTCCATGCACTTGTAATCTCTGGTTTTCAAGATGTAAGATCTCTGTTTCCATTAATAAAAAGTGTTGTTTTCTTTTACATTTCTGCTCTGTTTTCATTATTATTCTTCTACTCATCCCCCCTCTTCCACCTCACCATGATTAACTAATCCTCCATGTATTCGATCTTAATGATCCGAGGTTCGAGTGATTAGGTTATGATGCTTTGAATCTTACCTTTTCTTTTTAGGGTTTAGCTTGGAATTACTCTTGATTTATCACGGGTTTGTGGTATATCATCGATATATACTCTCCACCTTTGCTTTCATTCTGGGCTAGCCGAGAGGCCGAAAGTTTGAAATGAGCACTCAAGAGTAAAGGGAGTTGTTCGCACCCCTCGAGAGAGGCAGACGTTCAAATCTCCCGGATTGGAGTAAAATCTAATAGTGGGGTTCACCGCATAAAGCGAGTTTTAGGCCTCCGATTTAGGCGAGAGTCAGTCAGACCTTCCTAAACTCAGTTAGGCACGGCCTTTGAGAGAAGCGTGTCAATATTCATGGAACCTCCACGGTCAAGGACCTTTACCCTAATTAGCTTAGGTTTATTTATCGTATTTTTCTAACCACTCTTGCCGAGGTGATTTCTGATCGAGTGCATTTTCCCCTCATCGTTACTAAGCTTAAGTTTAATCGCTCTTTTAGCTCTCTTTATCTTTTCATGCAAGTAGCTCTCTTTCATTGCAAGTAGTTCTCTTCCTTTAGTACGTTTAGCTTTCTTCTAAAAAAACCTTATTTTTCCGTCGATAAAATAATAGATTTCGTGTGAGTAAGCTTACTCAACTGTTCCCGGATTTTAATACGACACTTGTGTCCCCTAGCTGCATTTCGATAGGTATACTTGTCTTGTTGGATTGTTAGTTTGGTTATTTTCTCCTTGCAGATATCTAAGAGACAATCAAGTTTTTAGCTCCGTTGCCGGGGAAGCAACGCTCGTTGATAAATTGAAAACACGAATATATTAATTTTATCACTTCTCTTTCTCACCCTCCTTCTTAAAACTTTTCCGCCTACTCACTTGAGTTAAATGGCTGGATTTTCTTCAAGCAAGTGTGTGTATTTTTATTTTTTCCGCCTACTCACTTGAGTTAATTGGCTGGATTTATTTCAAGCAAGTGTGCGTATTTTTATTTTTCCGCCTGCTCACTTGAGTTAATTGGCAGGCTTTATTTCAGTAGATTGTGTTTACTTTCTGTATAGTGGGTGTGTTTTAATTTTCTGTCGAGTGCGTGAGTGTAGCTTTTCTTTTCCTCCTACTCGCTCGGAGTTAAATGGCTGGATTTTAATTACCGCCTACTTAATAGAAACCCACATCACAAATTTTTCTACACCACCTAACTCTCTCGAAAAGGGCAAAGTGGCTCTAAATGCCACTATCTTGTCTAGTACCTTGCGAACCCTTCACCGGGTAGCCCTTGGGAAGTTCGGGAGTTAAAACATAAAAATCTATTTCAAAAAAAAATTTCGAGACTTCATTAGCTCTTTTATTTTCTAGTCTTTCTTCTCCTCTCTTCTTCTAGTGTATGACCCGCGGAAGTCCGTCGGTTACTTTGGACCTGGACCACGAAATTGAGCGTACTCTTCGGAGAAGATCGCGATTTCAAGGCCCTACTACCCAAGTGCCGGTTGAGGATTCCGAGTCATTTTCTACCTTAAGAATGGCAGAACCCAACGTGGAGGAAGCCGTGCAAAGGCCTATGTCCTATTATGCACAACCGAATCTCGAGGGTACAGAATCTAGTATAGTTCGCCCTGCAATAAATAATAATAATTTCGAACTGAAGCCTAGCATAATTCAAATGGTGCAGCAGTATGTGCAATTTGACGGGCTTCAAGATGAAGATCCGAACGCACACATAGCCAGCTTTCTTGAGATTTGTGACACCTTCAAGATAAATGGTGTCACAAATGATGCTATTAGGCTAAGATTATTTCCTTTCTCTCTTAGAATTAAGGCTAAGCAGTGGCTGAACACCCTTCCTAAAAATAGCATAACTACTTGGATGCAATTAACTGAAAAATTTTTGGCCAAGTATTTTCCGCCTGCTAAAACTGCAAAACTTAGGAATGACATTTCTGCCTTTGGACAAATAGACTTTGAGACCCTTTACGAAACCTGAGAAAGATTTAAAGAATTATTAAGATGATGCCCACATAACGCTCTGCCTGTATGGTTGCAGGTGCAGACGTTCTATAATGGGCTAAATCAAAGCACAAAGCAAATGATAGACGCAGCTTCTGGCGGTACTTTAAACCATAAGACCCCGGAAGCAGCTCTTGAGCTATTTGAAGACATGGCCATGAACACTTACCAGTGGAATGTGCCTAGGTCCCGCCCAAACAAACTTGCAGGTCTCTTTGAAGTGGACAATGTCTCCCAACTCGCACTGCAAGTTGAAATATTAAGCAAAAAAATTACGGAGATGACTGCTGCCTCCGCCCCTCAGGTATGGGAATCTGTAACTCCTCTCGCTGAACTTTTGGATTATGTAAATAATATGCCTAGAACTGCTTTTAATACTTTTTCTGCTGCGAATTATCATCCTCCTGGTTTTAATTTTCCGAATAGTTATAATCCTGCGTTAAGAAATCATCCGAATTTTTCGTGGAGCAATCCATCGAATGCTGTGCTCCCGCCACCGTAAAGTGATTTTTCTCCACCACCACCTCCTCAAAGTTTTCCAAAACCTCCAAATTTGGAGGAAATGTTTTCAAAATACATGAATGCTAATGACGCTACGATTAGAACCTTAACCGGAATTGTTAAAAATTTAGAAAATCAGGTAGGACAGCTCGCTAAAATGATTTCTGAGCGACCCGTAGGGTCTCTTCCTTCCAATACCGAGCCCAACCCGAGAGAGCAAGCGAAAGCTATAACTCTTCGGAGTGGGAAGAAAGTTCCCGGTATGATAAGTGAAGAGCCCGAGGCAATCTCCGCTTCCGCTTTAAAAAATCAAAGCTCCGTTCCCATTTTAAAAATTCCACCCTCTGCCGAAGAAATTATCACTCCTATTTTAGAAAAACAACTCACTCCACCACCCATCTTTAAAAATAATCCATCCCCGCCATAACCTTCCGAACTTAATAAACAACGACAGGATGATCAATACACCCGTTTTTTAGAAATGTTTAAACAAATCCACATAAATCTGCCTTTCCACGAAGCCATATCCCAGATGCCTAAGTACGCAAAATACCTTAAGGACCTCCTAACCAACAAGAAGAAGTTAGAGAACCTTTCTCATGTCACGTTAAATGACGAGTGCTCGGCGGTTTTGACAAACGGATTACCGAAGAAAATCAGTGACCCGGGTAGTTTCTTTATCCCGTGTGTCTTTGGTGATCTCTTTGTCAAACACGCTTTAGCCGACTTAGGTGCGAGTTTTAATCTTATTCCCCTCTCGTTGTTTAAAAAGTTAGGAATTGGTAGTCTCAACCCCACACGCATGAGTATCCAGCTCGCTGACAGGTCAGTCAAATACCCGTTAGGAATAGTGGAGGACGTCCTTGTCAAAGTTGACAAGTTCATCATCCCGGTGGACTTTGTCATTTTGGACATCGAAGAAGACGTCGAGGTTCCCCTGATCCTTGGCCGACCCTTCCTTGCCACCTCCCGAGTTATCATTGACGTAAGCAATGGTAAGCTCTTCCTTCGAGTGGGTGACGATGAGGTAACTTTCTCTATCACCCCCTCGATGAAGAACACACTAGCTAATGATGACTCCTGTTTTTTTATGGATACCGTAAGTGAAGAATCCTTCTCTCACACCTCTGATTTTGAAGAAGAATTTTCCAATTTTTGTTCCTCTCCTACTCCTCCAACTGAATCTCTACACCTAAGTGAAGAATCCTCCACTCGCCTTTCTGATTTTGAAAAAGAATTTTTTGATTTCTGTTCCTCTTCTACTTTTCCAACTGAATCGTTGCACGAAGCCGCCATGGCCGCTAGCAACACCCCTTTTAATTTTACATATAAAAAAGTGTACGAGGACATAGTTTTTGAAAAAGAACAAATTTCCAAAACCTCGTATGATGACCCCCCTACCTTGGAACTGAAAGAACTACCAGAGCACCTTCGATACGCTTTCTTAGAAAAGGACTCCAAGCTGCCTGTCATAATTTCGGCCTACCTCACGGATGCACAAAAGGATAAACTTCTTTCAATTTTACAAAAGCATCGCCAAGCTATTGCTTGGCAGATATCTGATATCAAGGGCATAAGCCCATCTTTCTGCACTCATAAAATCTTAATGGAAGATAATTCACGTAACTCTATACAACCTCAGCGCCGTATAAACCCAAACATGAAAGACGTAGTTAAGGGTGAGGTTATGAAATTGTTAGACGCAGGAATTATCTATCCTATATCCGACAGTAAGTGGGTTAGCCCAGTACAGGTAGTACCAAAGAAGGGAGGGATAACAGTCGTAAGTAATGAAAATAATGAATTAATCCCGACTCGGACGGTGACCGGATGGCGAATGTGTATAGATTACCGTAAGTTGAATGACGCCACCCGCAAGGATCACTTCCCCTTGACGTTCATTGATCAGATTTTAGAACGACTTTCCGGACATAGCTTTTATTGTTTTCTCGATGGCCTCTCGGGGTATCTTCAAATCCCCATCTCCCCCGAGGACCAGGAGAAAACTACGTTTACTTGTCCCTTCGGCACCTTCGCCTACCGAAGAATGCCGTTTGGATTGTGCAATGCGCCAGCTACATTCCAACGATGTATGCTCGCCTTCTTTGACAAGTACGTAGAAAGCATTATGGAAGTTTTTATGGATGATTTCTCCGTGTTCGGGAATTCCTTCGATAGTTGCTTAGAGAATCTTGAAAAAGTCTTAGAGCGATGCGAAGAAACTAACCTTGCCTTAAATTGGGAAAAATGTCATTTTATGGTAAGGGAAGGGTTAGTTTTGGGACATAAAATTTCTGAAAGGGGTATTGAAGTAGACGTTGCGAAAATAGAAGTTATCGAGAAGCTGCCGCCACCTACGAACATAAAAGCTATAAGAAGTTTCCTGGGTCATGCGGGTTTCTACCGCCGCTTCATAAAGGACTTTTCCAAAATCACGAAGCCCCTTACCCATCTCTTAGAAAAAGACTCCCCATTCATCTTTGATGACCTCTGCCTAGCTGCCTTCAATTTAATAAAAGAAAAATTAGTTAATGCCCCAATTATGATAGCTCTGGTGTGGGATCTTCCATTTGAAATAATGTGTGATGCGAGTAGTTATGTGGTGGGAGCCGTACTAGGTCAACGTATTTCCAAAAACTTCAACCCCATTTATTACGCTAGTAAAACACTCACATCTGCACAGGAAAATTACACCACAACCGAGAAGGAGCTCTTACCTGTAGTATTCGCTTTTGACAAATTTCGCCCTTATATTACTCTTTCGAAAATTATTGTTTTTACGGACCACTCGGCCCTCAAATATCTTCTCTCTAAAACGGATGCCAAGCCTCGCTTGATTCGCTGGGTCTTACTCCTCCAGGAGTTTGACTTAGAGATCTGTGATAAGCGAGGTGCCGAGAACTTGGCCGCCGACAACCTTTCGTGCCTAGACAACCCGTTTATAGAACAATTATACGAAAATTCTTTTCATTACTATTTCCCTGATGAGAAGCTGTTCATAATTAACACATCTACTTCTCCTTGGTTTGCCTGCATCGCCAACTATCTAGTGGCCCGTTTGCTCCCAAAAGAGTTTTCATCTCAGCAAAAGAAGAAATTCTTTTCTGAGCTGAAAAACTATTTTTGGGAGGACCCGCATCTTTTCAGAATTTGTGCCGACCAAGTGATCAGGAGGTGTGTTTCTTTTGATGAAGGATTATATATTATTAAACATTTGCATGAAGGACCGACATGTGGGCACTATCAAGCTGCTCGCACCGCTCACAAAGTGTTAAGCGCGGGTTTTTACTGGCCCACCCTGTTTAAAGACGCGCATGCCTTTGTGAGTAGGTGTGATAGTTGCCAACGGTCGGAGAATATTTCGAATAAAAATGAAATGCCACAAAATTATTTCCTAGAGTGCAAAGTTTTCGACCTCTGGGGGATTGATTTTGTCGGCCCTTTTCCTTCTAGCTTCGGGAATAAGTACATTTTAGTTGCCGTTGATTATGTTTCGCGTTGGGCCGAAGCCCAAGCTCTTCCTACGAATGACGCCCGAGTCGTAGTTAATTTCCTAAAAAAATTATTTTCTCGTTTCGGTACGCCGCGCACTATCGTTAGTGATAGGGGTTCCCATTTTTGTAACGCACAATTTTCAAAAATCCTAACTAAATATGGCGTTACTCATAAGCTTTCCACTGCCTACCACCCCCAAACTAACGGACAAGTCGAAGTAGTCAATAGAGAAATAAAAAGAATTTTAGAAAAGACTGTTTCAACATCTAGAAAAGACTGGTCAGCCAAATTAGATGATGCTCTATGGGCCTACCGAACAGCATACAAAACCGCCCTCGGATGTACGCCATATCGGTTGGTTTATGGAAAATCGTGTCATTTACCCGTAGGTTAGAGCACTGCGCCTTTTGGGCCTTACGATTTTTAAACTTCGATCCCCACTCTGTCGGCGATTTTAGAAAATTTCAACTTAACGAACTCGACGAGTGGCGCTCTTATGCATATGAAAATAACAGACTTTATAAAGAGCGGACGAAGCGTTTACACGATCGACATCTTAGGCACCCAAAAATCTTTAAGCCGGGCGACCAAGTGCTTCTTTATAATTCTCGTTTACGTTTATTCCCGGGTAAATTAAAATCACGTTGGTCGGGGCCTTTTACTGTTTTAGAAGTCTTTTCTTATGGTACTGTTTTAATTTCCCACCCTGATAAGGGTACTTTCAAAGTGAATGGTCAGCGTCTTAAATTGTATTTCTGTGATGATATCAGTCTCCACCCTGTTAACTCTATCTTTCCGGTCCTGACATTTGATTAATCTGCACTTTATTTTTCTCATAAACTTTGAACTTTATTTTTAACCAATATTTAGGACAATCTTATTTTGATGCGTCGAGCTCAAACAACGCTTTAAACAAAGGGCGCTCTTGGGAGGCAGCCCAAGTTATCTTTTTCTGTTTTCTTTATTTTACAATTTTTGCCCTGAATGGCTCCGGCAAGCTGAAACTTCGGCGCTCGCCTGCTCCAACGGTTCTGATTCCATGCCAAAGTCCACCAGATGACATTTCCTGACGATCCACAGCACACGTATGGAGGAATGGCATCACTCAGCTTTCCCTGCAATATAAAACCGGGGAAGTACCTGTTTTTCAATTCTGTCTTTCATTTCTGTACTTTATTTTTCTCTCGTTCTCCGACCTCCTTCTCCATTGAGGTCAATGTAGATTTTAAGCTTGGGGGATGAGTTCCTCCTTTTTGCTTTTTGTAAATATCCAAAAAAATTCAAAACAAATATGTATATATATAGCTGCATTTTGGTATTTCAATAAGTACCCCATGTTTATGTTTTGTTTTTCTCAAACTTCTTTATAAACAACGTAGTTAATTATAATTTTTCTAATCATTTTTTTTAATCATATTTCACAAGTAAAATGTTGGCCATGCTGTGTTTCTAATTCACGGTAGCATGTTAAGGTAAAATATTTCTCTAAAACGTGCATTTCTATTATGGTTTTCCGTTCTTTATTTTCTTTACTTTCTCTAAAAATTTATCATCCACTATTTTTCTTTTTCGTCTTTAGATAATTTTTGTAAGAACAAATTTTGAATAACGTAGTAGATATGAACGATCCAAGTCACATATTATTTTTATTTTCAAGATAATTTCATCAATCTTCTTTTATTATCTCGAACTTGCTTTTTGAAATTTATCGACTCTATGTTTTAAATAAATTTTAAAAAAAGCGTGAAAATGATTTAGGCCATTTTTGTTTGCATTTGAGCTTTCCTGCTAACCTAAAATCTTTTACCACTAGTTAGCCACTTTTGAGCCTTTTTTCCAAATTCATTTGATAACTCCACACAGCATTTCATTTTCACCAAAGCCCAAATTCCTACCTATCTAATCACGCTAATTTTTTGATAGGAAATTTTGTGTTATCTTTGGAGAAATTGTTGAAAAAAAGTGTACTCAAAAGCAATGTATGAAAAAAACGAGAAAAAATGAATGAAAATAATAATAATAATAATAAAGAGATAAATAATCATAAAGAAAAAAAATAAATTCATTTATACATATTTTGTTTAAAATAAATTTGTTTTTTTGAAACTCGTTGTTTTGGTTTAGTGTGATTTTTAAGCCTCCATGTTTATATTTGAATTCCACTCCTATTCATATTCCTAAACCAAACGTTTCGGTCCTATTAAGTCCTTTTGATTCACGCCCTTTTTTAATTTTATTTAACAACTAAGAAAAGAAGAAAAGTAAATCAGTTTTAGTTTTGGATTTAAACTTAGATTTTTGTTATTTAATTGATATAATTATAATGCGTTGCTTGGATCTAGTAATAACTCAATACGTTCTTTTCATTTTCATTGCCTTGCTTAAATCTATTTAAAGAATTTTGTCAAAATTCTGGATGATTTATTTTTATTAAGTAAAGTTTATAAAAGTTAAACCATACCAAAATAATTATTTTAGATTTACGTTTTACATTCTCCATACCTAGAATTTCGCATAGTACTTGTGTAAGTATGATTAAAACTTTTTGAATTAGTCACTTTTATGATTAGCTAGTCTTTATATCTTTGCTTGGGGACAAGCAAAACTTAAGCTTGGGGGAATTTGATAATACGGTTTGCAGTCAATTTTATTAGAATATTTTCGGGGTTTTAAAGCAAATCATGTCTTGTAAAGTACTTATTTTGATTCCCCTTTGTATATATTTTTGTCGCTAATGCATTTTTTCTGTTTTTTGCAGGTTTTCACGGCTTTCAGCCGAATTTTGCTGTGACACGCCCCAAGGTCACGCCCTACCCGGGCGTGTACCTAGGGCGTGTAACCCAGAGGAATGAAGCAATTGGTCTGAAACTGCATTCCGTGGAAACTTAGTGTACACGCCCTCGGTCACGCCCGTGTCACATCCGACACGGGCGTGTTCTAGAGGCGTGTCCCCAGGTTCCAAGGAATCGCCGCAGCGCGCTCGTTTTTCCCGCTCCACCGTCGCACCGAAAGTGTCACGCCCTAGGGTCACGCCTGACCCGGGCGTGACATATGGGCGTGCACTTCAGCAATTCCGCCCGTCACCTCCAACATTCAATTTCAGCTCAATAAAGTCACGCCGCAAAGAACACGCCCCAGGTATACGCCCTACCGGGGCGTGACTTGTGGGCGTGTACCTCAACTACTTCGTCAGAATTAAATTCCATCCCGAAAAAGTCGCGCCGAATGTGTCATGCCCCAGGGTCACGCCCGACCAGGGCATGACAGGGGGGCGTGACCCGACCCGAAAAATTCTATAAATAGAGCCCAACTCTAATGGTTCAGGGACACTTTTCGGATTGAGAGGGGAGGTTCTGTCCTTTGTATTTTTGAACTTTTTTAAGCATGTCTTTCCATTTTTAGTTCTTAGCTCTAGCTTTATGCTTTCCCTGTATTAGTTCCTAGCTTCGTTCTGTAGTATAATGTTAATGATAGTGTAGTTTACCTTTCCATGCACTTGTAATCTCTGGTTTTCAAGATGTAAGATCTCTGTTTCCATTAATAAAAAGTGTTGTTTTACCTTTGCTTTTATTCTGGGCTAGCTGAGAGGCCGAAAGTTTGAAATGAGCACTCAAGAGTAAAGGGAGTTGTTCGCACCCCTCGAGAGAGGCAGACGTTCAAATCTCCCGGATTGGAGTAAAATCCAATAGTGGGGTTCAACGCATAAAGCGAGTTTTAGGCCTCCGATTTAGGCAAGAGTCAGTCAAACCTTCCTAAACTCAGTTAGGCACGGCCTTCGAGAGAAGCGTGTCAATATTCATGGAACCTCCACGGTCAAAGACCTTTACCCTAATTAGCTTAGGTTTATTTATCGTATTTTTCTAACCACTCTTGACGAGGTGATTTCTGATCGAGTGCATTTTCCCCTCATCGTTACTAAGCTTAAGTTTAATCGCTCTTTTAGCTCTCTTTATCTTTTCATGCAAGTAGCTCTCTTTCATTGCAAGTAGTTCTCTTCCTTTAGTACGTTTAGCTTTCTTCTAAAAAAACCTTATTTTTCCGTCGATAAAATAATAGATTTCGTGTGAGTAAGCTTACTCAACTGTTCCCGGATTTTAATACGACACTTGTGTCCCCTAGCTGCATTTCGATAGGTATACTTGCCTTGTTGGATTGTTAGTTTGGTTATTTTCTCCTTGCAGATATCTAAGAGACAATCAAAATGTTTACATGCCCCTATCCCTTTGGGCAGAGGATATAGGCACGGTAAATTATGTACTAAACAGGATTTTAATACATAAACTTAAGAATAAGACTCCCTATGAATTGTTCAAAGGGAAGAAACCTAAAATCACTTATTTTAAAGTATTTTGTTGCCTATGTTGTATTCATAATAATAACAAGAAGTATATTAGAAAGTTTGAAGCTAAGGCTGAAGAGAGAATTTTTCTAGGATATTCCCAAGTCAGCAAAGCTTATAGGGTGTTCAATAAATCATCTTTAAAAATTGAGGAATCAATACATGTAACTTTTGATGAGACTAACATGTCTTATAAGGAGAAAGAAATTTCTACCAATAGCACCTTGCAGGTACCTCACTTGTGTGAGAAATTGGGTGAGTTGAACCTTCCACAAGAGGTTATACCACCTCCTCCTCCACAAGCTGATGAAGACAGTGAAGAAGAACTTTTGGAAGAGGTTGAAATTCCTTCAACAGCAAACATTATTCCACAAGAGGAATTAACTCCACATGTTGTTGCCGAACCAACTCCACATGCTGTTGCTGAACCAACTCCACCCACTGATCTTGTCACACTAAGGGATCACCCCAGATCTTAAGTGATTGGAGACATAACAGTGGGTGTACAGACAAAGCATCAACTCAACCAAGATGTGATGCATGCTTGTTTTCTCTCTCAAGTTGAGCCTCAATCCATAAAAGATACTGAGCAAGATCCCCACTGGATCATTGCAATGCAAGAGAAACTCATCCAATTTGAGAGATGTAGAGTTTGGGCTTTAGTTCTAAGACTCAAAGACTACCCAGTCATTGGAACTAAATGGGTATATAGAAACAAGCTAGATACCCAAGGTGTAATTGTGAGAAATAAGTCTAGGCTTGTTGCTCAAGGTTATAGGCAAGAGGAAGGAATAGACTATGACCAAACCTTTGCATCAGTTGCAAGGTTAGAAGCAATCAGAATATTTCCTGCTTATGCTGCCTATAAGTAGTTCAAAGTCTATCAGATGGATGTCAAGAGTGCCTTTCTGAATGAAGTACTTAAAGAAGATGTTTATGTTGAACAACCTCCGGATTTTATCTCTTCAACCCATCCTTCATATGTCTTTAGATTACATAAAGCTCTTTATGGTTTAAAGCAAGCTCCAAGAGCATGGTATAAGATCCTAGCTAGCTTCCTGATAGAGTATAAATTCACTAGAGGCATGTAGATAAAATATTATTCACTAGGTACCATAAGGATCAAACTTTGTTAGCACAAATTTATGTAGATGACATTATATCTGGGTCTACTAATTCCAAACTATACAAGAGGTTCTTTGATCTCATGCATTCAAAGTTTGAAATGAGTAGCATAGGTGAGCTCTCCTACTTCCTTGGTCTCCAAGTGAAGTAGCTACCTGGTGGCATTTTCATATCACAAGCTAAGTATGCTAAGGAGCATATTAAAATGTTTGGGATGGCTGATGCCTCAGCTAAGAAAACACTCATGGCCACTAATGCTGTAATAGATTCTGATACACATGGGAAACCTGTTGATCAGAAATTATATAGGGGCCTTGTTGGGTCCTTACTATGTAACACCCCCTGTACAACCTTGGGCTCGTGAAAGGCGGTCCAGCGAGCGAGAAGGGAGTACTGGCGAGAGGGGGGATCCTCAGAAGTGGGCAAGACCTCCTAGTGGGCGATACCTCTTGGAGGGCGAGATCATTACAGAAGGCGAGAGAGCCCGCAGGTTGAGAGAGTGGCGAGACGGACAGGGAGGTCATCTCGCCCGATAGTGCCTACCCCACTCGCCGCATGGGAGAAAAGGTGCCCTTACCCTTCCACCCCCAAAGGGGGTTTTTTTACCTTTGTTCCCCAGGTAATTTTACACTTCTATCCCTAGAGGTCTGCGTGTAGCTCTCCAGAATAGCGGAGTTTGGCTGTTGGCAGACCCAACCCAGGGTGTTTTGGTCATTTCAGTATTAATTCAGAAGTGATAGTTGCAGATCAGATTCAGAGGCCGATAAGGTGCCTGAGATGGTTGTTGAACCTTTCCACTATCTTCCTCATAGACACCTAGCTCAGCATTGGCTAGGGAGGGGAAGATCTTTGGTTCTTCCGGGAAAGAGATGGGACCTCCGAGCTGAGACCCCTCGCTCTGTTTTCAGGTCTCCGACTCTCGTCAGGAGGATAGCATAGGGAGAGTACCCATGGGCTGCATCCTGTTTCGAACTTTAGGAGGAACTAGAAAGCTGGTTCCAACATTTTTGGTGCGGTGAGCGTGGAGCGCAGCCCTCAGAGAAGAACCTTGAGCAACCACATGGCGGGAGATCACGATGAAGGAGAAGGAGAGGGGTCGAATAACCCGGGGTGATTTGTCGGAAGAGAGAAGTTTATGGCTTAAATCAAGGGGATCATGGATTTGCTGCAATGGATTTCGCGGCAAGGAGACTGTTCAACCCCACTGCCTCAAGTGCCGGCTTTCATGCCACAGGAAGAGCTTGTCTCGGCGCGAGTGTGGGAAGATGCCTCGGGGAGGAGGCCTAGAAAGGAGGTGATGGCGGAGGGAAGTAGGAGGGATATGGCAGGAAGGGAGTTGTTCCCAAGCCCTTTAGGTACCGTCTCGCCAGGGGAGGTCGTCGCGCGAATAGGGGGTGCGAGACTGGTGGCGAGAGGGTCGCCTTTTTGTGAGCTGATCCTGTCGGCCCCCGTCCCGAAAGGGTTTCGGGAACCCGAAATGAACTATTATATGGGGAAGGATGACCCCCTTCATCACTTACAGTGGTTTGAGGACGCAATTTTGATCAGGCCCATGACGGACGCGTTTAAGTGTCGACTTTTCGCCATCACTCTGAAGGACAAAAGCTAGAGATTGGTTTCATAAGCTCCCGACAGGCTCGATATACAGCTTCGAGGACCTAAGCAGGAGCTTCCAGTTACGGTTCTTCACTTCTAAGAAGAGAAAGAAGAACCCAGAGTCAATCTTTTTGATTAAGCAGAGGGCAGAAGAATCACTGGCTCAGTACGTGGATAGGTTCTAGGAGGAGATCTTGGATATACAGGAGGTGCCGGGGTTTGCTCTCCAGATGGCCTTTACCGTGGGACTGCGGGAAGGTTTCTTCAAAATGAGCCTCACCCGGAAGGCGCCGCTGTCTTTTGAGGGTTTGATGGAGAAGGCGGCAAAAGAAATAGCGATGGAGGTAGCAAATCCCTCTTTTGCAAAAAGATTAGCAAGGCTTACGGAGGTGGAGTCGAGGGAGTCAGGGGGGAGACAGCAGGAAGCGAGGAGAAGAGAAGAGCTGAGGGCACCGATACATCAAGAGCAGGGATGGAGGCAGCAGGAAGGCCCGGCCCCGGGATAGGGTAGAGGATTTCCCCACAGGGGGAGGAAGTAACAAGGAGGACCAGGAAGATTTCACCAGCAAGGGTGGGGGTATGGTCATAGACCACCCCTGCCCCCTCCACAGCAGGCTATGGCTATTGGCCGAGGCAGAGGAAGAGGCCGAGAGAGAGGAAGAAAAATAGGAGCGGGGAGAAGAAGAAACTCTCAGGAAGGAAGGCAAGGGGGGGAGGTGGCGTTGCCATATTGTGACTTCCACAAGGAGGAGGGTCACGCAACGACTACCTGCCCAGATTTCTTGGAAATGAGGAGAACTAGGGGAGCGGGAGAACAGCAGAGACCAATACGGATAGAGGAAGTGACAGGTGCAGGAGAAGAAGATCGATGTGTCGATCGGATGGATGAAGGAGATCGCGGAGGAATTGGATTTATCCATGGAGGGGTGGGGATAGAGGCGGCCCGAAAGGCGAGCCTTCACACTATGTATCGCCGAAGCGTAGCCTCGACATCATAATCCCCTCCCCCAGAGGAAAAGATAACCTTTTCAATGAAGGACATGCCGGATCATGAAGACCCTTTCTGTGACGCGCTGGTGATAAGAACCGCCATCAAGAACTTTACGGTGTCACGGATCCTGGTAGACAATGGGAGTTTGGTGAATGTGATTTTCAAAAAGGCATTCAATGCGATGAGGGTGGAGGCCCGGAGGGTGCTGGCGGCGGATGGACCATTGTTTGGGTTCTCAAGAGAGAGGAAAGAAGTCGAGGGGGGAGTAGGACTCCAAGTAACCCTGGGAGGGCTATCCCGGAACTGCCGCTTCGTCATAGTGGATGCCCCCAGTAGTTAAAATGCCATTTTTGAGCGCCCCTTGATCAGCGCTTTCAGATGCATTCCCTCATCATTTCACCAGTGCTTGAAATTGAACTCGGGAGGTACCCAAATCAAGGTGCGGGGGGATCCAAAGGCTGCGAGGGAATGCTACGTGACAGCAGTGAACACCATCTCCTGGCAGGGAGACGCTGAGGAAATGGAAAAGAGGATGGAGCAGTTGCAACAGGAACTGGGGGCGAAGTAGAAGAAAGAGGGGAGGAAGGTGCTGGAGGAGAAGGAGAAGTAGTGATGGTTGGAGGCATTGCGGGGGAGCCAGAAATGGCGGGAGAGGAGTATGGAGAGACGGGGATGGTAGAAGAAAGAGGAGAGGAAGGTGCTAGAGGGGAGGAAGGTGCTAGAGGAGAGGGAGAAGTAGTGATGGTTGGAGATATCGCGAGGAAGCTAGAAACGGTTGGAAAGGAGGGAGGAGAGATGGAGGCGACAGAGGAAAGGGAACTAAAAGAGGGTGAAGGGAGGAAAGAGAAGAGGAAGTTGGAGGAAGCGGGAGGGTCGCCCAGGAGGGGGCCCGGCTGGAAAAAAGAAGAGCCTCACTGAAGGGGGGAGAGGACGCAAGCAAGTGGGAGATGGAAAATCTTGGCGAAGAAATGATGATGGCTATCGCGGAAGGCGATGTCAGAGAGCAGGACGCGCTGGAAGAGCAGGAAGGAGTGGAAGAGCCGTTAAGGCTGAAAGCGGCCGTGGAGGTACTCGAGATGGAGATCCGTACCAGGGAAGGCAGAGAGGAGAAGATAAAGATCAGCGACGAGCTCATCCCGGAGGACCAAAAGAAGATCAAGGCCTGCGTGCAGGAAAATATTGACGTCTTCGCGTGGAGCGCCGTAGATATGCCCGGGGTCGATGCGGACGTCGCTTGTCACCGCCTCAATCTCGACCCCAACACTCGCCCCATACAATAGAAGAAGAGGGCCATCTCCTCCAAGATGGACGGACCTATTAGAGAGTGATAGATATAGTACCTAATCACCTAGAGGGGGGGTGAATAGGTGACCAAATTCTTTTTGACTTTTTATGGCAGCAATCAGTATTTAACACAGATTTCTATCTACTATTACACAGCAATCATACAGCATTCACAGCAATCCACATACACACAGTAGACACAGAGTTTTATAGTGGTTCCCCAAGCTTTGGGTACATCCACTTTCCCCCTTCGCCTATCTAGCAGTGTACTAGATTCGGCCAAACTTCTTCACTATCTCAGAACCCAAAACAGGTTCCTACACCTCAGGCCCAAGGCCCTACAACTCATATTTTCCACAAAGCTTACACTCAGCCACAAAGGCCTACACTCAGCCACAAAGGCCTACACTCAGGAACCAAGGCCTACACTCAGCCACCAAGGCCTACACTCAGTGATTTCACTCTCCTACCCTCAGCCTTTATAATTGCAGGCTTACAATCTCAGATCCCTAAGGATCCTACAAGTTATAATGAATACAAAAAGAATAAACTCAACAACTTAGATGAAAGAGAGATAAGTTGTGAGATTCTTGATGAGTTCTTGGAAGAACTCAGTTGGACTCAATCTGACTTAGCTTTCTTCAAAGCTTCTTGAAAGTAGAACTCAATAAGATTGACTCCTTCTACAGTTGATCCTTGATCTCTGCTTCTTAAGATTCAGACTAATCTGAATCCTTCTTCTCAGCTGGGTTCCAACAACTGATTTCTTGGATGGAGCTCTCTCTCTCCAACTTCTTAGATCTTCACTTGATAGCTAGATCTTCTTTAAATCTGAACTTGGACTTGTGTTCAATCTCTTCAATAACTTGTTGATCAATCTCTTCTGTAGACAGTATAAGCCTATTTATAGGCCTTCTTCATGGTAATCGGCTGGTCCGGTACATAACTGAATTCTGACAACTCTGACAGGTGCTGTAGACCGGCTGGAATGGCAGCTGTCAAGTCATCCAGTCAGTTCTTGAAAATTCTCTAACTGTCTGATAGTGTCGAGACTTTCTGTCTTTAAGTGTTGACACTTATAGACCAAGTGTCGACACATGTTGTCTAAGTGTCGACACTAGTCTACAAGGTGTCGACACAACTCCTTGTGTTGTTGATTCTTTATCTCGACACAGCTTCTTCTTCATGTGTCGACACTGAAATTGAGTGTCGACACAAGTACTTGTTCTTCAGTATTTTGCTGAATTCTTCTAAGTGTCGACAGAACACCTTTGTGTCGACACATCTTCATGTGTTGAAACTGTTAAGTGTCGACACTGCTTCTTGGTGTCGACACATCTTCATGTTGATACTTGTTGAGTGTCGACACAGCTCCTTGTGTCGACACATTCTTCTTCTTGTTGAGACTTCAGCTGAGTGTCGACACATTCCCATAGTGTCGACACTTGTACTTAGAATAATTTGTTAAACTTTGCTGTTCTTTGCTAAGTGTCGACACAGCTCCTTGTGTCGACACTTTCTTCAAGTGTTGAGTCTTCAGCTAAGTGTCGACACATTGTTCTGGGTGTCGACACTTACTTCCAGTGTTGACTCTTCTGTTGAGTGTCGACACATTGTTTTGGGTGTCGACACTTGTACTTAGTCTCTGCAGACTTTTGCTGAGTGTCGACACAGCCTCAAAGTGTCGACACTTTCTGGTGTAGACACAGCTTCACTGGGTGTCGACACAACTGTTAAGTGTCGACACAGCTTTACTGGCTTTTCTTCATCGAGTGTCGACACAGCTCCTTATGTCGACACTTTCTGTCTGGTGTCGACTCAGCATCCCTGGTGTCGACACAATGACTCCAAGTGTCGACACTGCTTTCCTGGGTGTCGACACAAGTCTTCTTAAGTGTCGACACTTTCTCTCTGGGTGTCGACACATGAACTTAGAAACTTTTTCATCATTTCCTGCAAATACTTAACCTGCACATGTAACTCAAATTACATCAAATACATTTTGATGTATATCATTGAGTTGGGTGAGGCTTCTTCAAATCAAGTACATTTAGACCAATGTACCCAACAATCTCCCCCTATTTGGAGAAGTCATAACCCTTAGTCAATGATATACACCATTCATAATAAAAATACAAA
Source organism: Platanthera guangdongensis (assembly GCA_039583875.1). Taxonomy (NCBI): domain Eukaryota; kingdom Viridiplantae; phylum Streptophyta; class Magnoliopsida; order Asparagales; family Orchidaceae; genus Platanthera; species Platanthera guangdongensis. The sequence goes on along the minus strand of CM077167.1, from coordinate 125,566,458 downwards.
ATGATGTAAGATAGGATTATGAACACAGAAAAGTACATCACATGTATAAAATAAACATGCATATACAGATAACATCTCAGAACAAATATGAAATAAATTTAACACATAGCAAATTTATTACACAACACATTGTTCCAATACTTTGTCATATACATATTTCAAAAAGTTTACAGAATGTTTTATATCAAAAAGATTACAAAGTAAACTTTAAGAAAATTCTAAATCTATTTCTGTTCAGGCTCCTTGATCATAATTCCCTTTCCAGCTTGTACTTTTACCTGAACAGGAGCTTCAGCATCTTCTGTTTCAGCAGGCTTCTTACCTTTCAGCTCCTTCTGCTTGAGTTCCTCAGCCTTAATCTTTTGCCTCTCAAAGTAGTGGTAAGGCTTAGGAAAGTACTTGCTAGGCTCCAGAGCTGTAGGAGGTAGCTTTCCCATCTTAGCCTTCCTTCTATGTTGAACTATGGCCTCCTGCCTTGATTCATGTTTCATCCATTCAGTTTCAGATAACCACTTATTCCTGTCTTGAATGTTATCTTTGGCAGCTTTCCAGGCAGTCAAAATGATATTTCTTGAGGTAGGGCTCCACTATTCAAAGTCTGGCCTTTGTTCAGCATGTTACCTAAACCTCTTCTTAGACAATCTAGTCTCCTCTTCTTTCTACAGTGCCTCTTGCATGGATTCAGATATAGGTTGAACAACTTTCTCAAGAATGACATTGGACTTCCCTTCAGATATAGGCTGAACAACTTTCTCAAGAATGACATTGGACTTCCCTTCAGTTGGGCTATACATGTGATGAATATCAGCTTGCACCATGTCAAAATCTGGAGGAGGATAGATAACTTGAGCCACTTCTGGTTGCTCCCCTCCTAAATATGCAGGATGAATTCCAGATTCAGCAACATTGTCATCATCACAAAGAGGAGGATAACCCAGTGTAGCTCTGATGGAATTAGATATCCATTTGGCATGATCAGAGCTAGCTTTGACTAAAACTCTCTCCCCCTTTATGACTTCTCTAGCCATGTGATCTCTGACATCATCCTTCTGGAATCTGATTTGATTATCCAAGTATCTGACTCCATCTTTAAAGAAAGGTTTGAGCTTATTAAGTTGTTCAGATATGGCCTTCTGGGAGTCTTGAATGGCAGTCTTAACAGCAGAGATTTCTTCTTGAAATACTTTGTCAAATTCAGCTTTAACAGTAGCAGTAGAGGTAGAAGGTCCAGCAGCTATGTTCTTTATTTCTGTGACAATTGCATTATGAGATTCTGTCAAATTGTCATTCATTCTAAGTTGATTTTCAAGGACATATCCTTGCTTCAGGGCTATGTCATCAACTTGAGCCTTAATCTTTTCTTGGTGTGCAGCTAAGTACACTACTGCATTCCCCCTTTTATGGAAGCAGTCTGTCATCTCCTTCTTGTTAAGATTCATCTCAAATCTTATGGATTTAATATCCTGGGCCAGATCAAATTGCAATGATTTCTGCCCTTCATCTACATACTTCTCAATTGCCTGCCTCTGCTCATCCAGTTTAATTTGCATTGCCACCATTAAAGCACTATAATCAACTGATGGTGTTTGCTGAACTATAGGCTGTGGTGCAATAGATTGTAGAGCCTTCTTATAACTTTCACTCCTTCTTTTGAATACATAAAGTTTCTGCTTTTTAGCCCTGGTAGCCTCCTCATCTTCAGATGCTGAGGAGCTGGCAATGTCTACCCTCTCCTTAAGGCTTGGGGGCCTCTCAGTCTGCACATCTGGTGCCTTCTCAGTTTCTTTTCTTGTAGGCTCTTCAAGAAATACAATTTGCTCCCCCTCAACTGGAGCATTCTCCCTCTCAGCAACATCAGTTTCCTTATCAAAATCTGCTTGATCCAGATTCAAGAAAAGATCTTCTATGGTATATTCTGTTGGAGACTGAGCTGGAGAAATTCTTGGCTCTTCAACCACTGGATCAGTAACATCTTGAACAATAGTAGATGTGTCTTCTATGACAGCATCTGGGACTTGGTTATCCAGCTGAGTTTGCTGATGAACATCAGACAAATCAGTATCTTCTATAGGAAAAACCAAAGTATTTAGTTCAGTGATTACCTCTAGTATTGTGTTGGTTGCTTGTTCACTTTCCAGTGTAGTGGGTTCATCTACAACTGGAAGCTCCCCCTGGCTTTGATCCGTGTGTATGGGGCTAGCTTGAGGTAGCTCCCCCTAGATCTCAGCATCATCTTGAGGAGCTGGAGACGTCACAGCAGGCTCTTCCTCATTCTCATCTGGAGTGAAGACAACATGTTCTTCACTATCTGAGCTGCTAGTGGACTCTTGAGCCACTGGGGCAATTTTCCTTTTCTTCTTTAGTGGAATCTCCTTCTCAGAAACTATCTTCTCAGGGGTTGGCATCTCCTTAGTCAACACCCTGTCCCATCTAGAGAACAACCTCATGTCCATTTTTCTCATGTGATTTATTTTACTTCCAGCAGCTTGTTGCATAACCTCTGGTATGGTACCAGCTAGGTATAGACTTATGATCCTGCCCAGATTGGGCTTCTTCAAGCTTTCTTTTATCTTTTCAAAAACTATAACAGACCAATCTGTGTTCAGAGTGAAGATAATTGTGGTCATAATGCTGAACATAGAGGCAGATACCCTATCATGCCCTCCTGGCTTACTGAGGATTACTTTGCCAACTATTTCAGAGAGGAATTTCCCCTGGCTATTCATTCCCTTCCTGTTAAACACAGATCCTATTTTCATTGTAGAATCTAGACCACACCAGGTAAGAGCTTCTCTGGTCTTTGAAGCTGTAACTTCATCTTCTTCTTTAGTTCTTGGGAGCTGTAACACTTTCCTCAGACTTTTAGGTGAAACCTTCACCTTCTCACCATGAACCCTGGATTTAATCTTGAATCTAGTTTCATCTATCATAGCTCCATTTAGGAATTCCAAGACTTCCTTTTTCCAGATCTTTGTTGGCTCAGAAACAAGATATTCTAATCCTGAGTCGGCCACTAGGGTTATCACGTTCTTGATATCTTGATCAGCATCCTCAAAAGCACCGCGCACCAGCTCGTATCCTTCGTTGACGTTCTCCTCTAGCTTAGACGCCATTATGGTTTGTAGAATTTGTCTTGAGAGAAGAGAGGTGTCGACACAGAAGTTTGGTCTCGAAACTTTGAAAGCGTGTCGACAAACAAAGACAAAACCCTATTTATACCTTTCTAATTTTGAAGATGAACAGGCGGGACAGCTAACTTAAATTGTGTCGACACTGGCAATAAGTGTCGACACTGACTTATAATGTCTCGACACATATGTGTCGACACAAGTTTAGTCAACAGATTTTATGTGTCGGCACTTGTTTATGTGTCGACACAACATAACTCGACACATAGTCGAGACTTTACTTAGAGAATTCTGAGTAAATACTAAGTGTTGACACCACATAGAATGTGTCGACACCTACATGTCATGTGTCGACACTAATATTCTGAAGTGTCGACACCAACTTTCTAGATGTGTCGACAGCTTTTTCCTGAAGTGTCAACACCTACTTTCTGTGTCGACACAGAAATCTCTATGTGTCGACACCTTTTTACTTAGCCAATTTCAATACTATAAACTTACTCTAAGTTTATCATTCCTAGTTCAATCTTAAACCTATTGAACTTAGCTTCTTCTAGGGGCTTAATATACATATCAGCTAGTTGTTCATCTGTTTTAACATATTCAAGTAAAATATCTTCTCTTTCTACATGCTCCCTAAGAAAATGATATTTAATTTCAATATGTTTTGTTCTACTATGGGATACAGGATTATTAGCTATTGAAATAGCACTAGTAGAATCACAAAAGAGTGGAGTTCTACTTACCTGAAATCCATAGTCCTCAAGCTGATGTTGTATCCACAGAAGTTGAGCACAGCAACTTCCTGCAGCCACATACTCTGACTCTGCAGTGGAGATAGCCACACTTTTTTGCTTTTTGCTATTCCAAGAAATCAGTCTCCCATCTAGGAATTGACAGGTTTCAGTAGTGCTTTTTCTGTCTTCTTTGCATCCTGCAAAGTCTGCATCTGAATAACCTGTTAGTTCAAAATCCCCATTCCTAGGGTACCAGAGGCCTAGATAAGGAGTGCCCTTTAGATATCTCAATATCCTTTTGACTGCAGTCAAATGAGACTCTTTAGGGCAGGCTTGATACCTAGCACAGACACATGTAGCATACATGATATCTGGTCTACTTGCAGTCAAGTATAATAGGGAGCCAACTATCCCTCTATACAAGGTTTCATCTACAGGTTTCCCTGCATCATCCTTGCTAAGAGACATACTTGACCCCATAGGAGTCTTCATGGTGCTGGATGAATCCATACCATACTTCCTTATGAGTTCTAGGGTGAAATTGGACTGGCAAATGGATAAACCGCTCTCAGTTTGTCTTACTTGGAGACCCAAGAAGAACTTTAGCTCTCCCATACTACTCATCTCAAATTGACTTTGCATTATCTTTACAAACGTTTTGCAAAGGCTACTTTCAGTAGACCCAAATATAATGTCATCTACATATATTTGGACTAGTATTACTTTGCCTCTAGATTCCCTAAGGAATAGAGTCTTATCTATTTTCCCCCTTGAGAACTTATTCTCAATGAGGTAACTAGACAGGGTTTCATACCAAGCCCTAGGGGCTTGCTTTAACCCATATAAAGCTTTCCTAAGTCTATAGATATGATTAGGTAGAGTTGAATCAACAAAACCTGAAGACTGTTCCACATAGACTTCTTCTTTAAGATTACCATTTAGAAATGCTGACTTGACATCCATTTGGTAAACTTTGAATCCTTGAAAAGTTGCATAGGCCAGGAACATCCTTATGGCTTCCAGTCTGGCTACTGGAGCAAAGGTTTGATCAAAATCAATACCTTCTTCCTACCTATATCCTTTTGCAACTAATCTTGCTTTGTTCTTAATGATGACACCTTGTTCATCCATCTTATTCCTGTAGATCCACTTGGTTCCTATTATATTGTGGTCTTTAGGTTTAGGAACCAGTTCCCAGACCTTGCACCTCTTGAACTGATTCAGCTCTTCTTGCATTGCTTCAGTCCATTGTGGATCTAGAATGGCTTCTTCAAACCTCTTTGGTTCAACTTGAGATAGAAAACTGGAGTAGATTGCTGCATTCAGATTTCTGCTCCTTGTTTGTACCCCTTGTCTTGGATCTCCAATAATCTGCTCTACTGGATGATCTCTAAGATGCATATTGGCTGGAGGCATCCTGACTTCTGGTTGAACCTCTTCAGTTTCATCATCTTGCTGTACTCCTTGTACTTCTTCTGCATTTGGTACATGTAGTTCTCCCCCTGAACAACAGCCACTGTCTTCTACTTGCTGTCTTGCAGTAGATTCTTCTTCTAGATTAAGCTTGTCCATCTTCTTCGTTAAACCTGTGGGGCTGCAAACACTACTAGACAACTCATTGTTAATAAGTTTAGTCTCATCAAATACTACATGTACAGTTTCTTCTATAACTTGAGTTGACAAGTTGTAGACTCTATAAGCCTTACTGTTGTTGTTGCACCCAACAAAAATTCCCTCTTGGGACTTGGCAGCAAACTTAGTTAAGTAAGACTTTCCATTGTTAAGTATGAAGCATTTGCAACCAAAGATCCTGAAGTAGGATAGGTTTGATTTCCTGCCTTTCACATCCTCATAGGAGGTCTTGTTGAGGCCTTTAGTTATGGTAGCCCTATTAATAACATGGCATGCAGTATTGACTGCTTCAGCCCAGAAATATTCTGGTAATGAAGTATCACTTAATAGGGTTCTACCTGCCTCAATCAAGGTCCTATTCTTCCTTTCAGCAATGCCATTTTGCTGAGGTGTTCTAGGTGAAGAAAACTCTTGAAATATCCCAAAGTCTTCACATAGTTTTGTCATGCTATCAGACTGAAACTCAGTACCATGGTCACTTCTTATTTTGACCACTGTACTATTTAGTTCATTCTGAATTTGCTTGACAAAGCTATAGAAGACATTAGGTGTTTCAGATTTCTGTCTTAAGAAGAACACCCAGGAAAACCTTGAGTAGTCATCTACAACTACAAAGGTATAGACCTTCCTACCTAGGCTGTGAACTGGCATTGGACCAAAGAGATTCATATGCAAGAGGTATAAACACCTCACAGCATCTTTGTTTTCTATGCTTCTATAGGTGGATCTAGTCTGCTTGCCCTTTTGACAAGCTGAGCAAATACCATCTTTAACACACTTAACTTGAGGACCATTCCTCACTAACTCTTGGCTAAAGAGTTTGCCAATTGTCTTGTAATTTAGATGAGCTAGCCTCTTGTGCCATTTGACACAATGAGAGACTGTCTCATCAGCTACAAGACACACTTGAGAACCATTGGTCTCACACATAATGTCTAGGCAGTAGACATTCCTCTTTCTATAGCCAGTCAAAATGATCTCTTGATCATTTGACCTCTTGATATGACAACCATCCTTAACAAATGAGATGTCATACCCTACATCACTTAATTGACTTATACTTATTAGGTTGTGTTTCAACCCTTTAACATAAGCCACTTGAGTAATGGTAACTAAGTTACTAGAAATGTTACCAAATCCTTTGATGATTCTTTTTTCAGAACCACCAAAGGTGACTTTTGGACCATCTTTGATTGGAATGTAGTCCTTTAGTAGTCCCCTAGTTCCAGTCATATGTCTGGAACATCCACTGTCCAAGTACCATATTGGGGCATGGCAACTTGAACTCACCTGCAAAACAGATTAATGAACCTTAGAACCCAAAGTATTCTTGGGTCCTTGGTATTTGTTAGTTTGCATTCTGACAAAGCTACCTACAGGCTTTCCTACAGGCAGATTGCTACTCACTTTGGCACTAGCATTGTGCCAACAGTCCATTGCAAAGTGGCCAACCTTGCCACAACACCAACACTCAAACTTATTGTACCTTTGCTTAGGTATAGTCTTAGCTGTTTTATCCACAGCTGGCTTGTTGAGTGTTGGGGCTTTGCCCTTGGACTTGGACTTGGACTGAACAGTCCTTGCAGGTCTTGTATAACCCAGTCCAGCCTTGTCTTTGTGATGAACAAATTCATCAATTAAAGTTAGAACTGACTTAGGTTTAGAAAACCTAGCAACTAAGTCCTTTTCCTTCTGAAGATTAATCTCCAGACACTTGATTTGATCATTCTTAAATGATATAGTTCCCATTTGAATCACAGTTATGTGCTTTAATCTGGCTATCTCACTAAGCTTTTGATCAAAAGACTTCTCAAACTCAGTTGCAGCAGCTTTAAGAATAGCAATTTCCTTTGCCTGACTTTTGGCTAGGGTCTTGCTCTTCTTGTAAGCTTGCAACAGAACCTTGTATTCATCTATCAACTGATGAATATCTGCTTCAGACTCAGATACACTCTCATCATTTGATGAGGATGAATCTGATTCTGTACTGGCACAAGAAACTGAACTGGAAGTTGAACTTTGTACCTTACTGGGTCCTGGCTGCTCCAGGATTTTGTCATTGTCAGTCAATGCCATCAGTCCTTGGCACTGAAAGTCTTCTTGCTCATATATAGAATCCATAATCTGCATGAATTCTTCTTCTTCTTCTTCAGCAAACAGCCCTATGTATGCCTCAGCATCTGACTCAGTTTCTGAAGAAGAAACATCTAACAGAGTCTTCTCCTTTTTGGCAACAAAAGACTTCTCTTTCTTGCCTTTGAAATGAGTCTTATTCCTGTCACCAGACTCCTTTCTCTTTTCTGGACAATCTGCAACAACATGGCTTTGTCTATTGCAGCAATAACACACTATTTTTGAAACAGTTGCCTTGCTAGAGTTAGTCCTCTTCATGTCCTTCTTTGAAGCCTTTTTATTCTGATATAAGTCTTCTTTTCCCTGTGAAGTAGATGACCTTGACCTCCACTGTTTCTTCTTCAAGAACTTCTGAAAATGTCTAGTGAAGGCAGCAAAGTCTTCATCACTTTCACTGCTTTCAGACTTTGTGCTGACAGACTCTTCTGACTCTGATTCAGCAACCTTTGGAGGTGGAGTTGGTGACTTACTCATGTACTTTCTTGGGGCTTCTGTCTTGAAAGCTACTGTTCTTTCCTTATGTTCATTTCTTGATGATTTCTCCTCCTCTTTCCTCACTGTCAATTGCATTTCATATGACAACAATTTGCCAAACAGTGTAGGAGGAGGAATTTCTCCCAACTTAGCCATTTCTCTAATGACATAGATTTTGGTGTCCCAATCTTTTGTTAGGGACCTTAGAAACTTGTCATTGAGTTCATAATTACTGAACTCTCTTCCATAAGACATGAGTTCATTCACTATCCTATAGAACTTCTTATAGCACTCAGTTATGATGTCACCCTTTCCTTTTCTAAAACTTTCATACTCTTGATTTAGCAAGGATTTTCTGTCTTGCCTAACTTCTTCAGATCCTTCCATATACACAATAAGGGTATCCCACATCTCTTTGGTTGTCTTACAGTGTATAAGATTCTGAAAAGTTGCATCATCTATGGCACTCACTATAATGTTTTGAGCCCTTTTGTCCATGGTGGCTAGTACAATCTCATCCTTTGTCATTTCAGAGAAATCCTTTGGGGTTCTCTGATTTGCATCTAGGACTGACACCTTCATGGGCACATATGGTCCTTCCTTTACTGTGATATAAATTCTAGGGTTTGAGGCCTCCATAAACAGCCTTAGCCTTTCCTTCCAGATCCCAAAGATTTCCTTTCTGCATATAGGTAATTTCATGGATCCCAATTCCTTGTGATTATCTGTGGAACCCATGGTTCTTGATTTTCTTGAATCTGTAATTTGACTTAGACTGAAACTGCCAATCAGGATCTCCTCAGACTGTTAGTCCTTTTTGAGGATGGGCATCTCCACATAAGAAAGGTTTGGCGCCAATTGCGGCACCACATCGAACACTTGCGTGTCATGTCGCACACACTTACGAAGTTGGCTAACATGAAACACGTCGTTAACACCAGGAAAGTTCACGGGTAAGTCTACTTTGTAAGCGGATGCACCAACTCGCGCAAGAATCTTGAAGGGACCCACAAATCTTGGGTCTAATTTGCGCTCTTTTCCAAACCTTTTAATCCCAACCATTGGGGAGACTTTCAAGAAAACAGAATCCCCCACCGCAAACTCTAATTCCGACCTTCGTCGGTTGGCGTACTTTTCATATCGCTCTTGGGCGATTCGGAGCTTCTCCCGAATAAGTCGTACGACAACTTCCATGTCCTCGAGCGCCTCTGGGCCCAACAAAGGCCGCTCGCCAACCTCAGTCCAAAAGAGGGGAGTCCGACATCGACGCCCATATAAAGCTTCGAACGGAGCCATTTGCAAGCTTTCTTGATAGCTATTATTATATGCGAATTCCATACGCCGCAAACGTTCATCCCATGCTCCGCCATACTCAAGAATATAACATCGAATCATATCTTCCACAATTTGATTTACTCGTTCTTTTTGGCCATTCGTCTGAGGGTGGTAAGCAGTGGAATATCGCAAATCCGTCCCCAAACCCTCTTGTAGACTCTTCCAGAAACGAGAAGTAAATCGGGAATCCCTGTCTGATATGATAGTGACTGGCACACCATACAGTCGGATGATCTCGTTCAAATAGAGCTCTGCTATTGTCTTCATCGGGTAGTTGACCTTAAACGGTATGAAATGAGCATACTTGGTCAATCTATCCACGATCACCCACACGGAGTCATGTCCTCGCGGAGATCTTGGTAGACCTGTAATAAAATCCATTGAGATGCTTTCCCACTTCCATGTTGGAATCTCCAATGGTGTCAACTTGCCACCAGGCCTCCCATGATCCGCTTTCACCCGCTTGCAGGTATGACATTCATATACAAATCGCGCTATATCGCTTTTCATTCCATACCAGCAGACAATTTGTTTCAAATCACGGTTCATTTTTGTTGAGCCTGGATGGTAGGCCATACTTGAGCAATGTGCTTCCCGGCACACCTTCTCGCGAAGGTCTCCAACTGCGGGAATACAAAATCGACCACGATACATTAACGTGCCCCCCTCATCAATAGAAAACTCCGGTAATTCACCCTTTTCCGTCCGAAGCAACAAATGTAAAAGATCAGGATCATCCTTTTGATGTTGTCTTGCAAGCACCAGCCATGAAGGTTCTTCTACCATCGAATGACTTTGCGGGTCATATTTGCCCACAGAAATATCCATCATGGCCGCCTAATGAATGATTTCTTGTACTTGAAATAGAGGAAACTCACAGTTAGTGAGTATGAAATTGAGTTTAGCAAGTTAAGTCGGTTCGCTCCGAGCTTGGTGACGACGGAAGCTGACCGCGTAAAAAGATTTCTTAGCGGACTCCGCAGCGACGTGCAGCAGTTCACAAGTGCTTATGGAGCGACGAGTTACACCACGGTGGTGGAGGCTGCTTTGAAGGTTGAAGCGATAAAAAATGCAAAACAAAGAGGACAACTGATGAGGAAGGATAAGAGGAAGCTGATGGGAGGGAAAAGCTCCCAAGACTCAGACGTAAGGAATAAGAACAAGGAGACGTGTAGTTTTTGTGGCCGGTCAGGCCACCGATTTGAGAAATGTTTCAAGCGGTTGGGGATGCAAAAGGAGGAGCAGGTGCACGCCATTCAGCTACATTCCACAAGACGGTCGACTGAAAGATGAAATAAGTTCCCCGTCTTCCGACTCAAAGCATCGGCCACAACATTCGCTTTCCCCGGATGATACTGAATATCCACATCATAATCAGCTACATATTCAATCCATCGCCGTTGGCGTAGATTCAGTTCCTTTTGCGTGAAGACATACTTTAAACTTTTATGATCCGTAAAGATTTTACACTATGCTCCATACAGTAAGTGTCTCCACAACTTCAATGCAAATATCACCGCTGCGAACTCCAAATCATGCGTTGGGTAGTTCTTTTCATGACTTTTCAACTGCCGAGACCCATACACAATCACCTTTTTGTCCTGCATTAAAACACATCCAAGTCCAACGTGCGACGCATCCACAAAGGCGTCATAATCTATCCCTTCTGTCGGTAAGATCAATAGAGGAGCGGTACATAACCTGTTCTTGAGTTCCAGGAAAGACGCCTCACACTTGTCAGTCCAATCAAACGCTACATTATTCTGGGTTAAGCGAGTCAAAGGTGCGGCCAACGTAGCAAAACCTTCGACAAATCTGCAATAATAGCCGGCCAATCCCAAGAAGCTTCGAATCTCCTTGGGTGTCTCCGGTCTTCTCCATTCCATGACTGCAGCAATATTTTCGGGATCCATTGAAATTCCATGTTGATTAATGACATGACCCAGAAAAGCAACTTGAGGCAACCAAAACTCACATTTGCTTAGTTTGGCGAATAACCGTTGGTCTCGCAAAGTGGCCAATACCAATCGCAGATGCTGTTCATGCTCCTCAGCACTACAGGAGTAGACAAGAACGTCATCAATAAAAACCACCACAAACTTATCCAAGTAGTCCTTGAACACCGTGTTCATCATATCCATGAAGGCTGATGGTGCGTTGGTCAAACCAAACGACATCACCAGAAATTCAAAATGACCATGTCTTGATCGAAATGCAGTCCGCGGAATATCAGACTCCCGGACCTTGAGCTGATGATAGCCCGAGCGGAGATCAATCTTCGAAAATACTGAACTGCCATGCAGTTGATCAAACAAATCATCAATTCTTGGCAGTGGGTAATTGTTTTTAATCGTCACCTTGTCCAACTCCCGGTAATCGATGCAAAGCCGCATCGACCCATCTATCTTCTTCACAAATAACACCGGCACTCCCCAAGGTGATGAACTCGGCCTGATAAACCCTTTTGCCAATAAATCATCCAACTGGGTACGCAACTCTGATAGCTCACGCGGGGCCATTCTGTATGGCGCTTTCGCAATAGGCCGCGTACCCGGTTACAAATCAATAACGAACTCGACATCACGATCAGGGGGAAGACCAGGAAGATCAGTAGGAAAAACATCTGGGAATTCACGCACAACCGGAATCTCCTCCAAACGCGGCAAAACAACACTAGTCCCCACAACTGAGACTAGACAAGCAAAACAGTCGGAAACCAACAACGTCCGAACACATACCGCCGAAATCCCTGGAGTATCCTGGCATGAATCACCATAAACACTTCCTGGCTGACCATTGTCCTTGATAAAATCCAAGCGCTTCCCCTTGTACTGGATGACGACGTCATACCGGGATAACCAGTCCATGCCCAGAATGACGTCAAAATCTTCAAAATCGATCACCTTGAAATCAGCCCTTGCTATGAAATCCCCCAACAAAATGGGACAATCAAGAAGACCCCAGTCGGCCACCACAGAAGCACCGGAAGGAAACTTCACCAAAAAGGCATTCCCCACTCGATCTGGTGTCAGATGATACCGATCCAGAAAGGTTCGAGCCACAAATGAATGGGTCGCGCCAGAATCAAAGAGAACACGCGTCCAACGGTTCTTTACCTTAAAGTTTCCTATAAGGGTATATATGGAACTAAGAACTACTCATAAAAGGCAGCAACAAAACGTGAACCAGAGGAATGAATCGAACCTGAGATAACCTGAGGTGACGTCTGAGCTTCCTCTGAGGAAATCACATTTAACTTCCCTTTTCCTTTGTCTAAACGCGGAGGCGGAGGCAAAGCCTGGAGTGGTATTGGCTATTGCACGGGCTGGTTTTGTGGGCACCTTGCCTTCAGATGTCCCTGTTTGCCACACTTGAAGCACACCTTATCCTTGACCCAGCAGTGGCTCATATCATGACCTCTTCCCCCACAAGCTGGACACTCCAAGTCTCTGGTTGGCACACTCTGAATGGCGTGCACCTGCTCCTTCTTTTGCATCCCCAACCGCTTGAAACATTTCTCAAATGGGTGGCCTGACCGGCCACAGAAACTACACGTCTCCTTGTTCTTCTTCCTTACGTCTGAGTCTTGGGAGCTTTTCCCTCCCATCAACTTCCTCTTATCCTTCCGCATCAGTTGTCCTCTTTGTTTTGCATTTTCGATAGCTTCAACCTTCAACGCAGCCTCAACCACAGTAGTGTAACTCGTCGCTCCATAAGCACTTGCGAACTGCTACACGTCGCTGCGGAGTCCGCTAAGAAATCTCTTTACGCGGTCAGCTTCCGTCGTCACCAAGCTCGGAGCGAACCGACTTAACTTGCTAAACTCAATTTCATACTCACTAACTGTGAGTTTCCTCTATTTCAAGTACAATAAATCATTCATCAGGCGGTCCCTTTCAACTGATGGTAAAAACTTGCGTCGTAACAGGTCTTTAAAGGCTTCCCACGAACATCCCGCCCCTAAGATCTCCTTTTCGCGCAACCACCAACCTTTAGCCAACCCTTTGAGTTGATAGGCGGCAAGCATAACCTTCTGGTCCTCAGTAATGCCAGCATAACCAAACATTTCTTCCAACGTGATCACCCAATCATCTAATATCACAAAGTCCGCTTTTCCATCATAAATCGGTGGTCCAAGTCGCTGAAACTGCGAGATGAAAGACATCGCAGGAGGAACCACAACTGGGGGTATCACTGCCACGGAAGGAGTAGAAATGGTGTGGCCTCGGACAGTCTCTTGCCCTCTTGGTGCCAGCCTAGACATCGCTGATGACATAGCTTGGAGCTAGGACTGCACCTCCTGCACCTGCCTCGTCAAAGATTCATTACTTTGGCGTAAACAATCCATAAGGGCATTATTCTGCGCACCCGAAGACTCGCCCTCGGATTGGGGAGTTTGCCTTGTCACTGGATGCTTCGACATCCTATAAACACATTCACTCTTGTCAAGCTCAAACCCAACAAAACACACAACGGCTTGTGCTCATGCAATGTTATGTTATGCGTGCTGTGCGATGCAATCTAGAAAAAGGCCTTAATGCATGCCATGAGCGGTCGTACGCATCACAATGTTATGCATCCCATACTACATAGCATTGCATGCAACAAAGAAAAGAAAACGTGCTAGTCGCATCCATGTGGTAAGGTTATGCATCCCATACTACATAACCCGCACATGTTGCCCCTATGGTGGATCCATATACAACCACATATTATGCATCCCATAGTACATAATATGCCCCGTATACTTCTTGTCATGCCATGAGTGTAGTGTGCGTGCGTCGGCCAAGACATAATGATGGCACCTCGGTATGTGTATGATATGATGCTTACAACCAAACAAGAAAGTTTGCCCGACCAATTGTCAAGCAAACCTGGCTCTGATACCAACTGTCACAACCCGCATTTCCTCAACGAGTACCTCGTATTAGAGCAAGAGGAACTACGGGTTATGATGCCATGTCGTGCAGGGGATAACTGCACACGCTCAGGCAACCCTTGACGCATAAATAAAGTTGAAATTCAACAGTTACATGTAAGAAAACCTTTGGATTGAATGGCCGTATCCCTCGGCCTTATGATTTAAAACATGTGTTTGTACGCGGCGGAAAATACGTTAGTTTACTTATGATGAGCTCCTATCTGTAGCCTAGATTTATAATCATAAAAGAAATTGTTCGTTTTACGTTGCTTGGAAAATATGGCTTAGTTGATCAAAACATGTATGCATGATATACAATAATAGGTTTTGTTTAGCTTAAAAATATCTAATGCAACCTATCACAAACCCTTCCCAAAAGCAAGTAGACATCATTCCAAATGAGTCATATTAGCAGTCTATTATTCATACATCACAAGTAAAGAAAATCACCAATGGGTGCCAACAAGCTGACACGAACCCATTGGGGCACATGTATGTCTGTACACCAAAGAAAAGAACTACCTTGCTCAGTAAGCTCGGCTAGCTCCCAAGAAATGCCACCAACAAACCTAGCCGCTCAACTGGCTACAACCTGCACCTGAGACATTCAAAAAAGAATACCTCAGCAATCATCCAAGCTATACAAAAGAGAGCATGAATTTCATAATCGATAAAGAAGGGGCTTACTGACCCCGTAGCCATGTACTGAAAGAAAAGAACAGGTGGAAACCAAGTGTTAAACACTGTAAATTCCAAAATGTAAAACACACTAAGTGCGTGCAGTTTTCATCAAGTCCTGCTTAACCCGCAGGAGCAAAAAGGCAATACACATGCCCAAATTCATCCTCTTTCGAACAAGAAACAACCAAACTAGTGAAACATAAGCAGCAGTTAAGTTCAATTCCGCAAGGGTCTTTCGGTGGCGGCCCTAAAGTGGAACGCACCAATCAAAACCAGCCCAAATCGGGGCCAAAATGGTCTCTCATACCATACACCAAAACCCGGTGGCCACCAAGACTGAAACCACACCACCCCTTGCAGAATTCTCACACAAACGCTCCTGCCATAGTTCACAATTCGCCTCGTAAAACGCCCCATAACCCAAGCTAAACACGTTTCTTTTCATTGTCCTCACGCATGACGACAAGGTGATAGAAAATTAATTAAGCTATGATTTACATGAATTACATGATGAGGAACAAGAACAAATCACATGATTAGGCAAGAAAAAGGCTACATGAACATGAATCCACTTAGCTACATGACTCACATGAACGAGAAAAATTACATGAATCAACCTAGCATACGAATTCATTGAGCATAGGGAAATTTGATAAGAAGCAAGAGGATTGATAACTAAACAAAATAAGCATAATAGGGCTAGTGAGATACAACACAAATCAAGAAGAACAAACTAGGAAATTGAAAGAGCAATTAATCAAAGAACAAGAAAACAAGATTGGCAAGTGTGAAGAACACCGCTTGCCTAAACCGAGATGACACCGCGACGGCTGCCCTCTTTTCTTCTTCCCTTTCCTTAGCTTTTCTCCCTTGCTTTTCCTTTGAAATGAGGAAGAAGATGAAGAAGAAGATGAAATGAGGAGGAGAATTCTCTGCTTCAGCCTTATTTCCTCCAGAACAGAGCTGGACCGTTAGATGCAGAATCAAGGAAATGAACGGCACAAAAAAACTGGAAAAACTCGATTTTCGGGCCGGTCACGCCCTGTGTCACGCCCGTGACGCAGAGCGTGTACCTTAAGCGGCGCAGAAAGTCGGCAATTCCAAGTTTATCCACACGGTCCACGACCGGGTACACGCCCGTGACGGGTCGGTCACGCCCATGACCTCGGGCGTGTAGCCCGTGTCTCGACACCTTGTCGACACAAAGTGTCAACACTCGACACAGCTTGACACGCCCTGTGACACGCCCGTGTCACAGGCCGTGTCCCCTCTCTCGACACCCGACACTCGACACTCAACACTCGACACTCGACACTCGACACTCGACACTGCGGGACACGGCCCGTGACACGCCCGTGACACGCCCGTGACACGCCCGTGTCACGGGGCGTGTACCCCATTCGTCGAGCTCCACTCGACACAGGAAAATCGTCGAGTCAAGGAGGTCACGCCCTGGGTCACGCCCTGACACGCCCGTGTCGGGGGGCGTGTCACGCACATAAACAACTATTTTTCCCTGTTTTGAAAAATGTTTCTGTGTCGTCCTAGACCATTTTTGCCTTAAGAACGTTTTACCCTTTTTTTGTTTCCTGTACCAGCAACTCAGTTTGAGCGACATTTCCCGGTCACGAAAAAGTGCAAGCATTCCCTAAGAGGCCTCACCGAGTCCCCATCTGGACTCCGGTTTGCTGGGGAATCGTGCAACTCGGCTACCAAAACAGCCACTCGCAAGCCCGCGGGAAAAACCATGCTTGAACAACGGTCAAAGCCAACGTAAAGCCCATCATGCGTACGCAATAAAAAATCCGGGGTGCTACATTTATGGGGTTTTTCGGACTCATCTGGGCTGGTTTTCTCATTCGTGCACTGCATATCAACCAGATATCGGTTATATTTGCATTGTTCGATCGTGGACCATTTTGTGCAGTGTTTTGGCCCGAGGGTGTGCAATTGTACATTCTGTTTTTGGGGGTATGCACAAGCTGCTCCCCATAGCTCTTTCCTGCTGTTTTTTATCTTTATATTGGTGCTGGGTGCCTGTTCTCCAGCTTTGGGTTTGTTGTGCAGGTGGTGCATTTTTCCCAAAGGCAGGAATTCTGTCTTAAGGAAAATGTACGGTCGTGCATTTCTTTCACGCACTGTTTGCATTGGATAGTGCATTTTTGTCAGCTGGAAGAATGTCGAGCCGAGCTCGACGAATTTCATTGAGCTGAGTTCGACGATCTTCACACACGGTTGACGCACGGTTGACACACGGTTTCCTATAGATTTCTAGTTTGTTCCCAGACGTCATCCGAAGACCGTGCTCGGACAAGTATTGACAACCCTTGAATCCGGTCGTGAATCTCAGAAAGCCTTCGTTCGCTCGGTTGTATTTCTCCACATCTTCTTGTGGTTACTTCATTCTGATCTTGTGATAGTGGGATTGTTGCTTGAGAACAATGTTCTGCTTAAGGTTTCAGCATGTCTTTATATTGTTATGTCTTAATCATTGCTTGTGTTTTTAAGCTTCAGGTTTTCCTGTGCTTGTTGTGATTGTGTCGTTCTAGCGATTGGTAGAAGCGTGCGTTATGAAGAGGTGATTGCGACCCTCACTGTTCGTCCATCGTCCATACTACTCTTCATAGTACTCCACCCAAGCGATGCGGTGACGGTGACCCGCATTAGTTTTCTAATTGTTGTTAAGCTTAGGAAGCCAAAACTAAACCCCCTTTGCCTCGTTAACTCTTGCAATCACTTTTCCAATAGCAAAACCACACTCCCTACTTGCACTCCTCAAGAGATCGATATCCGGGGATTAAACTCCTCACTTTTATTACTTGACAACGATTGGTACACTTGACGAGAGTCCATCAACAAGCGGCTCAAAACGTCAGCAACTTTGTTAGCTTTCCCGGAGTGGTACTGGAGAGAAAAGTAATAATCACGTAAAAATACCAACCATCGGAACTGTCAGAGGTTTAACTCTTTCTAAGTGAAGATATATTTGTTGTTCTTATGATCGGAGAAGATTTCACATCTTACTAAATAGGTAGTGCCTCCATATATTGAGGGCGAAGACAATGATGCTCAACTATAGATCGTGAGTAGCGTAATTTAACTCATGTTGCTTCAAATGTCGAGACACGTATGCAACTACCTTGCCATGTTGCATCAGGATAGCTCCCAATTATTTTAACGATGCATCAGTATAAGTCTGGAACCCTTTGGTTCCTGAGGGAATTGTAAGGATCAGGGCAGAAGTGAACCGCTTCTTCAGTTCAACGAACTCAGCCTCACATTTCAGTGTCCATCAAAATATCACATCGTTCCTCGTAAGAGTGGTGAGGGGTAACACAATCTTAGAAAGTCATTCTACAAACTCCTTGTAATAACCAACAAGACCAAGGAAGCTTCAAATGTCTATTACTGTCTTGAGTAGCGCCCAGTTCTGAAATGCCTGGATTTTGGCCTCGTCCACCGCTACCCCATTCTTATTGATGGTGTGGCCCAAGAATCCAACTTCATCTAACCAAAACTCACACTTACTGAACTTGTCAAAGATAAAGTGCTCTTAAATCTCAAGTAACACCATCTACAAGTGTCTTGAATGGTCTGCCCTTGTCTTTGAGTAGATCAAAATATCATCTATGAAGACAATCACATGGTGATCTAGGAAGGGTTCAAATATCTTATTCATCAATGCCAACAAGGTGGAGGGTGCGCTAGTGAGCCCAAACGCAATCACCAACAACTCATAGAGACTATAACAGGAGCTAAAGGCAGTCTTTGGAATATCCTCTTCCCGAATCCGTAGCTGATAGTAACATGATCTCAGGTTCATCTTAGAGAAGATGGATGCACCCTGCAGTTTATCGAACAAATCGTTAGTACCTGGAAGGGGGAACATGTTTCGTATGGTGAGCTTGTTAAGTTATCTGTAGTTTATGCACAAGAGCAACGTCCCATCCTTCTTCACAAATAGTACGTGGGCTCCCCATGGAGAGGAACTCCGATGGATGAATCTTGCATCGATCAGTTCCTGAAGTTGAATCTTCAACTCCTCCAATTCTTTAGGAGCCATCTGGTAGGGTGCTCGGGGCACTAGCTGATCTCTAGGTTTAAGCTCAATCTAGAAGTCTACCATTCACTGTGGTGGCAAACTTGGGAGGGACTTAGGGAAAATATCCGAAAATCCCAAACCACCAGGACTTTGGCGAGCACTTCAGTTTAATTTTCCATTTCGAAGTAAATAAGGTATACCTTATCATTTTGTCGGACTGACTTCACCATCTAAGCAGAGGTCAAAATAATTTGAGTGACCGATGGTATACCTGTCAACATAATATCTTGACCGTCTTGTTTCTGAAGCTTGACCTCTCGGGTCGAACAGTTTATTTTGGCCTTATACTTGGCCATCCAATCCATTCCTAAGATGATATCAAATCCGGTTATTGTTAGTATCATTGCATAAATTTCAAATCCCATATTCCCTAGCATGGCCTGGAACAAGAATTTCTCAATAGAAGTCATGTCCGATATATGTGATAGATGAATCTATATGGACATTCCAAACGAGCGGACAACATTCTCCTTATTTGTAATGAATTCTAGAGACAAGAAGGAATGTGTCGTTAATGTATCGAAGAGAGTTTTTGCGAGATGTTCTTCTACCAAGAGTAATCCTGATAACATATATGTGTGTGTGCATATCATGATACTTATTTTAGACTAATTTACTTGGGTAAATCTATATATTTTCTTTTTTAAAATTATAAACATTTTGAATTTTGAGCCTATAATTAGATTCTTTTACAAAAAATTGTTCTAACTTAGTTTATTTTCTATTTTTCTGGTTTTGAACACTTTTGGTCATTTTTCATCGTACACGCCCCCAGGTCACGACTGTGTACCCCTTACATGGGCGTGTACCTTGGCCAGGTAACCCAATCCCGATGCAGATATGCTAGTGTGGTCAGATCCTGGAAAATTCACCTTACACGCTCATATGTCATAGCCATGTACAACCTACACGGGCGTGTACCTGGGCTGTGTCCTGCCAAGTTCCGATTTTTGGCGCTACAACACGATTTTTGTCGATCCACCTCATAATCCCATAGCTCACAGTCGTGTACCCCTTATATGAGAGTGTACCACCATGCGTGTCCCGCCAAGTTCCGATTTTCGGCGCTGCAGCACGACATTCTCATATCCGCCATCATGTTGTCCCTTACACACCGCTACACGGTCGCGAACCTTGGGAGTTGTCACAACCCGCATTTTCCCCACGGTAAAAATCGTATCAGAGTAGGAGAAAACACGCGCCGTGATGCCACGTCGTGCAGGGGATAACTGCACACGCTCAGACAAAACTCCAGACGTTAGATTTAAAGGAAAAGTTGTTAATTAAGTATGAAAGAGAGTCAGTTTTGTTGAGTGGCCGTATCCCACGGCTCGGTGGATCAACTAGTCCACAGTTAAAACTATATTTATACGCAACATAAAATACTTTGGTTCAATTAAATTGACACCCTAAGCGAGCATAAGCGTCCCCGGGGGACGACTTACACGCGCATGACTCTAAGGTGAATATAATAGGTATGAAAAATAGTGTTTTATGCTGAGGAAAAATAGTGTCTTTGATTTGGAAACATGTTATGCATGGGGTACATATAATAATACTTTTAGATTTTAAAATATCTAGCATGCAGCCTAGCATAAATCCTTCCCAGAAGCAAGTAACCAACCTCAAATAGGCAAAAACAACAGTTTAAATTCATATTCAGCATCACAAAAGCCACCAGTGGGCGCCAACAACCTGACACGAACCCACTGGCGAGTATGTATGTCTATACAGAAGAGTAAAGAACTACCTCACAACAAACGGGGATCAGCAATCTCAGCTACCCTAGAGGCCACCAACAAGCCCCTCCAAAGAACTAGCCGCTGCACTGACTACAACCTGGACCTGAGGCATTCAAGAAAAGAACACCTCAGCAAGGAAACAATCAAAAGTAAAAAGAGCAATAGATTAGTGAATAAATAAGATGAAGGGTTTACCAACCCGGCAACAAGCTACTATAAGGAAAAGCAAAAGGAAAGGGCAGTAAGAAAAGAGTACTGTCTAAAACACCGCAGAGCACACCAAGGGCGAGCATTAAAACCAACATGCCCTACCAATAAAGCCTGCAACATCATCAAGACATATACATATGCCAAAAGAAAGGAAAGCATACACAGGAAAGGGACTAACAGTCCTAACACGTGGGTAAGTAGCAGTGGTCAAAACATGGGTCTGAATGCATAACCAGAATCAGACCCAAAAAGGGCTAAGGGGTCACACAGTGGCAGCTTTAGGGTCCCACACACACCAACCCAAACCGGGGCGAAAAGGCGGTGGCCACAGCTCTCCACATAAAACCACCCCTCCAGAGGCCACCAAAAACTCCACCACCTGCCACGACCCAAGAGTCGGCATGCAGAAATTTGCCGAACACCCAAAGCCCCCCCCCCCCACTCCTAGGGAAAAGTCCCACTAACAGTCCTAAGAAACACACGAACCCAAGGCAAAAACGTCGGGTCCAACCGACGCGGCCTTGCACGCCTAACCCGAACCAACCCCGAGTCTACCTGACCCCAAAACAAGCGCAGCACCAGTGTCGTCATGATGTGTCGACACCTCGGCAAGCCGGTGTCGACACAAGGTGTCGACACAACCACGGCTGGTGTCGACACCAAGTGTCAACACTATAGAGGCCAGTGTCGACACAAGGTGTCTACACTGCCGCGGCTGGTGTCGACACCAAGTGTCGACACCACTGCAGCCGGTGTCGACACATGGTGTCTACACTGCCGCTGCTGGTGTCGACACCAAGTGTCGACACCACTGCAGCCGGTGTCGACACTGCCGCTGCTGGTGTCGACACCAAGTGTCGACACCACTGCAGCCGGTGTCGACAAATGGTGTCGACCCTGCCGCTGCTGATGTCGACACCAAGAGTCGACACCACTGCAGCCGGTGTCGACACATGGTGTCGACACTGCCGCTGCTGGTGTCGACACCAAGTGTCGACACCACTGCAGCCGGTGTCGACACACGGTGTCGACACTGCCGCTGCCGGTGTCGACACCAAGTGTCGACACCACGACTGGCCGGTGTCGACACCGAGTGTCGACACCAAGACTAGCCGGTGTCGACACAATAGTGTCGACACCCCAACTAGCTACAGGAGCCAGATCCAGCAAACGACCAAAAACGGGAACGGGGAAATTCTCTTCTCTCTCGAGTACGACCTCCATCGGCAATGGTAACTACTCGACCTAGACCGAACCAAAACTGTCCCTAATAGACGAAATCCCTCAGGAAAACTGAGATTTACTGGACCTTCCTATACTAACCACGGCATGATCGGGAACAAGCCCTAGCTTACACCTCAGATCTAAACAAAAGAGATAAAAGATTAAATCAAAAGAAGGCAAAAATCAACTACGCAAGGATGAGGGTACATCACTTGCCTCAATACCAGGAACTCGATCGGCGGCCTCCCCCGCTTGCGGATCTGGCCGCAGGGCAGCAAGATGAGGAGCAGAAAGAAGGCAGATCCCGGCGGGGGAAGTCCAGATCCACCCTCAAAACCGAAATCCGACCGCTAAATCTCCAGGAAAACGGCGTCCGAAGGCTAGGGTAGGCTGGCGACGCTCCTCCTCTCGCACAGGAGACGGGCGACGGCTTCTTCCAAACAGAGAAACAAGAAAAGCACCAAAAAGGAACCCAGCTCTAATCTGACCCAAGACTATATATCAGCAGTAATAATAAAAAAAACAACAATACATAATATTCACTATTTACACCGAATATCAAAACAACCCGAAACCCGAAACTTCTCGGAAAAAGATGAAATTTACGCCGCAGCTAAATACCCACGCTACGAACACAACTACGAAGTCGAAATTAACATTCGACGAACAAAACGCGGGATAACACCTCCCGAAGCCAAAACACAAGCATTCCCTAAGAGGCCCAACCGAGTCATCAAAAAGACTCCGGCTAGCTGGGGAATCTTACTAACAGGATACAAACAGGCTACACAGGGAACCCTAAGAGCTAAGACCACGCTCTACAATGGCAAAAAGCCGGAAATACGCCATCGTAACGCCAGCCAAAGATCAACAAAACGCAGAAAAACCGGGGCGTTACAGCCACTCCCCCTAAAAGAAAGTTTCGCCTCAAAACTTTACTCACAACACCCCTATAAAGAAGGAGAGAAAAAAAAACCGGGAAAGGGCTAAATAAACAATAAAATTGATCATACCAAGCACAAGATCAGGGAAACAGATGAGGGTGAGCCTCCCTCATAGCCGACTCCAACTCCCAAGTCGCGCTTTCCACATCTTGATTCCTCCATAAAACCTTAACCATCGGAATAGTCTTCTTCCGCAACGCCCGAACTTGAGAATCCAAAATGCGAACAGACACCTCCACATAAGAAAGATTCGGCTCCAACTGAGGCACAGAATCCAAAACCTGCCTGCCATTCATCGCACATTTTTGCAGCTGACTGACGTGAAAAACATCATGCACGCCAGGGAAATTTGCGGGCAAAGCCAGCCTGTAGGCTGATACCCCAATCCGCTCAACAATCGGAAACAGCCCCACGTACCTCGGGTCAAACTTCCTATTCTTGCCAAACTGCTTGACTCCAATCAACGGGGAGACCTTTAAGAACATCGAGTCCCCCACAGCAAATTCCAAGTCCGATCTACGCCGATTGGCGTTCTTCTCATATCTTTCCTGGGCTATCCGAAGCTTTTCCCGAATAAGCTTCACAGCGGTCTCCATCTCCTCAAGCGCTTCTGGACCCAACAAAGGTCCCTCGCCAAGCTCAGCCCATAACAAGGGAGTCCTGCAGCGCCTCACATACAAAGCTTCAAAGGGAGCCATTTGCAAGCTTTCTTGATAACTGTTGTTATAAGCGAATTCCATAAGTCGCAAGCGCTCGTCCCACGCTCCTCCGTGGTCCAGAATGTAGCATCGGATCATATCTTCCACAATCTGATTTACTCGCTCCGTCTGACCATTGGTCTGCGTATGATAAGCTGTGGAATATCTCAAATCTGTACCCAACCCTTCTTGAAGACTCTTCCAAAAACGAGACGTGAACCTGGAGTCTCGATCTGATATGATACTTACGGGTACACCATGCAATCTGACAACCTCTTCCAGATACAGCTCAGCTATCTTTCTCATCGGATAATCGATCTTAAACGGTACGAAATGAGCGCTCTTCGTCAATCTGTCTACAATTACCCAAACTGAATCATGCCACTTAGGAGATCTCGGTAAGCCGGTAATGAAATCCATCGAGATACTCTCCCACTTCCACATCGGAATCTCCAAGGGAGTCATCTTGCCACCAGGCCTCCCATGGTCGGCTTTCACACGCCTGCAAGTGAAACACTCTGAAACAAATCTGGCTATGTCCTTCTTCATCCCGTACCACCAGGCAATCTGTTTTAAATCATGATACATCTTGGTAGACCCTGGATGGTAGGCAACACTAGATCCATGGGCGTCTCTGCACACCATATCTCGGATATCTCCAACTGCGGGGATGCAAAACCTGCCACGGTACTTCAAGGTACCCGCATCATCTAAAGAGAAATCTGGTAATTCACCCTTCTCAGCTCGAAGATACAAATGCAGAAGATCGGGATCGTCCTTCTGATGTAGTCTTGTAAGCGTAATCCACGAAGGTTCTGCTATAGCTATGCTACTCTATGAATCACAGCTTCCCACAGAAATGTCCATTAACAGAAACTCTTCCACTAGACGCTCGGCGGAAAGATTAAAGATCTTACCTGACTTCCGACTCAGGGCATCAGCCACCACATTTGCTTTGCCTGGATGATACTGAATTTCAACATCATAGTCGGCCACGTACTCTAACCACCGTCGCTGGAGCAGATTCAATTCTTTCTGAGTGAAGACATACTTCAAACTCTTATGATCCGTGAAAATCTTGCATTGCGCCATATAGAAAATGCCTCCACAATTTCAGCGCATAGATCACAGCTGCAAACTCCAGGTCGTGCGTAGGGTAATTCCTCTCGTGAGTCTTTAGCTACCTCGACCCATGTTGCAATCACCTTTCCGCCCTGCATCAAAACGCAACCCAGACCGACATGCGACGCATCCACATAAATATCATACTCACTGCCTTCCGTGGGCAAAGACAAAATCGGAGCCGAACATAGCCTTCTTTTTAGTTCCTCAAAAGCCTTCTCACACTTGCCATCCCATATAAAGGCTACATTCTTCTGCGTCAACTTGGTCAACGGCGCGGACAAGGTAGAGAAGCCTTCTACAAATCTTATATAATAACCCGCCAGACCCAAGAAGCTTCTGATCTCTTTGGGGGTAACAGGTCTCGCCCATTCCATGACAGCATCGATCTTCTCTGGGTCCACCGATATTCCCTCCTTATTGATCACGTGACCTAGAAAAGAAACTTGAGGCAACCAAAATTCACATTTGCTCAGCTTGGCGTACAGCTTATGGTCCCTCAGAGTCGCCAAGACCAGCCGCAAATGTCGATCATGCTCTTCTGCATCCTTAGAATACACCAAAACATCGTCTATAAAGACAATCACGAACTTATCTAGAAAATCCTTGAAAACTCTGTTCATCAAATCCATAAAAGCTGAGGGCGCATTAGTCAAACCGAATGACATAACTAAAAACTCAAAATGCCCATGACGAGAGCGGAACGCCGTCCGCGGAACATCTGACTCCAGAATCCTCAACTGGTGATAGCCCGAACGAAGATCTATCTTGGAAAACACGGCACTACCACACAGTTGGTCAAACAAATCGTCGATTCGCGGCAAAGGGTACCTGTTCTTAATAGTAACCTTGTTCAGCTCTCTATAGTCGATGCATAACCTCATCGACCCATCCTTCTTTTTAACGAACAGCACTGGCGCACCCCAAGGCGAAGAACTTGGCCTTATAAAGCCTTTTGCCAATAACTCATCCAGCTGACTTCGCAACTCTTCCATCTCTCGCGGGGCCATCCGGTACGGCGCCTTAACGATAGGACGCGTACCTGGCTCCAAATCTATTGCAAACTCGACATCTCGGTCGGGTGGAAGACCGGGAAGGTCGTCTGGAAACACATCAGAAAAGTCGCGCACCACAGGAATTTCTTCCAAACGGGGCTTACTAACAAATGACCCTACCAGAGAAACCATACAGGCGAAACAGCCAGAAACAAGCAACTTTCGAGCACGCACCGCAGAAATGATTGGAGACTCCTGGAGAGAATACCCATAGACGCTCCCTGGCTGACCGTTGTCTTTGACGAAGTCCAAGCGCTTACCCTTGCACTGGATCACAGCATCGTACCTTGACAACCAGTCTATGCCCAAAATAACGTCGAAGTCCTCCAGGTCAATCACCTTAAAATCTGCCTTGGCTAGAAAATCTCCCAACAAAATTGGACAATCTAGGACACCCAGGTCCGTAACCACAGAGTCACTGGAGGGGAACTTAACGCAGAAGGCACCACCAACACAATCTAGGCCCAAACTGAACCGCTCCACGAAGGCTCTAGCCACAAACGAGTGGGTAGCGCCGGAATCGAAGAGAACTCGCGCCCAACGGTTCTTTACCTTAAATCGCCCTACGAATTGCATACGCATCTAAGGCAACAAGCGCCAAAACGAAAACTACAACCAAAAAGGGAACGTAACGAAACGACTGGAGAGGAGTCGAACCTGAGATAACCTGGGTCGAGGTCTGCGCTTCGTCTGTCGAGAGCACACTCAGCTTTCCTTTTCCTTTATCCACACGCTGAGGCGGTGGCAGAGCCTGGAGGGGAACTGGCTGCAGAATAGACTGGGTCTGAGGGCACCTTGTCTTGAGATGACCATTCTGGCCGCACTGAAAACAGACCTTATATTTGAGCCAACAACGGGCAGCCTCGTGCCCCTTCCTTCCACACAAGGCACACACAAAGTCTCCCCTGGAAGTACCCTGAATCGCGTGCACATGTTCCTTCTTCTGTGCTCCCAACCCTTTGAAACACTTCTCAAAGGGGTGGCCTGGCCGGCCCCAAAAGCTACAAATCTCTTTGACTTTCTTTCTTGCGACAGCATCAGGTTCCTGAGGGCTCTTCCCTCCACCGGACTTCCGCTTATCCTTCCTTAACTGCTGGCCTCTATTCTTGGCATTCTCAATGGCCTCAACTCTCAAAGCAGCTTCAACCGCACTGGCGTAACTAACTGCCCCATAGGCATTCGCTAACTGCTGTATGTCGCTTCTTAGTCTACCCAGAAATCGCTTAACTCGGTCTGCCTCAACACTCACTAGACCCGGATCAAACCGACTCAACTTACTAAACTCAATCTCATACTCACTAACCGTGAGTTTCCTCTGCTTTAAGTGAAGAAAGTCGTTCATTAGCCGGTCCCGTTCGACTGAAGGCAGAAACTTACTTAACAACAGCACCTTAAATGACTCCCAAGTGCAACCTGCCACTAAGCTCTCTTTCTCCCTCAGCCACCAATTCTTTGCTAAGCCCTTGAGCTGGTAGGCAGCGAGCATCACTCTCTGATCGTCTGTAATCCCTGAGTACGAGAACATTTCCTCAATGGTAATCAACCAGTCATCCAAAATCATGAAATCTGCCTGGCCATCATAGGTAGGGGGTCTCAGCCGCTGAAACTGGGATATGAACGCCATCTCTGGAGGCACTACAACCAAAGGCACGGGAGGAGCAGGAGGGGCAGGGACAGCTACCCCCTCTGCGGGGTTCTGAGCTCTCGGGGGCTGTCCCGCCACAACTGCTACAAGGGACTGAATCTGAGCCTGCATAGCCACTACCTGCCTCGATAACTCCTCATTACTCTGCCGCAAGCTTTCTACCAACGCATCGCTCTGCGCTCCTGATGTCTCACCCTCGGATTGGGGGGTCAATCTCATCGCAGGATGTCTCGCCATCCTAAAACCGCACAAACTTTAGACAAATCCTAGCCCAACAACTAGAACAAAACTACCCGGTACAGACAAACACGCTTGAATATGAACTTCAACTGCAAAACTTGCTCTGGGAGTCGTTTTCACCATGATGATGTTATGCTTATCCTAAGATGGTTCACCACCATCATACTAACTCAGGTGCCTAAACCATGAATGCATGTATTTGTATTCTTTTTGACTCAAAACCATGTGTGTACATATGTCATCTTGCAAATCTTTAGCTTGACACGTTGTGCTTATGAAATGATATGCTATGCATGATGTGCTATGCATTCTAAAAAGGCCTTAGTGCATGCCATGGGCGGCGTACACATGAAAATGTTATGCATCCCATACTACATAACATTCCCATGTAACGAGAAAAGAAAACGTGCTAGCCGCATTCATGTGGTGAGGTTATGCATCCCATACTACATAACCCTCACATGTTGCCTCCTATGGTGGATCCATATACAAACACATATTATGCATCCCATACTACATAATATTCCCTGTATACTTCTTCATGCTCATGAGTGTAGTGTTCGTGCTTCGGCCAAGACGTGCTGATGACATATCGGTGTGTGGATGATATGATGCTAAACACTAAAGCAGATAAGGGAAAGGTTGCCCAACCATTTGTCAAGCAACCTCCCTCTGATACCAACTATCACAACCCGCATTTTCCCCACGGTAAAAATCGTATCAGAGTAGGAGAAAACACGCGCCGTGATGCCACGTCGTGAAGGGGATAACTTCACACGCTCAGGCAAAACTCCAGACGTTAGATTTAAAGGAAAAGTTATTAATTAAGTATGAAAGAGAGTCAGTTTTGTTGAGTGGCCGTATCCCTCGGCTCGATGGATCAACTAGTCCACAGTTAAAACTATATTTATACGCAGCAGAAAATACTTTAGTTTAATTAAATTGACACCCTAAGCGAGCATAAGCGTCCCCGGGGGACGACTTACACGCGCATGACTCTAAGGTGAATATAATAGGTATGAAAAATAGTGTTTTATGCTGAGGAAAAATAGTGTCTTTGATTTGGAAACATGTTATGCATGGGGTACATATAATAATACTTTTAGTGTTTAAAATATCTAACATGCAGCATAGCATAAATCCTTCCCAAAAGCAAGTAACTAACCTCAAATAGGCAAAAACAGCAGTTTAAATTCATATTCAGCATCACAAAAGCCACCAGTGGGCGCCAACAATCTGACACGAACCCACTGGCAAGTATGTATGTCTATACAGAAGAGTAAAGAACTACCTCATAATAAACGGGGATCAGCAATCTCAGCTACCCTAGAGGCCACCAACAAGCCCTCCAAAGAACTAGCCGCTGCACTGACTACAACCTGGACCTGAGGCATTCAAGAAAAGAACACCTCAGCAAGGAAACAATCAAAAGTAAAAAGAGCAATAGATTAGTGAATAAATAAGATGAAGGGTTTACCAACCCGGCAACAAGCTGCTATAAGAAAAAGCAAAAGGAAAGGGCAGTAAGAAAAGAGTACTGTCTAAAACACCGCAGAGCACACCAAGGGCGAGCATTAAAACCAACATGCCCTACCAATAAAGCCTGCAACAACATCAAGACATATACATATGCCAAAAGAAAGGAAAGCATACACAGGAAAGGGACTAACAGTCCTAATACGTGGGTAAGTAGCAGTGGTCAAAACATGGGTCTGAATGCATAACCAGAATCAGACCCAAAAAGGGCTAAGGGGTCACACAGTGGCAGCTTTAGGGTCCCACACACACCAACCCAAACCGGGGCGAAAAGGCGGTGGCCACAGCTCTCCACATAAAACCACCCCTCCAGAGGCCACCAAAAACTCCACCACCTGCCACGACCCAAGAGTCGACATGCAGAAATTTGCCGAACACCCAAAGCCCCCCCCCTCCTAGGGAAAAGTCCCACTAACAGTCCTAAGAAACACACGAACCCAAGGCAAAAACGTCGGGTCCAACCGACGCGGCCTTGCACGCCTAACCCGAACTAACCCCGAGTCTACCTGACCCCAAAACAAGCGCAGCACCAGTGTCGTCATGATGTGTCGACACCTCGGTAAGCCGGTGTCGACACAAGGTGTCGACACAACCACGACTGGTGTCGACACCAAGTGTAGACACTACAGAGGCCAGTGTCGACACAAGGTGTCGACACTGACGCGGCTGGTGTCGACACCAAGTGTCGACACCACTGCAGCCGGTGTCGACACATGGTGTCGACACTGCCGCTGCTGGTGTCGACACCAAGTGTCGACACCACTGCAGCCGGTGTCGACACATGGTGTCGACACTGCCGCTGCTGGTGTCGACACCAAGTGTCAACATCACTGCAGCCGGTGTCGACACATGGTGTCGACACTGCCGCTGCTGGTGTCGACACCAAGTGTCGACACCACTGCAGCCGGTGTCGACACATGGTGTCGACACTGCCGCTGCTAGTGTCGACACCAAGTGTCGACACCACTGCAGCCGGTGTCGACACACGGTGTCGACACTGCCGCTGCTGGTGTCGACACCAAGTGTCGACACCACGACTGGCCGGTGTCGACACCGAGTGTCGACACCAAGACTGTCCGGTGTCGACACAATAGTGTCGACACCCCAACTGGCTACAGGTGCCAGATCCAGCAAACGACCAAAAACGGGAACGGGGAAATTCTCTTCTCTCTCGAGTACGACCTCCATCGACAATTGTAACTACTCGACCTAGACCGAACCAAAACTGTCCCTAATAGACGAAATCCCTCAGGAAAACTGAGATTTACTGGACCTTCCTATACTAACCACGGCATGATCGGGAACAAGCCCTAGATTACACCTCAGATCTAAACAAAAGAGATAAAAGATTAAATCAAAAGAAGGCAAAGATCAACTAGGCAAGGATGAGGGTACATCACTTGCCTCAATACCAGGAACTCGGTCGGCGGCCTCCCCCGCTTGCGGATCTGGCCGCAGGGCAGCAAGCTGAGGAGCAGAAAGAAGGCAGATCCCGGCGGGGGAAGTCCAGATCCACCCTCGAAACCGAAATCCGATCGCTAAATCTCCAGGAAAACGACGTCCGAAGGCTAGGGTAGGCCGGTGACGCTCCTCCTCTCGCACAGGCGACGGGCGACGGCTTCTTCCAAACAGAGAAACAAGAAAAGCACCAAAAAGGAACCCAGCCCTAATCTGACCCAAGACTATATATCAGCAGTAATAATAAAAAAAACAACAATACATAATATTCACTATTTACACCCAATATCAAAACAACCCGAAACCCGAAACTTCTCGGAAAAAGACGAAATTTATGCCGCAGCTAAAAACCCACGCTACGAACGCAACTACGAAGTCGAAATTAACATTCAACGAACAAAACCCGGGATAACACCTCCCGAAGCCAAAACACAAGCATTCCCTAAGAGGCCCAACCGAGTCATCAAAAAGACTGCGGCTAGCTGGGGAATCTTGCTAACAGGCTACAAACAGGCTACACAGGGAACCCTAAGAGCTAAGACCACGCTCTACAACGGCAAAAAGCCGGAAATACGCCATCGTAATGCCAGCCAAAGATCAATAAAACACAGAAAAACCGGGGGCGTTACAGGAGTGTACCCCAACTCCTGAGCCAGTCGCTGCCTTGCCAGATTTCCAACAGTCGAAGTCAACTATGCTTACACGCCCCCCCCGACACGGGTGTGTAAGGGGTGCGTGTACTTCACATAAATTTTTCTATAAATTCCAACAAGCTCCAAGTGTTCTAGGACCAGATTGGTGTGAGAGCGGAGGTGTTGCTACTTGTTTTCTTGGTGTTTATGCTCTTAATTTCTCTCTTTCTCTATCTCACTTCAAGCTCTTTCTATTCTACTTTTCATACAACTTTTGCAATGACTTGCAATGTCTTCTATTAGTGTAATATTAGTGCGTAGATAGTCTTTTTATTCATGCAATTGTAATTTTTTTTCAACTTATAACTCCACTTGTTTTAGTAATAAAAGTTTCTTTCTCTTCCTTTTTTATTTAATTTTTCATGAACTTCTACTACCTATCTCTCTTGCCCTTCCACCATGACTAACTAAATCCTCATTAGTACTCGATCACGATGATCTGGGGATGAGTTGATCAAGTTTTTGTGCTTTAGCTTTCTTTCGCTTCTTAAAGTATTGGCCTTCAATTTTCTCTTGATTTAAATTTAGTGGTACAATATTATCGATATATAGTCTCCACTTAGGTTTCCATTCTTAGCTAGTTGAGAGGCTCCTAGTTTGAATTGATCACCTAAGAGTAAAGAGAGTTGCACACACCTCTCGAGAAAGAATGTCGTAAATCTCTCGGATTGGAGTCAAACCCAATATCGGGGTTCACCACTTAAGGCGAGCTTTAGCCATTCGAATATGGGACGAGAGTTCAGTCGGATCTTCCTAAACTCAGTTGGGCACTTCTGTTGGGTATTGTATCCACAATAACCTAGATTTGTATGATATCACACTTGAACTAAGATGAATTAAGTGTTTATTTGATGCTATCTTTTAGTTGAGTGCTTGTAGATCAATATTGCTAATTATAGACCAATGTCATCTTACAATGAGTCACTAAACACAGGACAATACAATCTATTCCCTCATTATGTGATCCATGGTGTTGACTCATGTGTAACCTCTCAATTGGGATGCACTTCAATTTCACGTAATAAGGAAATGGAAGAAGGGAAGGGTTGTTGGTTTCCAATGTAGAAGAAAAGAACTTTTTAGAAATTTAATCAAGTCCATTTCTCGAGAAAAGAAATATGTTTCTCGAGAAGTCTAAGTCTATTTCTCGAGAAAGCATACCTGTTCTCGAGAAACATTGAGTCTTCTTGGAAAATTGTCTAAATCTGTCAAAGACCTTTTTCTCGAGAAAGGTCCTGAAGATTTCTCGAGAAACCTAGTTCATTTCTCGAGAAGGGAAAATCATTCTCGAGAAGTCAAGGCCATTTCTCGAGAATCTAAGTACTCTTCTCGAGAAATCAATTCTTTCTCGAGAAATCAAATCTTGAGTTCTCAGAATTTTCTCTAAGTGAATTTCTCGAGAAGGTTAGACCATTTCTCGAGAAATCAATTAATTTCTCGAGAAATCATATTCTTCTCGAGAATTCTAGCTCCAGTTCTAAAAGTGCGTTAAGTCACTTTCTCGAGAAATAATATTCTTCTCAAGAAAATAGTAATTTTCTTCAAAAAAATTTCATCAAGTCTTTTCTCGAGAAGCCAAGTCTTTTCTCGAGAAAGCAAATGTTTTCTCAAGAAATATACTTCTTTTCGAGAAATGTCGTTGCAGAATTTTCATTTTACCTGTCAGACAGGATTTCAAATTTTAATCCAAGTTTAGTATGATTGATCGACGTGGATCATTCATTTATGACGTTTGACCGTTGGACGATGATCAATATAAAGTCATTTCAAAGATTCGCTAACCCTAATCAGAATTCTAATCAGAATTAAAATCATAATCACACTGCATTTCTTCAAGATTGGGATAAGCCACATGCTATGTCTTCTTCGACATTCTTCTGTGCGCTCATCTTTTAATCCAGCAATTCAAAAAGAGAAAAGTTTCGACAGATCTAAGATTCAAGATTCTTCAACATCTATTTGATCGGGTCGGATCCTAGTTTTCAGATCAGCCTTCTCGGTTTTCTTCCTCAACCTTCTTCATCAAGTGTTTCTAGTTTCAAGGAGGAATACCCTTGAAATTTTCAGATCTGGAAGTATAAATTTTTATTGGTTGTTGTAAAATTATTTTTAACATTTGTAGGAGCCTTGTCTCCGAGTTTGTAGGAAGTTTGTTCTTCCGAGTGTCGATCAGATTGTGGATCAAGTTTGTAGATCCGGTTTGTGGATCGAGTTTGTAGATCCAGTTTGTGGATCGAGGTGTAGATCCGGTTGTGGATTGAGGTGTAGGAGCATTGCTCCAAGGTATAAGATTGGTATAATATGAGAAAGGTGAAGTAGCCGAATCGTACCCTTTGTGGTATATAGACGAGGCGGGACAATAGACGTACCTAATATGCGGAACCACTATAAAACTCTCTGTGTTTGTGTGCTTGTCTTTTAGATAATTTTTATTCCACAAAAAGAGACAAACAACTCCTATTCACCCCCCCTCTAGTTGATTTATGTAGACACTAGATACTTTCAGTTGGTATCACAGGGGCGGTTTGGTCGATAAGGTTAACACCTTGATCAAGATAACTGATCTAGCATTCAGAGATTCCACACATTCACCATGGAAAGATGCAAACACATGTCATCCATAAAGCTACCGGTATGCACTAAGGAAAACATTCCTATATAGAAAGAACGAGTACGGTTCTACATGGAAGCTGCTGATCCGAGGATTTTCCAGATAGTGGAAGAAGGACCTAACATCCCAACACAGGCATCAACGATAAATCCTGTGATCATGATTCCAAATATGATGATGGATCTTACTAAGGATGAAATCGCCTTAGTCTCCCTTGACAAGAAGGATAAGAATATCTTAGCAAGTGCAGTAGTCAATTCAAGGCTACCAAATTTATTTCACTATTAGTCTGCCAAAGATATTTGGGACTATCTTGTTGTCCTGATGGAAGGTGCTGAAGAAGTAAAAGACAACCGTAGATCGTTGTTGAACGAGGAGTATAAAGACTTCAAGCAAGGTGCTGATGACTCCATAAATGACAGTTTTGAGAAGTTCTTCAAGATAGCGAACTGTCTCAAGAACTACGGCACATCTTCACTTATGGTGAACTAAACGACAAGTTGCTTAGGTCCTTGACAAAGTACTGGGACACAAAAGTTGTTGCCATTAGAGAATTCGGGAAGCTGCCGGAGATAGACCCTCAAAATTTGTTTGGAAAGCTGCTCTCCTATGAGCAGCAAATGAATAGACGTAAGAAGGAGGAGCAGAACAACAGAACTTCTAGCAGAGAAAAGTCTGTGGCCCTGAAGGTAAAAGATTCAAGAAAATCTAAAGCTGTGTCAGCTGTAAGGATACGAGCCCCCGACACTCCTAAAAACTCTAAGACTAACACGTCTGGCTCCAAGCTATCGGATGGAGAATTTTCCCTCCTCTCCAAGTAGTTCATGAAGCTGCTAAGCAAGAGGAGAAGGTTGAAAATAAGTCTTTCTCTTCAGACTCCAGGAGATCACATCGGGGTAGTGATCGTTCCAAGAAAAGCTACAACAAGGAAGATATGTATAAATCCAAACCGAATAAACAGTTTTCTGTTGGGTATTGTATCCACAACGTACCTGATTTGAAGAAGCCCCTGAACATGCTAAGGTCAATAGGCAATGTTTTTGACAAAATATTTCAAGTTGTGCTTGTAGTTATTCCACGCTAAGTGCACACCAATGTCAGGGTGCAGTATGTCAATATACACGGGTCTGTACGACGTAATCCCTCGTTGAGCAGATCAGTGTGTTGGCCTACGTGTACTCTCTCTATTGGAGTGCACTTACTTTCAAGTACAGGGCTGTGTTTATGCAAGAGCAGACAAGGAGCAAGGATGAGTCAAAGAGCAGCTCAGAGGCGTAGGACGAAAAATCATCTAAGTTAGAATCGACGAGAATCACCAAGTGATTCTCGCCGATTCGGCGAGAATCACTAGTGATTCTCGCCGAATCGTCGAGAATCACTGGCTGATTCTCGCCGGCTAATTCAGAGTGCAATCAAGTCAAATTCAACGAGAATCACTTTGTGATTCTCGCCAAATCGTCGAGAATCACCCTTGATTCTCGACGATTCGACGAGAATCACAGGTGATTCTCGCCGATTTTTACTTGGGCAATTTTCGGGATAAAGCTGGACCGGATTCTGCCGCTGGCACTATTTTGAAACGGATTTTGGGTTTTTTCTTGTGGGACCCACAACGGTCATGAAGGTGTTTACTTGTGTATATATATACGGGTATTTTTGAACAGTAAACACAGATACACAGAAAGAAGCCGAGCGTCGATCTTGACATAAAATTGCGAAATTGCTCCGCCGCCGCCGTCGCCGCTCGCGCTAGTTGGTCTCCGCTTTTGATTGCGATTCTTCCTGATCTTCCGGCGACAGAAGCTTAGCCAAGCGTAGCGTCTCACGCGTCTATCCAGAGATCCCTTGTCTCTCGATTTGTTGATCGGGAAAAACTTCCCCGTCCGAATCGATCGAGACGATCAATCCTAGAGTGACCGTTGGTAGACCTAGCTAGCTTCGCTATGAAGTTTGGATCTCCAGAGTACAGCAGCCGCACATTGTTGTCACCGCCGATCCCGTGAACCTAGCCGCCGCCCATCTTGCCGCTGCCGGTTCCGGGGAGATTCTCTCCAAGAGAGATCTAGGGTTGTGGACTCTTCGTGGACTTCAAGAACACGACGTCAACGAAGAGGGACACCTTAGTCTCCAAACGTAGTTTGTATCTCTTGTACATTCTAGTTTTACTTTTGTTGTAAAGGAACGTTGGTTCCTAGTTGTAAGGGTTGGGTGCAACCCGTGTTGTGGGAGTGTTGACTCCTACGTGTGGAAGGGTTCCTTCCAATAGTGCAAGGATTGGATTTCAATCCTGTTGGTGAAGAGACCGAGTCGTCCCTTGTTGGGAGATAGGTCGAAGGGGGAAAGTGGATGTACCCAAATCGAGGAACCACTATAAATAGCTTGTGTACTCTTTTGTGCTGTGTTGTTTTATTTTCGTGTGCAGGTACAACTTAAATTCCGCAAAAACGCTGCACGTCACCTATTCCCCCCCCCCATAGGTGAAGATAGTTGACACTAGATGGACTTTCAAGTTGTATCAAAGCGAGGTTCCTCATCAAAAAGGTTAAGACCTTGAGTTGAATCCTACCGCTAGTGTCAAGAAGGAGGCAAACATCTACTATGGACGAGCTCAAGTTCACAGGCAAGATCCCAGTGTGCACCAGACTCAACTTTCCTATCTGGAAGGAAAGGATCAGGTTCTACATGGAAGTAGTTGATCCTCGACTCTTCATGATCGTGGAGGAGGGACCTTATGTCCCCACTAAGGTCTCCACCATTGATCCTACCAAGAAAGTGCCGAAGAAACTTTCTGAAATGGACAAGGACGAGATGGTGCTAGTGGGACTTGACAAGAAGGCGCAGAACATTCTGGTCAGCGCGGTTGATGACTCAATGATGCAGAACTTCTGTAACTGCAGAATAGCACAGGAGATCTGGCATTGCCTGATCATCCTAATGGAGGGCACTGATGAAGTGAGGGATGATCGGAGATCCCTCCTAAACCAGAAATATGAGGCCTTCAGACAAGGGCCTAAGGAAAAGATCGGAGTCACCTACGAGAACTTTCTCAAGATTGTCAATGCCCTCAAAGGATACGGAAGAGTGTTCACTAATGGTGAACTCAATGATAAATTCCTTAGGTCCCTTACTAAGGAATGAGACACAAAGATCTGCGCCATCTGAGAGTTTGGCAGACTAGCTGAAACAGACCCGCAAATTCTGTTTGGGAAGCTGATGTCCTATGAACTTCAACTGAACACCAGGAAAGCAGAAGAAGAAGCAGAGAAGGCTGCAGCCAAAGAAAAGACTGTGGCTCTAAAAGCCAGTCACTCTAGAAAAGGCAAGGGTGCGGTTTCATACCGTGCCAGGAAAAAGGATGAGGAGGAGGACTCCGAGCCATGCTCCTCCAGCTCAGAGCTGTCGGAGGAGGATTTCTCCCTCATCACCCGAGAGTTCAAGAAGTTCCTCAAGATGAGGAATCAAAGAAAGAAAGACGGCTCCTCCTCCAGGCATCAGAAGAAAAATTATTCTTCTGACAGGTATGCTTCTAAACCGAACAAACATCGCTCCTCTGACATTATTTGCTTTGGATGCAATAAGCCAGGACACGTCGTGGCCGACTGCTATCAAGGGAAGAGAGAAAAGGAGAAAGGAGAGGAGCACAAATCTTCGAGAGATAAGGAGAAAGAGCGGAGCTACATCGCCAAAAGTCCAAAGACACTGAGTGAGTCTGATTCCTCAGACTCCAGTGATGATGAGGAAGCCTACTTCGGGCTGGTGGGTCGCTCCGACTCAGAAGGAGAATGCCCCCCATTTACTGGGAAGGTAAAAGCTCACACCCCTCTCTCTGACTCCGACTCTGATCCTGAGTCTCAGGATGATGAACCTGAGGATAGCCCTTCGGCCCGTGAAGCGGAGCTCCTCGAGAAGTATGAGCTTCTGCTCAACACTTTCGAGGAGTGCCGAAAGAGATTGAAGGCTGAGAAAAAGGAAGTGAAATTCCTTAAGGGTGAGTGTGTATCCCTAAGGGAAGAGGTCACTAGTTTGATTTCTCTCCGATAGGAGCACCTTGACCTGACTTCAAAGTATTCAGAGTCTCTTAAGCTCCTTGATCTTAAGCGGGAGGAAGTCGACAAGTTGGAAGAACAACTTGCGGCAGAAAGGAAGATCGTCAAGAGCTTCTCTATGCCAAAAACAGTTCTTCCAGTAGTTGATACCTTCTCTGCTCAGGCCAAAGGAGCTGGCTTGGGGCATGTAGGGGTATCTGGTTCCTCATCCAGGAGAAACAGGAACCAGAGGAAGAATAAGGCCGCCAAGAAGGCCTCTGCTGATGAAAAGGGAAAGGCTCAGCTCAGTCCTGTTGCGTTCAGAAAGCCTAGCTTTCCTTGCAACCAACATGACTTTGAATCAACCTTTGGTCATCATTTCCGGCCCTCAGTTGTAAAGCCAAAGAGCCGATATGATGGTTGGACCTTTCCCCGGAACTTCGGTGAGAGTGCCTTCAAGGCACCTTTTGAGGAAATCCACATGGGAAATTATGGTCAATTCTCTAGCGGCCATAATGGAAAGCAGGCACCAAGAGCCAAGCCTGTTATACTGAAGGAACAGAAGGTGAAGAAGTCATGTGACTGCAATCACTATGAGGCCTCCACCTCCAGATCCAAGGCCCCGGCTGTACCCACCATTTCCAGGGTAAAGCAGGAGCCTAGGAAGAGGTACAACAGATTTGACTGTTGGTGTTGTGGCAAAGTCGGTCACTTTGCCGTGGATTGTTGGTTTAATCCAAGGTGTTACGAGACTCCGTATGTTAGCAATGCGAGGCCGACCACTCGTAGGGTTAACCAACCGAGGGGGAGTATGCTAACCAGGAATCTTGGACCCAAGTTCGATTTGGTTCCTAAGGGAAATTGATTTTGTTTTGCAGGAATGTCCAAAGGCCACCAAAACGCCGATCTGGTATTTGGACAGTGGATGCTCCCGACATATGACTGGGACAAGAAGCCTGCTGCGTGATTACACTCCAGTCGAGAATGGACCCAAAGTCATCTTTGGAGGGTCAGATCGAGGAGTCACCAGAGGTTACGGTATGATTTCCAACGGTATACTCTCTATCACCGACGTGGCTTATGTTGAAGGGTTAAACCATAACCTGATCAGTGTAAGTCAGTTATGTGACAAAGGTTATGACGTTAAGTTCTGCAAGGATAAATGTCTGATAATTTCACGTACCTCTTCTGAGACGGTATTATCAGGCATTAGGAGCAGAAATATCTTCTGCTTAGATTTTCTCAGTTTAGATTCATCTACCCCCGTATGCCTTGTGGCAACAGGCAGTGCATCTCTTTGTGAACAATGGCAGAAGAGATTGGCACATATTAATTTCAAAACAATTAGTATGCTATTTTCTAAAAACTTAGTAAGGGATGCTCCCGTTATCAAGTGCATCAAAGATAGCCCCTGTGCTGCATGCCAGATGGGCAAACAGACTCGGGCTACCTTTAAGAGCATTGCAGACAAAGACACTTCCCGGTGTCTTTATCTTCTACATATGGACTTGTTTGGTCCAATGCAAGTTCATAGCTTGGGAGGCAAGTCCTATACGCTAGTGATAGTTGATGATCATTCTCGGTTTACATGGGTGTTCTTCTTAAAATGAAAGTCAGAGAAGTTTGACATCTTCACTAGCTTTGTCAAGCAGGTTCAGAACGAATTTAACTGTTCAGTGGTCAAAATCAGAAGTGACCATGGAACGGAATTCGAATCTGGTGCTATAACAGAGTTTTGTGAAGAATAAGGTATCTTTCATGAGTTTTCCTCCCCGCGCACTCCTCAGCAAAATGGAGTTGCGGAGAGGAGAAACAGAACTCTCATTGAAGCCAGCACGACAATGTTGAAAGACGCTTCTCTCCCAGAATACTTCTGGGCAGAGGCTGTCAATACAGCTTGTCATGTACAAAACCGAGCTTTGATCAACAAGCATCATCGTAAGACTCCTTATGAGCTACTGAGAGGCAGGAAACCAACCATGTCCTACTTGAGAATCTTTGGTTGCCGATGCTATGTACTAAATAATGGGAAGTACCCGCGTACTAAATTTGGTGAAAAATGCTTCGAAGGCATACTCATGGGCTATAGTTCCCACAGTCGGGCTTATAGGGTCTTCAATAAGAAAACCCTAGTGGTAGAAGAATCAATTAATGTTGTATTTGATGAAGGAAGTTTGCTTAACAGCAATTCTTCCAGTGGTATTCTTGAAGATGCAGGTGCACGACTTGAACAGCTGAGTCTCAATGAGACCGCTAAAGATGACACTCCTAAGTACGTCAAAGTTTCCACCTCCACGTCATCTGGATATGTTGAAGATCAAAATGGAACAAATCTCCTAGAAGGAGGAGAAGCCCAAGAAGTAATCGAAGCTCCAGACGCCAGACTTCTAGAGCTCCGGCACGTGAGGGATCATCCTAGAGATCAGATCATCGGAGATCCTCGTGTCAGTGTCAGAACTCGAAGAGGTACTATTAACGAAGTTTTGCATCTTAGCTTCCTGTCACAGGTTGAGCCAAAGAAGTTCGACGAGGCGAACAAAGACACGGCATGGATTTTGGCCATGCAAGATGAACTACATCAATTCGAACGATGCAATGTTTGGACGCTGGTTCCCAGACCACACAAGCAGAATGTGATTGGAACCAAGTGGATCTTCAGAAACAAACTAGATGAACATGGTGTCATCATAAAGAACAAGGCCAGGCTGGTGGCTCAAGGTTACAGACAGGAGGAGGGGATTGACTTCGACCAGACCTTTTCACCAGTGGCAAGGCTCGAGGAAATCAGACTGTTCCTTGCGTATGCTTCGCACAAAGGATTCACAGTCTATCAAATGGATGTGAAATCAGCATTCCTGAACGGAGACCTGAAAGAGGAAGTATACGTCGCTCAACCCCCAGGTTTTGTCAATCCTACTTATCCCAATCATGTATATTTTCTTAATAAAGCTTTATATGGGTTAAAATAAGCTCCACGAGCTTGGTATGAGACTTTATCTAGTTTTCTTCTTGAGAACAAGTTCTCTAGAGGTAAAATAGATAAAATATTGTTTCTCAGGGAAGTCAAAGACAAGATTTTGCTGGTGCAAATTTATGTCGATGACATAATATTCGGCTCAACGGACAACAATCTTTGCAAAATGTTTTCCAAACTTATGCAAGGAAAGTTTGAAATGAGCAGTATGGGAGAGCTAAAGTATTTCTTGGGACTTCAAGTGAAACAGTCTACGGATGGAATCTTCATCTCTCAGACGAAGTTCACACATGAAATCCTCAAGAAATTCGGCATAGAGAGTGCATCCTCTATGAGGACTCCAATGGGATCCACTATGTCTCTGGATAAGGATGAGAAAGGTAAACCTTTCGATGAAATCAAATACAGAAGCATCATTGGATCCCTGCTCTACCTTACTGCCAGTAGACCGGATATCATGTTCTCCACACGTGTCTGTGCCAGATATCAGGTGAACACTAAGGAATCTCACTATGTCGCTGCAAAGAGAATTCTAAGATACCTTAAAGGTACTCCTAATCTTGGCTTGTGGTACCCGAGAAACAATGATGTTGAGCTAATAGGTTTTTCAGATGCTGATTTTGCAGGGAGTAGGGATGACAGGAAAAGCACTTCCGGGACGTGTCAATTCCTCGGAAGAAGGCTTATCTCATGGAACAGCAAGAAGCAGAATTGTGTAGCTACCTCTACAGCAGAGTCTTAGTACATCTCGGCAGGCAGCTGTTGCGCACAGCTCCTATGGATCAGAAACCAGTTAGCCGACTACGACCTTCAGTTCAAGGAAGTACCAATGTACTGCGACTCCTCCAGTGCAATTGCAATTGCCAACAATCCGGTATCACACAGCAGAACGAAGCATATTGAAGTGCGATACCACTTCATTCGGGAGCACGTGGAGAACAAGGACATCTCTCTCTGTTATGTCCCCAGGGACAAGCAGATTGCAGATATATTCACAAAGCCCTTAGACGAAGCCAACTTCAGTCTTTTCAAAACTGAATTGGGGATGCTAAACTATGAGGAATGAAGACTACAGAAGCTTCAGACTCGTGCAAGAACTGAGGGGGAGCAAGAGACTCAAGTGTGAGCACAGGTGCAAGAACTGAGGGGGAGCAAGGGGTCAAATGCAACAGACCCAGATTTGCAGAAGCCGAAAAGGGGGAGATTACCCTCTCGGCTAAGGCTAAGGTGGCTTCCAGTTTGCTCCTAAGGTGGCTCCTAGTTTGCTCCCAAGAAATTGGTTTTGGTAATGAATACCTCACTCAACTCAATTTCAAATTTATGATTTTCATTTCCATACGCTCTATTCACCTTAGCTTATAGGGTTTAGGCTTCTTCAAATAGGGGGAGATTGTTGGGTATTGTATCCACAACGTACCTGATTTGAAGAAGCCTCTGAACAAGCTAAGGTCAATAGGCAATGTTTTTGACAAAATATTTCAAGTTGTGCTTGCAGTTATTCCACGCTAAGTGCACACCAATGTCAGGGTGCAGTAGGTCAATATACACGGGTCTGCACGACGTAATCCCTCGTTGAGCAGATCAGTGTGTTGGCCTATGTGTACTCTCTCTATTGGAGTGCACTTACTTTCAAGTACAGGGCTGTGTTTATGCAAGAGCAGACAAGGAGCAAGGATGAGTCAAAGAGCAGCTCAGAGGCGTAGGACGAAAAATCATCTAAGTTAGAATCGATGAGAATCACCAAGTGATTCTCGCCGATTCGGCGAGAATCACTAGTGATTCTCGCCGAATCGTTGAGAATCACTGGCTGATTCTCGCCGGCTAATTCAAAGTGCAATCAAGTCAAATTCGACGAGAATCACTTTGTGATTCTCGACGAATCGTCGAGAATCACTTTGTGATTCTCGCCGAATCATCGAGAATCACACTTGATTCTCGACGATTCGACGAGAATCACAGGTGATTCTCGCCGATTTTTACTTGATTGCACTCTGAATTAGCCGGTGAGAATCAGTTAGTGATTCTCGACGATTCGGCGAGAATCCCTAGTGATTCTCGCCGAATCGGCGAGAATCACTTGGTGATTCTCGTCGATTCTAACTTAGATGATTCCACGCTAAGTGCACACCAATGTCAGGGTGCAGTAGGTCAATATACACGGGTCTGCACGACGTAATCCCTCGTTGAGCAGATCAGTGTGTTGGCCTACGTGTACTCTCTCTATTGGAGTGCACTTACTTTCAAGTACAGGGCTGTGTTTATGCAAGAGCAGACAAGGAGCAAGGATGAGTCAAAGAGCAGCTCAGAGGAGTAGGACGAAAAATCATCTAAGTTAGAATCGACGAGAATCACCAAGTGATTCTCGCCGAATCGTCGAGAATCACTGGCTGATTCTCGCCAGCTAATTCAGAGTGCAATCAAGTCAAATTCGACGAGAATCACTTTGTGATTCTCCACGAATCGTCGAGAATCACTTTGTGATTCTCGCTGAATCGTCGAGAATCACCCTTGATTCTCGACGATTCGACGAGAATCACAGGTGATTCTCGCCGATTTTTACTTGGGCAATTTTCGGGATAAAGCTGGACTGGATTTTGCCGCTGGCACTATTTTGAACCGGATTTTGGGTTTCTT
The DNA here is from genome assembly GCA_039583875.1 of Platanthera guangdongensis. Lineage (NCBI taxonomy): Eukaryota > Viridiplantae > Streptophyta > Magnoliopsida > Asparagales > Orchidaceae > Platanthera > Platanthera guangdongensis. The sequence continues at coordinate 125,522,505 of CM077167.1, read as the reverse complement.
CTTGTGGCACCCACAACGGTCATGAAGGTGTTTACTTGTGTATATATATACGGGTATTTTTGAACAGTAAACACAGATACACAGAAAGAAGCCAAGCGTCGATCTTGACCTAAAATCGAGAAACTGCTCCGCCGCCGCCGTCGCCGCTCGCGCTAGTTGGTCGCCGCTTTTGATCGCGATTCTTCCTGATCTTCCGGCGACAGAAGCTTAGCCAAGTGTAGAGTCTCACGCGTCTATCCATAGATCCCTTGTCTCTCGATTTGTTGATCGGGAAAAACTTCGCCGTCCGAATCGATCGAGACGATCGATCCTACAGTGACCGTTGGTAGACCTAGCTAGCTTCGCTACGAAGTTTGGATCTCCAGAGTACAGCAGCCGCACATTGTTGTCACCGCCGATCCCGTGAACCTAGCCGCCGCCCATCTTGCCGCCGCCGGTTCCGGGGAGATTCTCTCCAAGAGAGATCTAGGGTTGTGGACTCTTCGTGGACTTCAAGAACACGACATCAACGAAGAGGGACACCTTAGTCTCCAAACGTAGTTTGTATCTCTTGTACATTCTAGTTTTACTTTTGTTGTAAAGGAACATTGGTTCCTAGTTGTAAGGGTTGGGTGCACCCGTGTTGTGGGAGTGTTGACTCCTACGTGTGGAAGGGTTCCTTCCGATAGTGCAAGGATTGGATTTCAATCGTGTTGGTGAAGAGACCAAGTCGTCCCTTGTTGGGAGATAGGTCGAAGGGGGAAAGTGGATGTACCCAAATCGGGGAACCACTATAAATAGCTTGTGTACTCTTTTGTGCTGTGTTGTTTTATTTTCGTGTGCAGGTACAATTTAAATTCCGCAAAAACGCTGCACGTCACCTATTCCCCCCCCCCCCATAGGTGAAGATAGTTGACACTAGGTGGACTTTCATTTTCTTCTGACGTTGTTTGCTATTACTGCAATAAATCAGGTCACATGATTGTGGAGTGTCCTTACAATATGAAGGATAGCTCCCGGAAGGATGAGAAAAGATCCTTCAAAGTGAAGAAGAAAGAAGAAAAGAGCTTCGTCGCCAAAAAGTCGAAGATTCTCACTGACAGTGACTCGAGTGAGTCAAGCTCTGAAAACGAAGAAGCTTACTTTGGGCTTATGGATCAATCTGATAAGGAAGTGGGCGACTCTGAATACTATGGGAAGGTAAACTCACAGACCATTCTTTCAGAATATGAAACGTCCTCAAATGGTCATGAAGATTACTCTTCTGATGAGGATGAATCAGAGTTGGTGGCTCTGCACGAGCACCTATTAAAGGATTTCGACAAATGTCGTAAGGTTATCCGAAAGCAAGTAAAAGAGATTGCCTCCCTCAAGGCAGTGGAAGAAAATCTGAAGGAAGAAATTGCACAATTAATTCCTCTAAGATATGAAGTCCACTCCTTGATAGAGGAACTCAAGGGCTTTGTTGAGACATTACCTATGAAAGAAAAGTATCTTGATGAGCTAGAAGAGAAGCTCGTGGTGGAGAGAAAACTCATTGAGAGTTTCTCCAAGCCTAAGAATGTTTACCCTCAAATTGATGACTTTTCAACTCAGAAGAATGTTAGTGGTCTTGGACACGTCGGTGGAAAAGGGAAGGCTACCAAGAAGGCTAGCACCAAAGAAAAGGGGAAAGCCCCCACGAGTCAACCTTCGTTCAGGAAAGTAATCTTCCCAACGAACAAGTTTCACCTTGAGTCATCTTATGGTCATCATGCAAGGCCTACTCATGTAGAGCCCAAACCAGATATATGGGATGGACCCGTCCTCGTGACTTTGGTGCTAGCGTGTTCAAGGCACCTTATGAGGAGATTCAAATGAAGAGTTATGGTCTGTATGTACATGGCCTTAACAATAAGAAGGCACTGAAATCTAAACCTATTGTGCAAAAATCTAAGGAGATGGGTATCGCCTGTGTAATGCCCCAAAACTCGGAAATGATCTGGTAGCTTCTTAAGGCCAATCTGGAGCCTAACAAGGGTCACACGACATTGGACACGAACGTGTCCATGGACGTGTTCTGCTACGAGTTAGACGATTTTCCATGTGGTCGATGAAATGCGTTTGATGATCCTTGGAGGTCTGGTACACGGCCTGAGCCATGGGCGTGTCCAGGGCCATGTCCTGCTTTATGTTGGCAGGGCGGTGTAGAGTGAGGCACACGACCTAGGACAAAGGCGTGTCCAGTTCGGACACGGGCGTGTCCAGTTCGGACACAGGAATGTCCAGGGCCGTGTGTAACGCCCCGAAACTCAAAAGAGCAATGGTGGACGTTTTGGGCGAGTTGTGGGTTCTGGCAAGAGGCACACAGCCTGAGACACGGGCGTGTCCCAGGGCGTGTCAGGCTTGTGTCGACACTCAGCCAGCGAAGTCGACATTTTGCTATCGATGTTGTGTCGAGACTGGGCACACGGCCTGAGACACGGGCGTGTCTCAGGGCGTGTCGACCTGTGTCGACACTCAGCCCGTGAAGTTGACATTTTGCGCTCGACAAAGTGTCGAGACTTGGCACACGACCTGCGACACGGGCGTATCGCATGGCGTGTCGACCCGTGTCGACACTCATCCCAGGGAGTCGACGAATTTTTCTCGACGATGTGTCGAGACAAGGCATGCGGCCTAGGACACGGGCATGTCCAAGGTCGTGTTGTGAGGTTGACGAACTTTGCTCGACGAAGTGTCGAGTGTCGAGACTGTGTACACGGCCTGGAGCCCAGGCATGTTGAGGTAGACACGGGTTAGGACACGGGCGTGTCCAAGAACCCGTGTAGTTCTCGGGTTGTTTTCGGGATAAATCGATGGGGGTACACGGCCGGCCTCACGACCGTGTCAGGTGGAACACCGCCGTGTCAGGTCGAACACGGGCATGTTCGATGTCCGTGTGTTGTTCCAGGTGTGTCGATTTTGACGGCGAATGAGGCACACGGCCCTGCACACGGGCGTGTGCCAGGCCGTGTTCGGTCCAGATTGGACATTTCAGGCCCGAATAAAAGCCGTTCGTTTCTTTAAGTTGGGATCCAATGGCTGGGGGTTGTTCCTGATGGGATATACCCGGGATTGGACACTTGAAACCCTCACTTTTACTTGAGTGGTTATCTTTCTAAAGCTTAGAGAGAGAGGAGAGCCAAGGAAGGAAGAAGAAGTTACATCCGGCCATTGGAGGAGCTTCGAAGCTCCAAATCTCGAGCTGACTCCGGATCCACGGAGGCGAAGAGAGTGCGGTGATTTTCATCCGCTTACTTTTCCATGGCGCTAAAGAAGAACGCAAGGGTAACGATCCTCTTCTTGAGCATATGAAGCTCTCCTTCTTTGCATAGGACGCCTGCTCTCGCGAGTTTGCGATGAGTTGGAGGCGTTCCTTCGGGTAGATATGTAAAGTCTCTGTTGTTTAGAGTCCGTATTCGAGAACGGACATAGGCATGATGTGTGAAGCCTACTCGGACATGTTGGTCTGGATCGGTGATGTTTCATTGCATAAATGTCGGAGAAGACTCTGCGCGATTGGTTATTTTTCGGGTTTTCTACGTGGTAGATTGCAACAGGGAGCCTTGGGAATTAACCCAAAGGTGCACCCAGAAAACTGGGCGGATGCATGATCTTGCCAACTTCTGGGCCTAGGAGCCAACTTGTACATAACTGGGTTATGTAATATTGTACGTTCGATTCATGGGCTTCGAGGAAACTTAACTCGTGCCGATAATATTTAAGTGTCATGGCAAGTGAGCAACGGGTTGAGTGGGAACGGTTCCTGCTTTATGCCGAGGGCATAGAGGTCGGGTCTTGCTGTCGATGACATTAAAGTGTCGTGACATAGGCTGTTGATGACATTAAAGTGTCGTAACATCTGCCTAAAAGACCAATTTGCTCACGAGATATTGTCGTCCTAGAGATGGTGGTGAGTTAGCGGCTTAGACTGCGATCACCGAGAATGTGCCCTGAGAGCACGGGGCGTGTGGCCATGGGTGCCAACGCCTATGATGCAATGAGTTGTTTTATTGCTCGCTTATGCTAATGAAATGCAGGGAAGGAGCATCGCCGCCCCGAGTTGGGGGCGGGATCGTTATAATTTGGTCAGCATTGCTGACCGTTTCCTTTGTTTGCCACCGTGCGGTGGTTTTGTTGCTTGCAAGTGCTGCTGGACCAAGCGGTCAATAGCGTGCTAAAGCCCAAATTGCGAAGCCGGCCCTCGAAGGCCTAATTGGAGTGTTACTGCTTTTACTCATGTATGACCGGCCTGCGTGCCGTGGTTTGTAAAACATGTAATATTGAAGTAAACCATTTTGTAAGGCCTTAAGGCTTGTACTCGTGTATGTACGACATTCCTATTTGGTATTAGTGTACATTCATGCTTTTGTGCTGGGTTCTTTATTGCAACTTATATAAACTACTTCCGCTAGAATGCTCTGTGTAGGACGTTACGATTGGTGGGATAGTTTCCATGAGTAACCACCCGGTCTATCTGTGGTATATGGCGTCGGGCACCAGGCGGACCTACTGCTATATTCTATGCGACGGATAGGGGGTGTTACAATTTTGTATCGGACTACTGGTTTTGGTCGGGCTTAAGATGAATTCGTAGGCGAATTATTTTTAAGGGGTGGTGAGCACATTGTGTGCGTCATCGTTATAACTGTAAAAGAACCCATGAATGTCCACTTAGGAATGAAAATACACGTGTTTGAGGAAACTGCGTGTTCCTATAATTACTGTTTGCAATTTTATTTGGTCGCTTAACGGTGTTTTGTACCATTATAGGTGACCAGAAGTGGTGCTGGGCCGTCGGAACATCGAGTTTTTGAGGCTATCAGTGCACCAGATGTTGCTCCTCCAACACCTCTATCGGCTGAGAACATACGATTGGTGGACGAAGTAGTGTTGGCCGTGATAAATGCGCAGCATGCAAGGCAAACGCAGCAGCCCGCTCCTGCAATGGAGCAGGAACTTCTTCCAGAGGTTGAGCCGAGGAGAGTGGAATAGGTGGTAGTGGAGCCGGTGGTGCCAAGGAGGGCAACCGAGAGATAGCTCAAGCATGTCATGAGCTTTAGTCCTCCGGTATTCTCGGGGTTGGGAACCCCATGTCAAGCTGAAGACTGGCTCTCCATGGTGAAGAGAGTCATGACAGCAACGGAGTCGGAGGAGTGGCAAATGACCACCATCGCTACGTTCCTTCTGGACGGTGAAGAGAGAATGTGGTGGGAAGGATTGGAGCTACACCTATTGATAGGTAGGAAACTTGTTGATGTCTCGATGGAGGAGTTCTCGAGATTGTTATTGGCTAGATACCTCCCTTCGACGCAGAGGATAGCGTTGGAGAATGAGTTCCTGAAGTTGGTACAAGGAGATAGTACTGTGGATGAATATCTCCACGAGTTTACCCGTTTGAGTCGATATGCTAGCTCCACCATTGCGGATGAGGAGCGCAAGACGAATCGATTCTACGAAGGGTTAAGAGATGAGTTGAGATTACTACTCTCGGGGCCGATGACGCAGGGTTTCTTGACCTTGGTCAACACGGCCCGGTCCTTGGAGAAGGACATGAAGAATGTGCAGGCAAAGAAAAGATTGGGCGAGAAGAGGTCGGAGTTCAGAGGGCCGAACACCTCAAAATCTGTGTTCCGAAAGTGGAACAAGAAAGCTAGGACTTCGGGTCTAGCCCTCTCTGCTGGTGCTTCTGGGGCGACTACGGGTCGGACCCCGGGCGCATGTTACAACTGTGGGAAGTTGGGGCATTATGCCCGTGAGTGTTGGAGCGGACGTCCCAAGTCCGAAAGGAAGTCAGGAGCGACTTACGAAGAGAAGGGCAAGGCGGTGGAGTCAACCGCGTCCCATTATGCTCCGGCACAACCAAGGGTGTATAATCTTGGCCAACAGGAGGCCATTAAACAGGCAGATGTGGTGACAGGTACGGTTTAATTTATAGCAAGTGAATTTCTTTAAATACTTGTGATGCACATGTTAACTTACCACTACTTGTTTAGGATTTGTTTTGATTTGTGAAAATCCGGCAAAAGCACTCTTAGATACGGGAGCTTCACACTCCTTCTTGTCCGAAGGATTTATATCACGCATCGGAGTCCCTTCTTTGATGGCGAAGGATAAGTTGGATGTGTTGTTGCCCAATGGGTGTTCGATGCGCGTGGATAGGATCTGCGATGTTAAGATTCGTATTGGGAATCAGGAGTTCGATTTGCAAGCGTCGTTACTTCCGTTGGTGGAGTTCCACGTTATATTTGGCATAGACTGGCTCTCGGAGCAGCATACCTATATTGATTGCGGTAGCAAGGAAGTCAAGCTGGGAGCAAGTCGTGAGATGACTTTTGCGGGCTTAAAGGGGTCGAGCAAGACGTTAATGTCTGCTCTTCAGGTGGTGAAGGCGGTTCGTGCCGGTGCAGAACTGTTCTTTACACTAGTGGAGGTTGCGAAGCCGAAGCCCGCATTGGATTGTATTTCAGTGATATCAGAATACCTTGATGTGTTCCCCGCAGATCTTCCTGGAGCCCCGCCTCAGCAGGAGATATATTTTACGATTGAGATAGTGCCTGGTGCAAAGCCCGTGTCACGATCTCCATATCGGCTAGCGCCTAAGGAGATGGCGGAGCTGAAAGTTCAACTGCAAGAGTTGTTGGAGCAAGGGTATGTGCGCCCGAGTTCTTCGCCTTGGAGCGCGCCAGTCCTCTTTGTTAAGAAGAAGGACGGAAGCTTGAGGCTATGTATTGATTATCGGGAGCTCAACAAGTTCAAGGAGAAGAATAAGTACCCGATCCCCCGGATTGATGATCGTTTTCATCAGTTATTCGGGTCGACGGTGTACTAGAAGTTGGATCTCAAGGCTGGGTACTATCAGCTGCGAATAAGGGAGAGTGATATCCCGAAGACATCGTTTAGTACGAGATATGGGAATTGTGAGTTTACGGTCATGCCGTTTGGGCTGACTAATGCGCCGTCAGTGTTCATGGATTTGATGAACAGGACTTTCAGGGAGTACTTGGACCATTTTGTGATCATCTTCATCGACGATATTTTGGTGTACTCGCAAAGTGAGGAAGATCACTTCAAGCATCTTCATTTGGTTTTGGAGATGCTAAGGAGGAATCAACTGTATGCCAAGTTCTCGAAGTGCGAGTTTTGGTTATCCTCAGTGGCGTTCCTTGGTCATATAGTGAGTGGAGAGGGTATTGCAGTGGATCCGGCAAAGATTGTTGCGATACAGGAGTGGCCTCAGCTTGCTACGGTAGCAGAAGTCCGGAGCTTTCTTGGGCTTGCCGGCTATTATAGGCGCTTCGTAGAGAACTTCTCGCGGATAGCGTTACCTCTCACTACTTTGACGAGGAAGGAGCAGAAGTTCGTTTGGACGCCGGAGTGCGCGCGAGCTTTTGAGGAATTGAAATGCCGGTTGACCACAGCGCCTGTGCTGAGTTCGCCATGTGGGACCCAAGGCTATGATATTTACAGTGATGCTTCGGGCATCGGTTTGGGTTGCGTGCTACTACAACACGGAAGTGTAATAGCTTATGGCTCGAGACAGCTAAAAGTGCATGAAAGGAACCATCCGGTCCATGACTTGGGGTTAGCGGCCGTGATTTTTGCCTTGAAGCTGTGGAGACACTATTTGTATGGTGTGAAGATTGATATCTACACCGATCATAAGAGCCTGAAGTATCTGATTGATCAGAAGGATCTGAATATGCGGCAGCGTAGATGGATGGAGTTCCTGGGGGACTATACATTCAAGATCCACTACGTGCCTGGTAAAGGGAATGCGGTTGCGGACGCGTTGAGTCGCTGAGCCCCAGCTCAAGCCATTTGGCTATCGAGGCATGATGAGCGGTTGGTACGGGAGTTGGAGACGTTGGAGATTGTTTGTGTGGATAGACAATCAAGTGCTGAAGCAGTTCTGAATTGGACTGAAGTCCAATATGACCTGGCTGATCGGATTCGGCAGGCTTTGGATATGGATGTTCTTATGAAGTAGTTCATGGTAGAGGCTCTGGATGGGTCAAATTCCCAATTCGATGTGGAGGATGGATTGCTTTGGAAAGACGGTCGTTTGTGCGTCCCAACTGTGGGTAGTTTGCGGGTGGAGTTGTTGTACGAGGCACAATACCAAGTACTCGATTCATCCGGGGAGCACGAAGATGTATCGTGATGTGAAGAAACTGTTTTGGTGGCCGGGTTTGAAGAAAGATGTGGCGCTCTATGTGGCGAAGTGCCAAACTTGCGCCTTGGTGAAGGCGGAATGCCAAAAGCCGGGAGGATTTCTTAAGTCCTTGCCTATTCCTAAGTGGAAATTCGACGACCTCTCTATGGACTTTGTGCACGGTTTGCCAAGGTCGCAAAAGGGGAACGACGCCATTTGGGTGGTCGTGGATCGGTTGACGAAGGTTTCGCATTTCATTCCGCATAGGAAGGATGATCCGGTGGAGAAGTTGGCAAAACTGTATGTGGATAACATTGTACGGCTTCACGGTGTGCCCCGCAGCATCGTGAGTGACCGAGATGGGCGGTTCATGTCCAATGATTGGAGGCTTATTAAGCAAATGTTGGGAACAAAGCTAAAATTCAGCATAGCCTTCCATCCGCAAACGGATTAGCAGACCGAGAGGGTGAATAGAACTATGGAAGACATGCTTTGCATGTGTGTCTTGGATTTTGGAAAGCAATAGTAAGACCATCTTTATTTGGTGGAGTTCACATACAATAATAGCTACCAAGCGAGTATTCAAATGGCGCCCTTCGAGGCCCTATATGGTAGAAAATGTCGCACGCCATTGTCTTGGCTAGAAACGGGTGAGTCAAAGTTGTATAAGTGATTAGAAGTGGAGGATGCTACTTCTTTGGTGAGAACCATTCGGGAGAGGTTGCTTATCGCTCAGGACCGGCAAGCGAAGTACTATAATGCCAAGCACAGGAACGTGGAGTTCGTTGTGGGCAATTGGGTGTACTTATAGATCAAGCCATTAAAGGGTGTCTCGCGGGTGCGGTGATTGAAAAAGCTAAGCCCGAGGTACCTTGGGCCGTTTGAGGTTCTGGAGCGAGTTGGTGAAGCAGCCTATATGTTGAAGCTTTCAGTGGAGCTTGGTGGATTACATGATGTATTCCATATTTTGGGGCTTCGGAAGGCGGTGCAAGAGCCTTCGCAAGTGATCGCAGTTGATGAAGTGTCGGTGGATAGTGGGTTGACAACAAAAGTCAAGCCCATGCGGATTGAGGACTCGGAGGTCAAGCGGCTACGTAATAAAGAGATCAGGATGGTCAAGGTCCGATGGGACAATTGCGGTCGTGAGGAGCTCTCTTGGGAACGAGAGCAGACTATGCTTGACGAGTATCCGGAGTTGTTCCGCTCAGGTACAAATTTTATTTTTGTACAAGTCTTTCCTTTATATAATTTCGTGGACGAAATTCGTTTAAGAGGGGGAGAGTTGTAACGCCCCGAAACTCAAAAGAGCGACGGGGTACGTTTTGGGCCAGTTGTGGGTTCTGGCAGGGGGCACACGGCCTGGGACACGGGCATGTCCCAGGGCGTGTCAGGCTTGTGTCGACACTCAGCCGGCGAAGTCGGCATTTTTCTCTCGACGTTGTGTCGAGACTGGGCACATGGCCTGAGACACGGGCGTGTCTCAGGGCGTGTCGACCCATGTTGACACTCAGCCCGTGAACTCGACATTTTGCGCTCGACGAAGTGTCGAGACATGGCACACGGCCTGCGATACGGGCGTGTCGCAGGGCGTGTCGACACTCATCCCGGGGAGTCGACGAATTTTGCTTGAAGATGTGTCGAGACAAGGCACACGGCCTAGGACACGGGCGTGTCCAAGGCCGTGTAGTGAGGTTGACGAACTTCGCTCGATGAAGTGTCGAGTGTCGAGACCGTGTACACGGCCTAGAGCCCAGGAGTGTTGAGGTAGACACGGGTTAGGACACGGGCGTGTCCAAGAACCCGTGTAGTTCTCTGGTTGTTTTCGGGATAAATCGATGGGGGTACACGACCGGCCTCACGACCGTGTCAGGTGGAACACGGGCATGTCAGGTCGAACACAGGCGTGTTCGATGCCCATGTGTTGATCCAGGCCCGTCTATTTTGACGGAGAATGAGGCACATAGCCCTGCACACGGGCGTGTGCCCGGCCGTGTTCGGTCCAGATTGGACATTTCAGGCCCGAATCAAAGCCGTTCGTTTCTTTAAGTTGGGATCCAATGGCTGGGGGTTGTTCCTGATGGGATATACCCGGGATTGGACCCTTGAAACCCTCACTTTTACTTGAGTGGTTATCTTTCTAAAGCTTAGAGAGAGAGGAGAGCCAAGGAAGGAAGAAGAAGCTAGATGCGGCCATTGGAGGAGCTTCGAAGCTCCAAATCTCGAGCCGACTCCGGATCCACGGAGGCGAAGAGAGTGCGGTGCTTTTCATTCGCTTACTTTTTCATGGCGCCAAATAAGAACGTAAGGGTAACGATCCTCTTCTTGAGCATGTGAAGCTCTCCTTCTTTGCATAGGAAGCCCGCTCGCGCGAGTTTGCGGTGAGTTGGAGGCGTTCCTTCGGGTATATATGTAAAGTCCCCGTTGTTTAGAGTCTGTATTCAAGAACGGACATAGGCATGATGTGTGAAGCCTACCCGGACATGTTGGTCTGGATCGGTGATGTTGCATTGCATAAATGCCGGAGAAGACTCCGTGCGATTGGTTATTTTTCGGGTTTTCTACGTGGTAGATTGCAAAAGGGAGCCGTGGGGATTAACCCAAAGGTGCACCCGGAAATCTAGGCGGATGTGTGATCTTGCCAACTTGTGGGCATAGGAGACAACTTGTACAAAACTGGGTTATGTAATATTGTACGTTCGATTCACGGGCTTCAGGGAAACTTAACTCGTGCCGATGATATTTAAGTGTCGTGGTAAGTGAGCAACGGGTTGAGTGGGAACCGTTCCTGCTTTATGCCGAAGGCATAGAGGTCGGGTCTTGCTGTCGATGACATTAAAGTGTCGTGACATAGGCTGTTGATGACATTAAAGTGTCGTAACATCTGCCTAAAAGACCAATTTGCTCACGAGATATTGCCGTCCTGGAGATGGTGGTGAGTTAGCGGCTTAGACTGCTATCACCGAGAATGTTCCCTGAGAGTAGTGGAGTATGGCCATGCGTGCCAACGCCTGTGATGCAATGAGTTGTTATATTGCTCGCTTATGCTAATGAAATGCATGGAGGGATCATCGCCGCCCCGAGTTGGGGGCGGGATCGTTATAATTTGGTCAGCATTGCTGACCGTTGCCTTTGTTTGCCACCGTGCGGTGGTTTTGTTTCTTGTAGGTGCTGCTGGACCAAGCGGTCAATAGCGGGCTAAATCCCAAATTGCGAAGCCGGCCCTCGAAGGCCTAATTGGAGTGTTACTGCTTTTACTCAGGTATGACCGTCCTGTGTGCCGTGGTTTGTAAAACATGTAATATTGAAGTAAACCATTTTGTAAGGCCTTAAGGCTTGTACTCGTGTATGTACGACATTCCAATTTGGTATTAGTGGACATTCATGCTTTTCTGCTGGGTTCTTTATTGCAACGTATATAAACTACTTCCGCTAGAATGCTTTGTGTAGGACGTAACGATTGGTGGGATGGTTTCCATGAGTAACCACCCGGTCTGTCTGTGGTATTTGGGGTCGGTCCCCGGCCGGACCTACTACTATATGCTATGCGACGGATAGGGGGTGTTACACCGTGTCCTTCTCTGTGTTTGATGGGCTATGTCGGGTGAGGGACACGGCCTGGAACATGGGTGTGTACTAGTCGATACGGGCATGTCAAATTTTGACACGGGCGTGTCTAAGCCAGTGTCCTGGTCAGGATGGGATGGTTTCCTGTGTCTATTGAGGGAAACGTCCCGTGAGACGGGCGTGTTAGAAGCTGACACAGGAGTGTCAAGCATTACACGGGCGTGTCTAAGCCTGTATCCTATTCTGTATTTGACGATTATGTTCTGATAGTGAGACATGGCCTGTGACACAGACGTGTCACATGTGACATGGGCATGTCACAAGCCATGTTCGGCCCAGGAAGTTGATTTTAAGTGCGAATCGAGGTTGTCCATTTCCTTCAAATGGGATCTTAAGGTCCAGGTTTGTCCTTGTAGTTATAAGGCCGGGAATAGGGGGTGAACATTCCTCTTTAGGTTTTCTCTTTCTAAAGGGTTAAAGAGAGGGGAGATCAAGGAAGAAGAAGAAGGAGAAATCCGGCCGCCGGTGGAGCTTCGTAGACCCAAATCACGAGCTGAGTCAAGATCCTTGGAGTTGAGGCTGTTGCGGTGCTTTTCATCTGACTAAGTTTCTTCTCTACTCTATGGGGCCTAAACGAACTTTTAGGGTAACGATTCTCTTCTTGGACATGTGAAGTCCTCTTCCTTTCTGCATAGGAAACACGCTCTCGTGAGTATGCGGTGAGTGTGAGGTGTTCCATTTGGTGGACAAGAATAGTCCTCCTAGTTTTCCATGTAGAGTCCGGAATCAAAGTACGGACATAGGCATAGTGTGTGAAGCCTACCCGGATAAGTTGGTCAGGAACGGTGATGTTTCATTATGCATGAATAGCCGGAGAAGAGTCCGTGCCGATGATTTTTTTTGGGTCTTCTATGTGGTAGATTGCAATAGGGAGCCTTGGGGACTAACCCTAAAGTGCACCCGGAAAACTGGGCAGATCCGTGGTTCTGCCATCTTGGTGGCCTGGGAGCCAACTTGTACATAACAGGGTTATGTAATATTGTGTGATCGATACGCGGGCTTCGGGGAAGCTTGATCCGCTCCGATGACTTAAATTGACATGGCGATGTGAGTAATGGGTTGAGTGGAACCGTTCCCGCTCTATGCGGTTTGGTTTAAGGGGCCTGCCGATGACATAGAGGGCGGGTCTTAGGCTTCAACCGAAAATACTGAAATGCTCACGATGTCGTCGTCCAAGGGGCAGTGGTGGACCGGGTTCACCGAGAATGTGCCGTGAGAGCACGTGGTGTGTGGTTGTGCGTGCCTACGCCTGTGGTGAAGTGTGCTTAAATTGTACTTTAACTATCTTATTTTGTTATACTAATAAAATGCATGGAAGGAGCACCGCCACCCCATCTTAGGGGGGGTTCGTTATAATTTGGTCAGCCTTAGCTGACCATTGCTTTTGTTTGCCACCGCTGCGGTGGAATGTTGATTGCAGGTGCTGCAGAGCCTAGTAGCAAGTAGAGGGATGAAGCCCTAGTTGCTGTGCAGGCCCTCGAAGGCCAAAATCCAATGTTTACTTTTATGCTCATGTGTGGTCGCCTGCGTGCCGATGTTTCGAAGATATTTATTATTCAAAGTAAACTTTTGTAAGGCCATAAGGTCAAGTACTTTGTGTATTTGTACGCACATTACTGCTTTGGGCTTTTTAGTGGACATTCATGTTGTGGTTTGGGTTCTTATAACTGTATTAAAAAGCTTCCGCTAGAATGCACTGAGTTAGGATGCGTGTTCCTTTGGAAGTAATTTGGTATTAATACGTAACTCCACCAGCTATGTGTGGTATATGGCGTGGGGCCCCGACCGGACCTTCTATTATATCCAATGTGACAAATGGGGGTATTACAATTTGGTATCAGACTATGGATTTGGTCTTGCTTATTTGAATTCATGAGCGAATTCTTTTTAGGGGTGGTGAGCACATATATGTGCGTCGTCGTTATAACTTGAAAAGAACCCATGAATGTCCACTTAGGAATGAAAATACACTTATTTTGAGGAACCTGAGTGTTGCAATGATTGCTTTTAGTAATCTGTTTGCCTCCTAATTGAGGGTTTTTGCTATTATAGGTGACTAGGAGCGGTACTGTACAGTCAGAACATCTTCAATCGGCGGAGAGCAGTGCGCCGAATGATGTGCCAGCAACCCCTCCTTCAGCAGAAGCCATTCCCGCATTCTGTTAGATCCAGTCGAGGAGGACGACTCCGTGGCAGAGGTTGCGACCTACACCCCATGTGAGGATGCCCGAAGCATGGACGAGGCAGATGCAGCTTCAGAACATTCCTCCACTAGCTTAGACAGCTATTTGGAAGCACCCACAATTACGCCGACGGGGGATGACTCCCGGATCATCCCCAAGATCGAGGTCCGTTTATGTTATTCTTCCAGTTTATTTCTTGACCCTGCTCTCGTGTCTACTTCCATGAAGGACCACATTGTGGAATTTGTACAATCAGTACAAGGGCCTGTAATGCGTCCTAGGACTTATTGTAACCAGATGCAGATGGAGTTGGAGCCGATGAGCTTCCCAAGTTACTGTCTGCCCATTCCTGACACTTCCGATAGGTATACGTATATAGGTATTGGGGCATATGTTCTATCTCCGTTCCGGTACCCGCTACCGCAGCGCGACTATGAACCTCTGCTAATTTCCACCTGCGATTCAATCTCAACAGCACTGTCAGAAGAAGAAAGAATGTTATGCAAAGAAGAAGGTGAAGGCACGAAGCTCGGTAGGACGTTTAGCGCTGGCTCTTCACAACTAAAAGATTCTATGCTAGGTGAAGTATGCACTTCAGAAGTATAAATAACAGTGTCGGAATGGGGATAAGCACATGTATCGGTTCACATACCTGGGATGTCTTCTCCATAACATAGAGATGACAATGGTACATACCACGATACAGAAGGGATGCTGCCCAAGGTTGAAGTGGAGACAATCCGAAAATCTGGCTCGTCATCCACCACTAGCTCAGCTAGGTACGCGGCGCAATCCTTCAATGCATGATCCCAGCTTCGACAAAAATGGCACTGCTTAGCCGGCTTCGGCGGTGCAACGGGTGCTGAAGCTGAATAAAAGTAGTGCGGCAATGGCTCCGCAGGTCGGTAGCTAACCGGCTTATGTCGACGATATGTCGATTCATGAATTTCCTGGCTACTATACTTCTGAGGGCATCTGTCGCTAGCATGAGAGATGTCTCCACAATGACGGCAATTGATATTGAAATTGGCCCACATTGCAGCGATTTCAAATATAAGGGATACAACTACTTGGCATATATTCTGCGAATAAAACTAACAATTCCATCTGACGGAATAACAACACAAGAGAAAAGGGATCAAAAACAACAAAACAACTCGTATAATGAAATTCTCAGTCATCCAGAGTCGCTCTACAGTTGCATTCCCCGGCAACGGCGCCAAAAACTTGATGCGTGTAAATCGGCAAGCGCACCGGTCGCACAAGTAATTAAGTTTTGGGAATAAATCCCCGAGTGTCGGTCTCTTGAGGAATGCAATTAGCGTAGAACGGCAACAGTACAGAGAATATCGTTATGAGAGTTATAAATAGAAAAAAAAGGAAATAGAGGACTTGGGAGATTGTGGATCTTTGATCTACTGAACTAGTAAAAGCTATGCAGGTCGAAGGCACCGCTTCGCAAGGTGGAGTGGGTTTGTCGGCCGCGATGTCGAACTTCAGTTGGGCGAGTGGAAGGGAAGCTAATGGATTGCAGTGTTCTTGTGTGGAGTGCAATCAGACAAGATTCAGGAATGAAGTGGATGTGGGGTGAGCGAGGCACATTCACAGACAATACTCACAAGCATAAGAAGATACTAACATTCCATTAGTTATAAAATAAACTTGATGTTCATGGATGGAAGTATTCATTACACTGCTCAAAAAATTCCATACTACAGAGGAAGGGGAAGAGGAGTAAACCAAAAGAGAGTGAAGATCCACCGCGGGTCGTGGTCGGAGTAGCGAGTTGTCAATCCGCTTCCGGGCTCAGTCCAAGGAGGCTTCCGGTACCAACGAGCTGTCACCTCGAAGGCCTTTAAGTCTGTTCTCTAGGTTATCTACTTCACCAACTCCGCAGGAAAGCTTGGAGTTGAAGTCATCAATGGCCGAGGGCTTCGCCGGAGAGTTGAAAAGCTTCGGAGTAGTTGGCAATGGCCTCCCGATAAAGGTGGAGGTGATGGAGCAGCTGTAGAAGTGAAATGGCGATTCCCGCGCACTCTCCGATCGCAGCAAATGACATGCGCTGACCTAAATCGCGGTGCAGGGCCTTAAGTATAGAGGCAGCAGAAGCAGTGTGCACGATCACTGGCGCACGACCAGTGGTCGTGCGCACTGTAGGTCGATGATTGTGCGAGTTTTCCAAATAGACCTGCAACCTGGACAAGAAGCATCAGCATATATGCGCACGAGCAGTGGCGCACGACCAGTGGTCGTGCGCACTACGGTCAGTGCTCGTGCGATTACCGAGACAGGATTAGGAAAAAGGGAATGTAATGCGCACGATCAGTGGCGCACGACCAGTGGTCGTACACAATAAGTCCAGTGGTCGTGCGCAGTATTCCTGCAACGTCGGTGTCTACCAAGCGATTCCGGGGCACGCACACGACCACTATACCAGCAGAAGGGGCAGATAAGCCACCATAACGTGCACACCACATCCCCGAGATATGGCTAAAGAACAACAACAATATAGAAACACAAAAAGCACACAGAAACGGGCCTACAGTGCACTTAATCGTGAAATAGGTACATAAGCACATATAAGCAATAAAGGCTCTCAAGTGTAGTGCTAAGACGATAAAACTAACCCAGATGAGTCCAAAACTTAGTGTAAAATGTGGACTCATCAACTACATCACTTGATGGGTAGGCAAATTACGGATGTCTCGATGGAGGAGTTCTCGAAACTGTTCTTTGTAAGGTACCTCCCTTCGGCTCAGAGGATAACATTGGAGAATGAGTTCCAAAGGTTGGTGCAATGAGAGAGTAGCATGGATGAGTATCTCCACGAGTTTACTCGGTTGTGTCGGTATGCTAGCTCTACGTTCGCGGATGAGGAGCGTAAGACCAACCATTTCTACGAAGGTCTAATAGATGACTTAAGGCTACTGCTCTCGGGGCCGATGACGCAGGGCTTCTTGACCATGGTCAACGCGGCCCGGTCTTTGGAGAATGACTTGAAGAATGTGCAAGCAAAGAAAAGCTCTGGTGATAAGAAGAATGAGTTCAAGATGTCAACTACCTCAAAGTCTGGGTACTGTAAGTTCTGTAAGAAGGCTAGGACTTCGGGGCCAGCTCCTTCTTCTGGTACTTCTGGGGTGACTACGGGTCGAACCCTGGGCATATGCTTTACTTGTGGAAAGACGGGGCACTTTACCCGTGACTACTGGAGCGGACATCCCAAGTCCGAGAGAAAGCTGGGAGCAACTTATGAAGAGAAGGGCAAGGCAGTGGAGTTAATCGCATCTCATTATGCTTCGGCTCAACCGAGAGTTTACAATCTTGGCCAACAGGAGGCATCAAGCAAGCGGATGTGCTTACAGGTACGATTTAAATTTATAACAAGTTAATTTTTAAATACTGGTTATGCACGTGTTACCTTACCACTGCTTGTTTAGGATTTGTTTTGATTTGTGAGAATCCGGCGAGAGCACTCTTTGACACGGGAGCTTCGCACTCCTTTTTGTCAAAAAAATTCATATCGTGCATCGGAGTACCTTCTTCGATGGCGAAGGATAAACTGGATGTGTTGTTACCGAATGGGTGTTCGATGCGCGCCGATAGAATCTGTAGCATTAAGATTCGTATTGGCAATTAGGAATTCCATTTTCAAGCGTCGTTGCTACCACTGGTGGAGTTCGACGTGATATTTGGCATGAACTGTCTCTCGGAGCAGCAAGCCTATATTGATTGTGGTTGCAAGGAATTCAAGTTGGGAATAGGTCGTGAGACGACTTTTATGGGCTTGAAAGGGTCGAGCAAGACTTTGATGTCTGCTCTTCAGGTGGTGAAGGCGGTTCGTGCTGTTGCAGAGCTGTTCTTTATGCTAGTTGAGGTTACAAAGCCTAAGCCTACGTTGGACAGTATTTCAGTGGTATCCGAGTACCCTGATGTGTTCCGTGGCAAAATTCCTGGAGTCCCACCTCAACGGGAGACAGATTTCACGATTGAGCTAGTGCTAGGTGCGAAACCTATGTCACGCTCTCCGTATCAGCTAACGCCTAAGGAAATGGCGGAGCTGAAGGTGCAACTTCAGGAGTTATCCAAGTTCATCACATTAGAGTGCACCGGTCCTTTTTATAAAGAAGAAGGACGGAAGCTTGAGACTTTGTATTGATTATCGGGAGATGAACAAGCTAACGAAGAAGAACAAGTACCCGATCTCGAGGATTGATTATCTGTTTGATCAGTTAGTCGTGCCGACGGTGTACTTAAAATTGGATCTCAAGTCCGGTTATTATCAGCTGAGGATAAGGGAGAGTGATATCCACAAAACAGCCTTTAGTACTAGATACAGGCATTACGAGTTTACGGTCATGCCGTTTGGGCAGACGAATGCGCTGTCGGTGTTCATGGATTTGATGAACAGGACTTTCAGGGAGTACCTAGACCACTTTGTGATCGTCTTCATCTACGACATTTTCATGTACACACAAAGTGAGGAGGATCACTTTAAGTATCTATATTTGGTGCTGGAGACGCTGAGGAGCAATCAACTGTATGCCAAGTTCTCCAAATACGAGTTTTGGTTCTCCTCAATGGCATTCCTCGGTCATATAGTGAGTGGAGAGGGCATTGTGGTGGATTTGGTGAAGATTGTTGCGATACGAGAGTGGCCTGTGCTGTCTATGGTAGCGGAAGTCCGGATTTTCTCAGTCTTGCGGCTTTTACAGGCGCTTCGTGGAGAACTTCTTGCGGATATCATTACCCCTCACGAATTTGATGAGGAAAGAACATAAGTTAATTTGGACGCCGGAGTGCGCACGAACTTTTGAGGAGTTAAAGAGTCAGTTGACCACAGCTCCTGTGCTGAGTTCGCCGAGTGGGACTGAAGGTTTCGAGATTTACAGTGATGCTACGAGCAGTGGGCAGGGTTGTGTCCTACTTCAGCCCGGAAGTGTGATAGTGTATTGCTCGAGACAGCTGAAAGTGTATGAGAGGAATTATCCGGTCCATGACTTGGAGTTAGCGGCCATGAGTTTTGCCTTAAAGCTATGGAAACATTACTTGTACGGGGTAAAGGTCGATATCTATACCGACCACAAGAGCCTGAAGTATTTGTTGGATCAGAAAGATCTGAACATGCGGCAACGTAGATGGATGGAGTTCCTGGGGGACTATACTTTCAAGATCCATTACGTGCCTGGGAAAGGCAATGCGGTTGCGGACGCGTTGAGTCACCGGGCCACAGCTCAAGCCAATTGGCTGTCGGTCCAAGACGAGCGGTTGGTTCGGGAGTTGGAGGAGGTGGAGATCTCTTGCATAGACAAGCAGTCGAGTGCCGAAGTGCTATTGAACTGGACGAAAGTTCAGTATGACCTAGATGATCGGATTCGGCAGGCTTTGGATGTGGATAGCAGAATGAAGCAGCTCATGATAGAGGCTTTAGATTGGTTAAATTCCCAATATGAGGTTGTGGATGGATTGCTTTGGAAAGATGGTCGCCTGTTCATCCCAAATGTGGGCATTTTGCGGGTGGAATTGTTGTACGAGGCGCATCGTACCAAGTACACGATTCACACGTGGAGCACGAAGATGTACCGCGATGTGAAGAAATTTTCCTGGTGGCTAGGACTGAAGAAGGATGTGGCACTGTACTTGGCGAAGTGTCAAACATGCGCCTTGGTGAAGGCGGAGTGCCAAAAGCCGGTAGGATTCTTGAAGTCCTTGCTTATTCCGGAGTGGAAGTTTGACGACATTACTATGGACTTTGTGCACGGGTTGCCAAGGTCACAGAAGGGGAATGAAGCCATTTGGGTGGTCGTAGATTGTCTAACGAAGGTGTCACACTTCATTCCGCATAGGAAGGATGATCTGGTTGAGAAACGTGCAAAGCTATATGTGGATAATATTGTGTGGCTTCATGGTATGCCCCGCAGCATCGTGAGTGACTGAGATGGGTGGTTCACGTCCAAAGATTGGAGGCTGGTGCAGCAGATTGAAAGCTAGGGGTTAGATCTGAAATACTCTAGAGGGGGGTGAATAGAGTATTTTTGGTTTATAAAGTTTTTCTAATTAATTCAATCTATTACTAGTACTGCAAAAATTAAATTAAAAACACAAATACAGCAACCTAGCTAATACAGCCACAGCAAGAACAAAAGAAAAAGAGCAACCCAGATAACACAAGAATTTTATAGTGGTTCCCCTAAACTTGGGTACATCAACTCTTCTACCACCCTGGTAGGAATCTACTCAGGTTTTTGATCAGGTTACTGCCACCAATGAGCTTTTGATCAGGTGCTCAAAAACCAATCCTTAAGTATTTTGGTCAGGTGACTTGCAACCTGGAATAACTTTTGAAAGGAGTTAAGGACCCTTTATACAGTGGGGGATGAGAGAGTGATTTTGTCTTCTCTTTCTCAGATACTACTGAGAAGACTCTAGTGGAGAAATGATGTTAGCAAAGGCTCCCCCTGAGATATAGAATAGTTTAGGAAGATGAAGCCTTGCTGTAGGGTGATAAGTCTTCAAACTTTTTCTTTGACCCGAAGAACTCCAGAAACTTCTTGACAGATAGAATGTTTGTTGTCCTTTGAAGAATCCTGGGATATAGAAGGAAGAAGACTCTTGATCTTGAATGTATGTTCTTCTTCTTCTTCAGCTTGCTGTTCTTTTCTCTAGTCAAGGGTTAGGGCTTCTTGTCTCTTGACAGTGTTGTTGTCATGTGAGCTCTATATTTTGTATATTCTCTATGTCTCTTAGTGTTGTCGAGAGAGCAGAAGAAGATCCTTATTCTCTATTTTTCTGATCACTACTAAGGAAGATGAAAAGAAATCCTTTTTATGTTTTCCATATAAATTTTCTTTTGAAATTTGAATTCCTTCAGCATTGATTACCGATGGCCTGAAGAATATTTGCATTGATTGGTTTCCCCAACTATCCCATGGAAAAATGACAAGCAATAATCCTGATGAAGACCATAATCAATTCTTGCTTCTAACATCAATATTTATAGAATATTTATGCATTAATTACTCAGGAATTATTGTAATAGAAAATAGAGAGAGGGAGGGAAATTTCGAAGTCTAGAACTTTACAGATTTCGTTGAGCAGAGTTCGTCGATCTGTGTCTAGAGTACGTCGAATAGAGAAGTCAAGTTCATCGACCAGAAAATAGTTGTTCGTCGAGCTGAGATCCAAGATCGTCGATCTAAGAACTGATAACTGCTTTCTCTAGACCCTTCAATTCTATGCATCAAGTTCGTCGAGCTGAGAATATAACTTCATCGACTGAATAACAGAATTCCATGTTTCTTGGACTTAAGAATATTTGAACTAATGTCCAGAAATTGTCGACCTCAGAACTGGGTTCGTCGACCTGAGAACTAGTTTCGTCGAGCTGAGAACTTCTAACTACTACTTGGTAAATCTTGCCAAGACTGTGGTCTAAGTTCGTCGAGCTGAGAAGGTGAGTTCGTAGACTGCAGTGTGGTTCTTGACTTAGAATATTTAGTTGTTTCTGGAGAAAGATGTTGAAGTAGAATACCCAGAGATCGTCGACCTGAGAACTAAGTTCGTCGACTGGAGTTAAGTGAAGAATTCTGGAGTTGGAATGTTGAAGTATACTCTGGAATTCATTGACCTGAGATTCAAGTTCGTCGAGCTCAGCTCAGAGAATTGTCTCTGATTTCGTCGAGCTGAGCACGACTTTCGTCGACCTGAGTTCGACGAACGTCGAACTCATTTTCTGATTCTTTGATATTTCTCTAAGTCTTGAGTCTTTTGCAGTCTGTTGATGGCTGGTCCATGTGGTGTTGACTATAAGGACTTGGCCTAGACTCTCGGACACAATCATGACCCTGGCTATACATGTTGGTTCAGACATCCTAATTTAGTGAACCTAGCCCAAATCTAACTAGGGATCCAATAATCTCCCCCTATTTGGGTAAGGTCACTAATTACAGACTCTCATTAATAACAAAGAAATAAATCATATATCTGGAATGAAAAATTTGATTGTGCATCAGATATATACATACACAGAGCTTTGTATCAGAATATAAATAAGCAATTTAAAGTAACTCAGAAAGACTAAAGACAGTTCAAAGTTCATTTCTTCATCTTCTTCACCTTATGTTTCTCCTCTTTAGCTTTGTCTCCAGACCGTGTAAATATAATTTCTCTGTTGGAATCTCCAGCTCGAGCCTTGGTCATTATCATGTCAGCAGCCCCAATAATATTAAGAGATGTAGCCCTGGGCACTACTGCTTCTGGATGCAGTTTCATATAATAATCAACATTAAAGAACTTGTTAGCCTTAGCAAACCTGTTCAGTTCTTCCTTTCTGTACTTGGAGATTGTAGAGTATTGAGATGGATCCTTTCCTTCAGCTCTTGCTCTGTTGATCATAGATAGGCCAACCAATTCTTGGAATCCAGCCATCCTAGAAGTTGTCGCTGAATCTAGATCTTCAAATGGTACAGGAGGTGAAGCAGGTCTCTTGGGCCTATCAGCCTTTTGATGTTCAGTGAATTATTGCTTTTGTTGTTGTTGATGTTGTTGTTGTCTGCCT
Organism: Platanthera guangdongensis; assembly: GCA_039583875.1. Classification (NCBI taxonomy): domain Eukaryota; kingdom Viridiplantae; phylum Streptophyta; class Magnoliopsida; order Asparagales; family Orchidaceae; genus Platanthera; species Platanthera guangdongensis. The sequence continues at coordinate 125,499,989 of CM077167.1, read as the reverse complement.
GAGGAATAATTCCTTTGCTTGCTTTTTCCTGAAGAGGAGGACCTACCCTGATGTCTTTGATATGTTTGAAACTGTGTAGGCCTCTGAGTTGAAGAATTGGAAGCACTAGCAGCTGGTGGTGGAGGAGGAGGATCCTTTCTGTATCTTTAAGGAGGTGGGGAATACCTCCTGCTTTTCTTTCTTTCTGTTCATTCATGGACAGCCACATCCATGCTGGCATTCCCTTGTAGGGTGTGGTCTTCTGAAGTATATAGTAAGGAGTATCATTTGTAGGATTGTGTTTTGGGGTAGGAGGTGGAGGAGCTTTCCTCTTCTTATACACTTTCTTTTTCTTGGGCTCATCATCGGAGTCCTCCTCCTCATCATCATCAGTAGAATCTTGAGGATTATCATACATTGCATTTATTTCTTTCAGGGCTTCATCAGATATCAGAGGTTTCTCAGCCTGGGAGGGAGGTGGAGGAGGAACTGGAACTAGAGCTGGAGGGCTATATATAATAGTGCTCTCAGCAACCGTCTTATTTTCTTCTTCAATGTCAGCTATGATCAATGCATCAAGGTCATGCATGGTTGAATCATCCATAACAAAAATGGGAGCAGAAATATCTTTGGGAGGGGATGAAGTAATGGGTGAAACAACTCAGGGAGGAGATGGAACAGATGGAACCTCTATTATAACAAAACTAGCCTTGAGTTGCTTGACAACCTTGGGGTTCATGGGAGAGGTGTAATGGACTATAGCTAAAGATGGATTGGTGCTGTCTGCTGGAAGGTTATTAAAATAGGATGTATCAAAACTGCTCAATAAATTTAAAAGATCAACTGTGGGATTTTTAACAAAATCACCAGCAGTTGTTATGTCCTCTGGGACCTACTCATGTATTTTAATGTCAGATTCAATAAAATGAATTAAATCAAATAAATCTGTATCAGCATCTGCATCTGTGATGCTTAAGATCACGACAAAGAACCGGTCGCACAAGTAATATAAAATGGGGGTTTTCCCAAGTATCGATCTCACAAGGAACACAGTAAGGTGGAGTTAATTTCGAGGAGGACTTGAGATTGAAGTCCTCAAGATCGGCAGTAACGATGGGGGTTTTGATTGTTGCGGAAATAGAAAATAAAACACTATCAACTACTCCTATGCAACGCCACTATGCGATGCTTCGCCAGGCGGGATGGAAGACTAGTCGGGCTGCTATGCACCGAATCACTAGGCGGATGGACGAGAAGGCTAGCGGATGAGGTGGTTTGAACGGTGGAATGAGGGTCGTGAGCACCTCTTCGCAACGCACTCCACTAGCAATTGCTAGTGCGGCAAGGGTGGATGGTGGTGGATGGAATATGGCGTAACTCAAGTAAATAACGAAAACATACAATCACATAGACATAATTGTATAAAAACGTTTTACAAACTAAGCATACTTCATCAATATAAATAAAGTTAAACACCAATATTCAACAAGAAAGCAAGAACAAGTCAAGAGATCGACCGAATCTGAAGTCTTGCTGAGGATTCATGGTTGGAATGGTCGGGTTGTCATTTCGCGTCCAAGCTCGGTCCTCAACTGTGTCCGGGATAGAGAAGGGCTGTCACCACTTTCCAATGGCCCGTCTTCTTCGTCTCACGATAGCGGATGAAGTTTGCTAGCTTTCCTTTGCTTGATGGCTATGGCGTCAAACCCTACTTGAAGCTCACAAATGAAGGAGAAGGCCGAGAGGAAGCTCCGACTTGGATTTGGCGGTGAAAGCTTGCCCGGAGCACCTCCCTAGGGCGGAAGATGAAGGGGAAAGACGGAGAAGGCGGAAAATGGCGGAGAAATGTCGAGCTCCGGATCCTCTTCTCGAATTAGGGCGAGACCTGCACTATTTATACAAAAGCAGAAATGAACAATGTGCACGATCACAGGCGCACGACCAGTGGTTGTGCGCACTATGTCTGATGCTCGTGCGCACTGGCATGGAATAACAGGAAGAAGAACTGGGATAACGCGCACGAGTTGTGGCGCACGACCAATGGTCGTGCGCACTAAGTCTAATGGTCATGCGATTACCCCAGACAGGACTCCAGAAAAGAGGAATCAATTCACACGATCAGTGGCGCACGACCGGCGGTCGTGCGCATTATGTCCAGTGGTCGTGCGCTTACCCCAGGCTAATTCTGGAAAAAGTAGAGTAGTGCGCACGATCAGGGGCTCACGACCAGTGGTCGTGCTCATTATATCCCATGATCGTGCGTAGTATTCCTGTTTCACAACCATCCCGGAACACGCACACGACCCCTGTACCGAAAGAAAAACCAATCACTAATATATGCAGACATTACAGTCAATCACAAAAAAGAGTACAAACAATAAAAGTAACAAAATACACAACCACAGGCATAAATGTGCACTTCTTATGGAAATATAAACAAGATGAAATAGGAACGATAAAGAACTAAAAGTGAAGTGCAAACACATGAAAACTAGCCCAGATGAGTCCGAAAATAGGTATAGAAAGTGGACTCATCACACCCCCAGACTTAACTGTTTGCGCATCCAGAGTAAACAAAAAATCTAAGCAGATAGAGAAAAATACTAGTTAACAAAGAAATTGCGATACGAAGTACCATGCGAAGTCGCATGCTCGCGTGCGTAAAAATACAATAGAGAAAATTTCTAAGTATGCAGAATAGTTTATATTTTTTACAATGCGTCTCAAAATTTTATTATTACTCAAAAATGGAATCACGGTGAATCATCCGGTCATGCGTAGGGAGAAAGTAGACTAATCGCTAGGCAAGCATTGTCAAAGATCAGGGCTCAGGATAACCTCCAAAGGAATCCACCAATGTTGGTGACCATATACTTGCCCTTTCGTATTCTCTCCACGACACTGGTTTGGTTCACACACGAATCAGTAGGACTTTAGGTGAAGAGATGGGGCTTGGGTTTCGGTGAGGTAAACAAAGATATACAGGAAGGTTATGCACATAACCCAAATGAGCTAGTAAAAAAATGAATCCCTCTACTAAGCAAAATACACGCGGGTACACCACACCCCCAGACTTAATTTTTCAAAAATGGGTATGTGTACCGCCTACTCCAAATACATTCTCATTTCCAAAATGATTTTCAATTAAAACTTTTTATTTTCACTTTTTTTTTCTTTACAAATATATTTTTTTTTTCTTTATTCAAATCATCTTTTTATTTTTGCAATTTCGGCAAATATAACATTGGAGCACATCCACATAATCACAAGTAAAATCACCACATCACACCCCAACATTAAAATGTAAACACTAAAGCTCAACTTGGGTGTGCGACTAGGATTGGCTATGAGGCTTTGGTGAAATCATGGTGGAGCTGAATCAAAAGGAGGGTCTAGCGAGGATAAGACGTCAGGAACGGTACAAAGCTCAACCGAGCCAAAATGATGGGCTACATCACGCTCATGCATGACTAATCTATACCCATGCTTCAAGAATAGCTTGGGGCAAGTTCTTAGCCAACGAGAAAGACTATCCCTCCTCCCGACTCGAGCAATACGAACCTAACGGCCGTCTACACACATCCCTAAGCTACCGTCGGATTCACACCGGATTCACCAACTTTTGAGTAGAATAAAAAATCTTTACGCAAATAGAAAGATATAAAACTATAAACCTACAGAAAAATTAAATCTACTCAAATTTCTACACGAGACGAGAACAGTTGACTAGGAGCACAACAAGGTCAACATTTTACTCCGTCTCACAATCCTATGTCAGCACCATAATTTTCTCAAATCTAACGAAGAAATGAGTTTAACTCACAGCACACAAAAAGATAAGCACGAGCTCATGTGGGTGCAGTGGTGTGTGATGCAATGAACTAAGCAAAATAAAACAATAAAGGCTTCTAGTATGCACAAGAAATGTATGTGTGAAATAGGTAACAAATCTCTCCCCCAGACTTAAACTAAGCAAAACAGCACATAATATAGAAATTAAAATCATAAAGAGCTAAGGGAAGAGGTTATCCAATGCTCAGCTAGTGAGCATACCAGAAGACGCGTGGAAACTGAAGCAGGCCCGCCATACGAAGAATCACAACCCACCCAATGCGATTTGCTATGAATACCTGCAGGGGTGAGCTCCGCAAAAAAGAAAAATAGAAAATACAAGGAAATGCAAAAACTAAAATAGACATGAAAATAAAAATGCAGGAATTAAAACATAAGTACTGGGGTTATTGTCATCCCAGCACGACTTATTAAATTCTAAACAGTTCTAGCTTATAGGCCTATGAAATAAAAAATGCACAGGTAACTGTTCCAATATCCGTTGCGGTAACGGGTACCGATACGGTGATAAAACAGTTACCCCTCTACTTAAATAATATTACCTGCTCCTCGCAGGCAGAGGAAATAGGAAGTAGGATGAGGAGGAGGCCTGGTCCTCACTCATCTCACCACAAAACAAATCCTTGCCTAGCAAGGTATCATCAATCACAGGCCCGCAGGAGGCGATGGCAACGACATGAGCACAAAGCTCATTGTCATCCCAATGTACCTGTGGAGACTCATCCTGCACAGGCTCAGACAAAGAAGGGGGATCAAGTAATAAAAGAGAAGAAGAATAAAAATAATCAAAAAATGGGAGAGTGATCCCGGTGTCACTCTCAGCAGGATACAAGCAGAGATCATCGTCGGTATCATACGAGTTGTACCGAGGGGAATCCGAGAACTCGAGGTCCGCGGTGGTAAGAGGAACGCCCTCATCCAATAAGGAGGTGCAAGCCTCCGCATCGGAAAGAGGGTATTCCTCATCCCACCGGGGTGCGTAAAAGTGTTCTGAAGATCCACCTTCTCCGTCGGAGATAGAGGAATCATCATCCCACTTCGGCGCAACCTCGGGCACCGAATCATCAACAAATACGGCATCATCAACCGACTCAAAAGAAAGAGGAATAGCACAATCCGGCAAAAATTGCGGAGGGGCAAGGCTGCTCTCAAAATCAAGCACTGAATGAGCAGGCCCCATCGCAAAATCATTCGCTGACGCCACCCTGTCGACGACCAGAACAATCTCATCATCCCATACAGGAGCGTCCATGAGTTCCTGCTCCTCTTTTTGTTGGCTAACACTAGAGTGATCATCATCACTCAAGGAAAGATCGTAAAAAGGGATCGAGGGACCCATGAAAGAGCTGTATACGGCCAGAGATTCTTCAGTAATCTCAACGGGTAAAGAATGAGCAAAGTGCGTTATATCAGTGTATGGGCCAGGCAACACCCTGGTATGCCTGTCCACAACAGTCTTCTGCGAACGGGAGGTTGTTGTGCACACGCCCTCAGAGGGAGAAGGCTTGCACAAATGAGGGCAATCCTTCAACATGTGGCCCACACCTTGACATAACAAACACCGAAAGCAATGCTCGACATTCAAAACAGCAATGGCATCGATGGATCGGCGCAAAGTGTCAAGGATACGGCACTCAGCATCAGGATCCATCACGAATAAAAATAATTGCTGAAAAAGTGCTATACAGATAAAATAAAAATAGCACGGATCTGCTATCTAAATCAAAAATCAGAAAAGGGTAAAAAGAAATAAGCAAAATAAAAATTCTAATAACAAAAGCAAATAAAAAAAAATGATATGCACAAATGTAAAAGGGCTTCAATCTATTATCTCCCTCTCCACAAACTCACACGACTGTGTTCCCCGGCAACGACGCCAAAAACTTGATGCTTAAGATCACGGCAGTGAACCGGTCGCACAAGTAATATAAAATGGGGGTTTTCCCAAGTATCGATCTCACAAGGAACACAGTAAGGTGGAGTTAATTTCGAGGAGGACTTGAGATTGAAGTCCTCAAGGTCGGCAGTAATAATGGGGGTCTTGATTGTTGCGGAAACAGAAAATAAAATACTATCAACTACTTCTATGCCACGCCGGTATGCGATGATTCGCCAGGCTGGATGGAAGACTAGTCGGGCCGCTATGCACTGAATCACTAGGCGGATGGATGAGAAGGCTAGCGGATGAGGTGGTTAGAACAACGGAATGAGGGTAGTGAGCACCTCTTCGCAACGCACGCCACTAGCAATTGCTAGTGCGGCAAGGGTGGATGGTGGTGGATGGAATATGGCGCGACTCAAGTAAATAACGAAAACATACAATCACATAGACATAATTGTATAAAAACGTTTTACAAACTAAGCATACATCATCAATATAAATAAAGTTAAACACCAATATTCAACAAGAAAGCAAGAACAAGTCAAGAGATCGACAGAATCCGAAGTCTTGCTGAGGATTCACGGTTGGAATCGTCGGGTTGTCATTACGCGTCCAAGCTCGGTCCTCAACTACGTCCGGGATAGAGAATGGCGGTCACCACCTTCCAATGGCCCGTCTTCTTCGTCTCACGATAGCGGACGAAGTTTGCTAGCTTTCCTTTGCTTGATGGCTATGGCGTCAAACCCTACTTGAAGCTCACGGATGAAGGAGAAGGCCGAGAGGAAGCTCCTGCTTGGATTTGGCGGTGAAAGCTTGCCCGGAGCACCTCCCTAGGATGGAAGATGAAGGGGAACGGCGGAGAAGGCGAAAAACGGCGGAGAAATGTCGAGATCCGGATCCTCTTCTCGAATTAGGGCGAGACCTGCACTATTTATACAAAAGCAGAAATGAACAATGCACATGATCATAGGCGCACGACCAGTGGTCGTGTGCACTATGTCCGGTGCTCGTGCGCACTGGCATGGAATAACGGGAAGAAGAACTGGGATAATGCGCACGAGTAGTGGCGCACGACCAATGGTCTTGTGCACTAAGTCCAATGGTCGTGCGATTAGCCTAGACAGGACTCCAGAAAAGAGGAATAAATGCACACGATCAGTGGCGCACGACCGGAGGTCGTGCGCATTATGTCTAGTGGTCGTGCACTTACCCCAGGCTGATTCTGGAAAACGTAGAGCAGTGCGCACCATCAGGGGCGCACGACCAGTGGTCGTGCGCATTATATCCCATGATCATGCGCAGTATTCCTATTTCACAATCATCCCGGAACACACACACGACCCCTGTACCGAAATAAAAACCAATCACTGATATGTGCAGACATTCCAGGCAATCACAAAAAAGAGTACAAACAATAAAAGTAACAAAATACACAACCACAGGCATAAATGTGCACTTCCTATGGAAATATAGGCAAGATGAAATAGGAACGACAAAGAACTAAAAGTGAAGTGCAAACACCTGAAAACTAGCCTAGATGAGTCCGAAAATAGATATAGAAAGTGGACTCATCAATCTGCATCTACTGTTGGTTATGCTTCTGCTTCAACTGCTTCTTTTTCTGCTGTTTTTGCTGCTGCATCTACTGCTATTGCTGCTGCTGTTACTTCTGCTGCTATTTATGCTATTGCTTCTTCATTGAGTATCTCCCCGTGCCTGGTTTCAGTATATACTGGAGCCAGACCCCTAACTGAAGAGGGAGGAGTAGAAAGAACAGATATTTGGGAAGCTAGGGAGGAGAGGGAAGTAGCAAGCGGTGAAATGGCCTCTGCTATAATGGTTGTAAGAAGGGGAGTGAGAAGGGCAATGAGTTGTGGTATGATGGCGGGGTCCAATAGTGGAGCTGCAAAGGGTGGTGGAGAAGGTGTAGCAGTGGAGTCAGAGGTAGGAATGGAGGAGGATGGTGGAGGTGGTGGAGGAGGTGTAGCATCTTGCATTAGTTCATCCTGAGGAGTAGATGTATTGAGAGGGGGTGAGGGCAAATTGAAGAATGTGATGTTGTCTAGATGGGGGGGGGGTAAGGGAGAGGAAGGTGGGGAGGAAATGGGTGTACCATGGGAGGATTGAGGTGGGGTCGGTTGTGGTGATTGAGAAGGGGAGGATTGTTGAGATTCCTGATGGGGAAAGAGGGGATGTCAGTGATATCTATGTGTGGATAAGCTGCAGGAGATGGAGCTGGAGTGGGAATATTAACTAGTTGTTGTTGTGGTTGTTGAAGATAAGGAATGGTGGAGGAGGAGGGAAGTTAAGGATGAGGTTGGATGGCTGGAGGTGATGGAGGTGGACGAGGGATCTCTTCATTAGGGTGGGAAGTTGCTGGAGCAGCCCTAGTACTCTCAGAAGCACTGGTGGAAGAGGAAGAAGGATTCGAGGGTTTGGTGATGGTCCTCTCCCACCTGCCAAAGAGAGCACAAGTGAGCCACTTAGAGGCATTTATGAATATGGTCTGGGATACCAGGGATTCAGCAGCCTTTTCCTTCAGGAAGATCCCTAATATTCTTCCAAAACACACCTCTTTCTTTGTATTCTTTTTCTTAATTAGATCAAACATGATCTTAGCCCAGTTGACCTTCTTCTTGTTGACCACAACACACATAAACAGGAATTGGTGCCTGGTTATGTAGTCATGTGAAGTGTGCTTGCCCAGTAACACTTTGCTCATAATGTCTGCTAGTAATTTGAATTCAACAGACATGTGTTTCTTCAGCAGCTTATTTGGGGTTTCTCCAGAGTAACGCATCATACTCAGTATCATATCAAACTCCTTGGTATCAATTTCTAATTATTCTTCACCATTACTTAATCCAAAAATTTCGGTTAGGATGGCGGGAGTAAGAGAAATAGCAATACTCGATATTGTCCCTGTCATAGTATTCTCATCTGTGGTGGAGGAAGTATAGACCCACTCTCTGATCTCAGTGGCAGATATCTTTATCCTAGTGGACAGCAGATTCTTCAATTGTTATTCTTCAAGCAGTTGCAGTATTTTGAGGAAGATTGGGTTGGAATGTTAGAAGGAATCAAAGTCCACATCAAAGCCTGTATCGAACTTCATTGCTGCAAGACTGCCTGCTGTAATTGCCATTAGTTCACCTGCAAGGGAAAAACGAAGATCAAGTGCAAGGGAACTGAAAGCGCGGGATGGAGGTCGAAGAAAACCAAGATATAAGATTTTCTAGAATATGAATCGACAAACTCTGTTCCATGAAAAATAAAATAATTCTTCGATCTGAGGTCGATGAAATAATTAATAGTTAAATGATTCGTCAAGCTCAGTCTGAAGATTTAAAAACCTTTCGTCGAGCTCCGGTCGACGAAAGTTTTCTGAAGCAGATTCTTCGATCTCCGGTCGACAAAAATGACTTCACTCATAGAGAGTTCGTCGATCTCTGTTCGACGAATATCTCAAGAACCTTTCCCAATTCGTCGAACTCTATTCGACAAATTTTGAAATATTTGTCAAGTGTAGACAGAAATTCAACTAAGGCTTCTCCATTGATCATTCCAAGCTGATTTATAAAGAACAAGTGATTTCTTTCATCCAAGAGTTTGGTTAAAATATCAGCTCTTTGTAAATCAGTGTAGATATAGACAAGTTTAATTTTGTTTTTATCTACACACTCTCTAATGAAATGATCCCTAATGTCTATATGTTTAGTCCTACTATGATGGACTGGATTCTGTGCTATGGATATAACACTTGTATTATTACATAACAAAGTTGAATTATTTAAGTTGAAGATATAGTACAGGAGTTGATTCTGAATCCACAACATCTGGGAACAGCAACTGCCAGCTGCAATGTATTCTGCTTCAACAGTTGATGTGGACACAGATGATTATTTCTTGCAGAACCAAGACACTAGTATCATACCAAAAAACTGGCAACTTCTTGAGGTACTTTTCTTATCTACCCTGCATCTAGCAAAGTCATCATATGAATATCCAGTTAAATTAAATTCTGACTCAGTATGATACTAAGGCCTAAATAAGGACAACTCTTTATATATCTCAAAATTCTTTTTAAGAAAATTAGGTGAGATTCTTTTGGGTTCACATGGAACCTAGCACAAAGGCATGTGGCAAACATGATATCAGGTCTGCTAGCTGTAAGATATAATAGGGACCCAACAATGCCCCTATATAACTTCTGGTCAACAGGTTTCCCATATGGATCAGAATATATTACAGCATTAGTAGCCATAGGTGTTTTCTTTGCTGAGGCATCAGCCATCCAAAACATTTTAAGAAGCTCTTTAGCATACTTAGCCTGGGAGATGAAGATGGCATCAGGTAGCTGCTTCACTTGGAGACCAAGGAAGTAGGAGAGCTCACCTATGCTACTCATCTCAAACTTAGAATGCATGAGGTCAAAAAACCTCTTGCATAGTTTAGAGTCAGTAGACCCAAATATGATGTCATCCACATAAATTTGTATTAACAATATTTTATCCTTATGGTGCCTAGTGAATAATGTTTTATCTACTATGCCTCTAGTGAATTCATGCTCTATTAGAAAGCTAGATAAGGTCTCATACCAAGCTCTTGGAGCTTGCTTTAGACCATAAAGGGCTTTATGTAATTTAAAAACATGATAAGGATGGGTTGGAGAGAACGGGGGATGCAAAGTGTCCAGCCAAAGTGTCCACCTAATCCGCCACCATGCAATTCCCACACTATGAAGTGGCGTAGGGAGGAACGGGGGATGCAAAGCTTCAAATGGTTAAATAAGTAGCCGTCCCGAATGTAAAAAGAAGTAATGGTTGTCGGCGAGTCATCTTGAGTGGCGAAATAGATATCCTTAAAATCTGGGCAGTGGACATACTCGTCCTTAATCCTATCGGAGCCAATCACCTTTACTTCTAGCATGGAGAGCAATAACGAAACACGACTAAGGGCGTCGGCTACGCGGTTGAGAGTCCCCTTGAGGTGTTTGATAATGAAAGTGTACTCCTGTAGATAGGAGACCCATTTGGCATGTCTAGGACTAACCTTAGTTTGAGAGTTAAGAAACCTTAGCGCTTCATGATCGGATAGGATGACAAACTCCTTAGGAAGTAAATAATGCTGCCAATGTTGGAGGCATCGAATGACCGCGTAAAACTCCCGATCATAATGGGAATAATTTAATTTTGGACCTGCTAGTTTCTCACTGAAATACCCCACATGGTGGCCTTCCTGACTCAACACTCCACCAATTCCCACTCCAGACGCATCACATGTCAACTCGAAAACCTTAGTAAAATCCGGTAGTCGCAAAAGGGGGGCTTCCGACATGCGCGATTTAATTAATTGGAACCCGTAGCGGCTAAGTTCGTCCATGTAAATTCACCTTTTTTCATGCACTCGGTAATAGGGGCCATAATACTACTAAAATCCTTAATAAATCGCCGATAAAATGTAGCGAGCCCGTGAAAACTCCTAACATCCCGAATGTTTCCGGGTCGGGCCAATCTCTAATGGCTTGCACTTTCTTGGGGTCTACGTGGATCCCCTTCGAACTCACAATATAACCGAGGAACTCAACCGATGTCACATGGAAGGTACACTTCTTAATGTTCATGAATAATTTTTTCGATCTCAGCGTGGTAAGGATGGTTCTTAAATGTGACTCATGATCAAACGTGGAGGTGCTAAATACCAAAATATCGTCAAAATATACCACGATGAATTTTCCCATATAGGGTTAGAAGACGTGGGTGATCATCCTCGAAAACGTGCTTGGCGCATTGGAAAGTCCAAACGGCATAACTAACCACTCGTAGAGCCCTTCCTTAGACTTAAAGGCGGTTTTCCACTCGTCACCTTCCCTAATTCGGATCTGATGGTAGCCACTCCTAAGATCAAATTTCGAAAAAATCGTGGCACCGGCTAACATGTCCAATAAATCATCCAAGCGAGGGATGGGAAAGCGATACTTAATAGAGATTCTATTAATGGCTCTACTATCCACACACATCCTCCAAGAGCCATCCTTCTTGGGGGCAAGTAAGGCGGGCACGGCACACGGGCTTCTTGGCGGATAAAACCCTTTTGCAATAAATCCGAGATCTGGGTTTGCAACTCTAAGTGCGCGGAAGGGTTTAGCCGATAATGTGGGAGGTTGGGCAATGAAGAGCCCGGAATGAAATCAATGGCATGTTGGATTTCCCGCAACGGGGGTAATTCAGCCGGTAGCTCTTCCGGGTACACGTCCACAAACTCTTCTAGGAGTTTTCTCAACACCGACGGCAAGTTCTCAAAAGGGGCTGCGTCTTCCTTAACTTGTAGGCACACTAAGGCATAGAGGACCCCATCTACAAAGGTAGTACGCTTCAATTCTTTCCTTCCTATCAGGCTCAACGTCTTCTTCTCGATCGGGATGACCGTATCCTTCGAGGGGGCCGAAGGATCCTTTGGCGGGGCTGGTTTTAAGAGTATGGTTCTGCCATTAAATTTAAACTCGTAATTTTTGGCCCGACCAAAGTGGGTGACGTACAACCAAGGGCGACCCAACAAGACGTGACAAGCATCCATAGGGATGAGGCCACACCAAATCTGCTCAGAATAAGCTTTGATGGTAAGGGGTACCAAGCATCGCTTCGTCACAGGGAGGGACGACTTGTCTACCCAAGCCACCTTATAAGGGTGAGGGTGCGGCTCGGCAACAAGAGACATTCGTCTCACCGCGGCTTCAGAAATAACGTTCATGCAACAACCGCTATCGATGATCAACCTACACCATTTTTCACCACTCTTAAAATTCAACGTGAAAATGTTCGTCCTATTCCAATCGTCTAACGCTCGCGGGGTCGCCAGGATACACCTCATAACCATCATACGGGGGTCATCCTCCATATCACTAGGCACTCCGTCCGACTCGCTCTCTTCGCCCGCCTCGTAAGTAATGTCGTCGGCCCCACCGGCGGAATCAAACAGGGCTAATGGTCTGGGTGTAGTAGGACAATCACTAGCATAGTGCCCTTGGACCCCGCAAGCGTAACAGGTGACATTCATTCTGTTGACCCGACCCACCGGGACTCTCTCACCCGAGGGGTTTCTATCATTCCTAGCCGTTACGACTATGGAGGTCGAGTCGGGGGACTGATACTTTCCTTTAGCCTTATAGGTGGCGGTGGGAGGCGGTCCTAAAATGGACTTCCCCTTTTGGAACGAGCGAGACTTGCCCTTAAGCGTGTTGTGCTGCTCAATATCTAAGGCATCGTTGAAAGTGGTGTGCAAATCGGTGTGACCATAACGCAGAAGCTTTCCTTGGATGTCAGGGTTTAGTCCCTTACGGAACCTAGAGAGGGTGACCTCGGGCATCTCTTTCACATCACACCTAACCATCATGTCCTTCAGCAAACTCATATACTCAGACATCGACCTAGTCCCTTGCTTAAGGGTGGCTAAATCATCGAACATTTGTGTTCGATGGTAAGTAGGGACGTACTGTTCCGTTATCCTAGCCTTCATTGCATCCCAGCCTATGGGCAACGCTCCGTTCTCGACCCTCATACACCACTCTTCATTTAGCCAAAATATTTTAGTGCGCCCTAGCAACTTCATTCTCGCTACTCGCACCTTATCCGCGTCGTTCAGGGTATACCACTCGAAATAACATTCGATCTCCATGATCCAGTCCTGGAAGACTTGGGGTTCTCCTAAACCATCGTAGGATGGTGGCTTGACTCGAACGGCCCGAGTAAGGTCAAACTCGTACGGTGCTCGTGTGGCATTCTCATTAGGAGGGTGGGGGTAAGGGTTGTGATGTTCTCCCACCCGTGGGTGAGCGGGTTGATTACGGGGTGCCCCGTGTGGTAACCCCAATCCGTGAAGTGCCTCCCTAATGGCCGTCAACTGCTCCGTGAAATCCTGACGGAGCTCCTCAATCTCCGTGAGGGGACGACCCTCACCCCGGTCATCATCCATATTAAACGATGATGGAGGATATTTCGTACCGAGCCTAGTACGCATGCAAATAGGAAGACAACAAATTCAGGCAGACCCAAGAAGGAATTAATCCCGCTTAAAGACTATAGGAAAATAATTTTTATTTTTTATTTTATTACAGGAAATAAAAAGAGGATTATTAAAAAATTTAGTTTGATTTTTTTTGGCTGAAAAATATGAAAACTAAGCCGCTATTGGCAGACCAAAAATATTTTTTTTTTTGAGATTTGTTTTGTGACAACTAACGCGCAAACACAAGTGCAGGTTAACGTGCTAAAAAGAGGGGAGGGTGCCAATTAAAAAATTGACAAGAACCTCGCTTTGATACCAAAATTGATGTAGGCCTCTACCGCGGACATTAGACGGGTTAAGGGAATGAAACGAACGCCACACTCAATCCACAATCTCTCACGCACTAGATTCAATCGCAGCGCACTCGCAAACGGGTTATCACAGTTCACCAACGTACGGTAGTCACTCCGCGGGAAGGTCAAACGAACGGCGATAGGCCGACGTTCTCCCAAGCTAAAAGGACCAATATTGGGTCCGACCGAGCGAAAGTTGTACCGAAAGAGATCTACCCAAAGTGCGATCAAAAATGGTAGATCTCTCCCAACAAAAATGCGGGGCTCGCCAAACCCTTTCGGAAATATCGCGATTAAGGTCGATGCAAATCCAAAAGGAAAAAACCCACGAGGAATCTAACGATTCAAATCCAACGCAAAATTTATTTCCGTCCACTAGAACATCAAGAGGGAATCACACGTGAGTGGAGAGGATCGTTACCCAAGTCGGAATAGATGATTCCGACTACCTTTGAAGGGGTCGATCTTCCACGGTTCCGCCAGAGTCGCTCCGATTGGAGAGATAGATAGTCCGCCTTGTCCGCTTCACACCAAGGTCCCGTTTCCTCGCCGTTGAAGGAGGTCTTTCTCGGTTAAGGCTTCACGAGAAGAGGGGGCAGCCGGGTTCTCTTCAAAGGGGAGTGCTCGGGTGGAGAGAAAGGTGGTCGGGTCCTCTTCCAAATTGGTTACTTGAGTGGAGGAGATAGGTGGCCGGTCGGGTTGTGGGTGGTGAGAGGAGGTGGAGGCTTGGAGGAGGGGTTGAAGGAGTGGGCCGGCCAAAGTTTTAGAGAGAGAGAGAGAGAGTGAAGGGGGGGCGGCCAAGAGAGGTAGAGAGAGAGATGAGGAATAGCAAGAATAGTAAGTTTAGGGTTTCTTCTCATTCAACTAAGTTAAACAAAGCATACATGCCTATATATAGGCTTAACAATAAGTCTTGGCTATATGTAGCCCAAAATAAAAATAAAAATAACACACCAAATGGCTACATGCAGCCCTCAATAAAATATCCCAAATAAAATAACATACTAATAATAAGACAAATTTAACTATATATTTGTCTTGCGCCGAGGGCGGAAATTGTAGCGCCGCTCCATACGAACACCACGGCGACGCGAGTCCTTTATTGGAGCCGAAGGAGGGTTTTCCATTAGCGTGCCGTCATCAACAACTTGGGGGACGTCGTCAACTTGGGGGACGTCGTCCACTTGGGGGCCCTCGTCGCCACCACTTACTACTTCCATCACATCTCTTTCTGCCAAAGTTACTGCCTTATCCCCTGTCCCTTCTTCTGGGGGACTTGCTTCAGGACCCCCTGAAACCAGTCAGGGGGATATGCTCTATGATGAATAAGCTCCAGTGGTCACAGCAGCAGTAGAAGCAGTAGCAGATTCAGTGATTTCAAATTCTTCAGAAGAAGCATCCACTCCTACTAAACTCAAAGATTTAATTGATTCTGATACAGATATGGATGAGTCAGTTATAGCTGAAATAAATACTGTTGGTGATTATATTATAAAGCCCACAGTTAATCTGAATTCTTTATTAGATTTATTCAATTTTGTCTACAGAGATATTCTATCCAGTTCTTCTTATCAGCAATCATTGGCTATAGTTCCATACACTGCATCAATAAGCCCCACAGTTGTCAAGCAACTTAAGGATAGTTTTGCAGTAACAGAGCCAAAAATTGTACCATCCGCTTCCAAAGATAATTTTTCTCCGGAAGCTATTTCAGCTCCAACATACAAAATGGATGACAGTCCCCTCCCTGATTTAGATGAAATAATCATGGCTGACATTGAGGAAGAAAATAAGTTACTGTCTAAAAACGTTGCTGAAACAGTTGATCCAGCTCTTCCAGAATCTCAAGCACAGCCTCAGGATGAAAAGAAAATTTCCAAAGATCTTATGAAGGCCATTAATGCCTTATATGATAATCCTCAGGGATCTTTTGATGATGAAGATGAGGATGATGATTCTAACGATAGCTCTACTGCTAAGAAGAAAAATTCCAAGTAGATAAAGGCTGCTCCCATTGCTGCTCCCAAACCAAATCCTACACATGATACACAATATTATATCATACAAAAAATCACTCCATATCCTGGGATGCCAGCTTGGATGTGGCTTTCAAAAAATGAACAGAAAGGTAGAAATAAAAGCAGGAGGTACTCTCCTCCCCCTCCTCAAAGAAACCGGAGAGCTCCTCCTCCTCCTCCACCTACTGCTGGTGCTTCAGACAACACTCCTCAGAGTTCTACCTCTTATGCTCAAACCTACCATAGACATCAAGGTAGATCCTCAACATCTCAAGGAAGCAGCCAGCTGAGGTATTCCTCCAGCAAGCAACAACAACAACAGTAACATCAGCAACAACAACAACATCAGCAATAGTAAGCTCCTGAAATAGATAAAGCTGAAAATCCCAAAAGGCCAGAGTCTCCACCTATTCCCTTTGTGGTTATAAAAACTGAGACAACTTCTAGAATGGCCAAGTTCTTGGAACTTGTTGGATTATCAATGATCAATAAAGCTAACGTTGAAGGAAGAGATCCATCCCAATACTCTACAATCTATACCTATAGAAAATAAGAGTTAAAAAGGTATGAAAAGTCTAATAAATTCTTTAATGTCGATGCTTACATGAATCTACATCCAGAGGTTGTTGTGCCCAGAGCTACCTCTCTTTATATAATAGGAGCTGCTGACATGACTATGTCCAAAAAAGAGGCAGCTAATCCAAATAGAGAAATCAAATTTACACAGCCTTCTGACCAAGAGAAAGGTGACAAGCAAAAGGAAAAGCTGAAGAAAAAGAAATGATATATTTTATTTAGCTTCTGTTTGTCTGAACTCTTTATTTATTTACTATCACAAAGCTACTATGTAAATATCTGCTGAATGTTTCAATTTTTCTGCCAGATATATTTTTCCTGCTTTGTGAATGTTTTTATTTCATTTGTATTTGTGACCTCACCCAAATAGGGGGAGATGGTTGGATCCCTAGTTGGATTTGAGTTAGGTTCACAAACTAGGATGATTGACCCACCTTGTATAGCCAGGGTCATGTATGTGTCCTAGAGTTTAGGATAAGTCCTTATATTCAACCTTACATGGACCAGCCAATAGAAGATAGCAGAAGACTCAACACTTAGAGGAAAATTAAGTTCAGAAAATGAGTTCGACATTCGTCGAACTCAGCTCGACGATAGTCGTGCTCCGCTTAACGAACTCAGAGTCAATTATCTGAGTTGAGGTCGACGATATTTGAGCTCAGGTCAAGAAACTCTAGAAGTTCAACTTCAACACATTATGTCTAGAATACCTTTTGTGAACTCTGGTCGATGAAGATAGATTGTCAGCTCGACGAACTTGGACCGCAGAATTGGGAAGCTTTTCACAGAAATCAGTTTGCTGATATCAGGTCGACGAACTTGGGTCTCAGGTTGATGAACAAGAATTCTCTGGTCGATGAACATGATCTCACTAGTTGACGAACTTTGATCTTAGGTCGATGAAATCTATGAAGCTTCAGATTTAGTATTTCCCTCAATTTCTGTCCTTCTTCCATATTATCTAGCAATATTTTACTGAGTAATTAATGCATATATTCTCTAAATATAGCCATTAGTGGCAGCATTGATTCTGGTCTTCATCAGGTTAAATACTTGCTTAATTAATTGGTATAGTTGGGGAAATTCATTAATGAAAATATTCTCTCCAGCCGATTTTCATTCTCCAGGCTATCAGCAATTAATGCAGAAAATTCAAAATTCAAAGGAGAATTCGACAGAGATATATAAAAGGGATTTTCTTTTCAGTCCACAAGAAACACAGAGAGAATATACAGAGATTATAGAGCTCTTAATACATAGAGAAGATTTTTTACAGAAACACTCAAGATCATCTGCTTCTCTGTATAGAAAACAGTGCGTTTTCTCCTTGACCTTACTGAATAGGAAGAAGAACAATAAATACAAATCAAGAGTCTTCTTCAACTTCCACTCCAGGAGCTTTCAAGGACAACATATTCATATCAGTCAAAAGTTCCTGGATCATCATTTCAAGTCAAGGCTGAAGACTGAAGACCTACACCCTGTGTAAGGCTCCAAGTGATATTGAAAGGAGTTCTTAACAACAATAACAATAAATCCACTAGTCTTCTCTGTTGAATAGAGAAAGAGAAGACATCATCAATCTCTCTCTCCCCTCTGTATAAAGGGTTTATTAACTTCCTTCAAAAGTTTATTTGGTTTTTGAGCACCTGATTAAAAGCTCAAAGGTGACAGTCACCTGATCAAAACCTGCTAGTGGATTCCTACAAGGATGGTAAAAGAGTGGATGTACCCAGGTTGGGGAACCACTATAAAATTTCTTGTGTTGTCTGGTTGCCCTTTTTCTTGTTATTTTTTTGTGGTTGTGATAGATTAGGCTAGTTGTGCTGTGTTAGATTAGATTGACTTAGATAGCTTTTGCTTCATGTTAATCTTTGTATCTCTCTTTTTCATTACTCTGATAATATTTAAAACAGCAAAAAGATTTTAGATTACTCTATTCACCCACCCTAGAGTAAATCAGGTCTAACCCCATCTTTCAGTGTCTTGTTGAATGCTTTTAAGAAAAGTAAGTTGTTGGCTAAAATGATGGCTAAGGAGATTTCTTCTCTTCATCTTGTTACTTCCCAACATACAGACTCAGCTTCCATGTTGGATTTGAAATTAAGGGAAATTAGTGAATTAAAAACTATTTCCTTCATTCAGTTAGGAACGATAGAGTACCAGAAAAACTGAATAAGGGACCTAGAAGTGCTACTAGAGAGGGATAAGAGGATAGTGGATAGTTATTCAAAGCCAAGTTTAGTGTTGCCCTTGATAGACTCCTTCACCTCCCAAAAGGGTAAGAAGGGGTTGGGTTTTAAGGGTCACACAAGAGTAGCCAATTCCAAAGGAAAGGGCAAAGCTCCAGTACAGCGACTAGCCACCAAGCCTCCTGTTCCATTCAAGAGAGTGTTGTTACCTTCTAACAGGTATGACCAAGAGAGTATCTATGGTCACTGAGAGAATGGTAGATCCACTAGTGGGAATAAAGATGTTCTACAGTATGGTGGTAGATATATCAAGGGTGCAAGTGCCTTCAGGGCAGCCCATGAGGAAATCCAAATGACCCATCATGGACCATTTGTGTTTGGTGCACCAACCTTAACACTCAAGAGTAAGGAGGCAGTCTTCTCTCAGGACCTCCCAACATACTATCAGAATAAGGGTAAGTCTGTCATCAGACCAGACCTGGGTATATCTAAGGCCATTAAAAGTATGTCGTCTGAATGGAAGACTACTACTGGTCGGAATAAAGATGTTCCAAGTACCTCTATTGCCAGACATATCCTAAGTCAGACTGTGGCTGGGAGATAAAAGAAGAAGGATGATGTTGCACCTTCAGGATTGAGAGCTGTTATCAGCATAGCTACAAGATCAGATCTAAAAGAAGGTACAATATCCATTAGTGCTGATGTTGTGGCAAGGTGGGCCACTATGCTATTGATTGCTTGCGAAATCCTAGTCTGCCAAGAGAAAGAGAGAGCTTACCTGCCATAAGAACTGTAGGTAGGCAGGTTCAATATCAGATTAACTTGCATCTAGGATCCAATAAGAATTGGGGTCCTAAGGTTAATTGATTTATGTCTTGCAGGTTAGTCCAAGTGGCCATACCCTAATATGGTACTTGGACAGTGGATGTTCCAGGCACATGACTGGAATAAGGAACATTCTAAAGGACTATACTTCAATAAAGAATGGACCCAAATTCATCTTTGGTGGTTCAGATAGGGGAGTAACTAAAGGGTACGGTAAGATAACAAATGGAATAACCACTATCACTCAGGTAGCTTATGTGAAAGATTTACAACACAACCTCATAACCATACGCCAACTATGTGATCTTGGCTATGATATTTCATTCCTCAAGGATGAGTGCCTAATTAGGAGGTCAAGTGGCCAAGGGGTAATATTGACAGGCACTAGGAGAGGAAATATCCTTTATCTTAATGTTCTATATGTAAGCAAGGACTCCCCTATATGCATAGTAACAAATGAGAATGTCTCATATTGTGTCCAATGGCATAAGAGGCTGGCACATTTGAAGTACATGACCATAGGCAAGCTCTTCAGTGATGAGAGAGTTAGGAATGGTTCTAAGTTGAAATTCACTAAGGAGGGTATCTGCTCTACATGTCAGAAGGGCAAATAGTCCAAGACGTCCTTCAAGCGCATTGGGGTAAAAAACTCAGTGCGCTACTTGTACCTCCTACGTATGGACCTGTTTGATCCAATGCTAGTTCATAGTCTTGGTAGGAAAGTCTACACCCTTATGGTGGTTGATGACTATTCTAGGTTTGCCTCAGTATTCTTTCTTAGGAGAAAGGATGAAACCCTTGATGTCTTCAAGACCTTTGTCATGCAGATATCGAATGAACTAGACAGTTCTGTGATAAAAATCAGGAGTGACCATTTAATTGAATCTCAGTTTGCAAGCATGACAAGTTTCTGAGAAGGGCAAGGAATTCACCAAAAATTCTCTTCTCCAAGAACACTCCAACAAAATGGAATTGTTGAGAGAAAAAAATAGAACTGTCATAAAAGTTGGAAGGACCTTACTGAATGACACAACTCTCCCAGAATATTTTTGGGCCGAGGCATTAAACACTACATGTCATGTCCTTAACAAGGCTTCTATCACCAAATTCCACAAGAAGACTCCCCATGAGATCTTGAAAGCAAGAAAACCAAATTTATCCTACTTCAGGATTTTTGGTAGCAAGTGTTATGTGTTGAATAATGGAAAGCCCTATGTGGCCAAGTTTGCTGCCAAATCCGATGAAGAGATCTTTGTTAGTTACAAAAACCACAGTAGGGCATATAGAATCTACAACTTAACAAGTGAAGTTGTAGAAGAGTTAGTTCATGTTGTCTTTGTTGAATCAAACATGATTAACAGTGAGCTTCCTAGCTCTTCTTCTAGTTCTACAGGCATAGAGAAGTTGTTAGACAATATCTCCATCAAGGAAGATGATCCAGCAGTCAAAGATAAGGATAAAGATGAGTGCTATCCAGAGGAAGGACAAGACTCACAAGTTGTGGATGAAGAATATCTAACTGAAGGCAATGAAGAACAACAAGTTGAAGCCAAATTGCCTCCAACTGTCAAACATCTGAAAGATCATCCATCACACCAGATCATTGGGGAGACAAGCCAAGGAGTGATGACAAGAAGCAAAAGTCTGAATACAGTCTTATACTCAAGTTTTATGTCATAAATAGAGCCCAATAAATTTGAAGAGGCCAATATAGACCAATTTTAGATTGGAGCTATGCAAGAGAAACTGAACCAATTCAAGAGATATAAGCTGGAAGTTGGTTCCCATACCACAAGGACATAATGTTAATGTAGTCAAGTGGATCTATAGGAATAAACTTGATGAAAATGGCATTATAGTTAATAACAAGGCTAGACTGTTGGCTAAATGATACAGACATGAAGAAGTGATCGATTTTGATCAGACATTTGCCCCAGTAGCTAGATTGGAAGATATAAGACTCATTCTTTCATTTGCTGCCTACCAAGGATTCAAAGTCTACCTGATGGATGTGAAGTCAGCCTACCTGAATGGCGACTTAAAGGAAGAGAACTATGTTGAACAGCCTCCAGGTTTTGTTGACTCTAACTCTCCTAATTTTATTTATAGACTTAGGAAAGCTCTATATGGGTTGAGGCAAGCCCCTAGAGCATGGTATGAGACTTTGTCTAGTTTCCTCATTGAGAATAAATTCTTTAGGGGGAAGATAGACAAGACCCTATTCCTAAGGGAATCTAAGGGCAAGATCATCCTAGTCTAGATATATGTTGATGACATTATCTTTAGATCTACTGATGACAACCTTTATAGAAAGTTTGCTAAACTCATGCAAGGGAAGTTTGAGATGAGCATTATGGGTGAGCTCAAGTTCTTCTTGGGACTCCAAGCTAGACCGACTGATGATGGCTTGTCCATATCCCAGTCCAAGTTCACCAGAGAGTTGATTAAAAATAAGTTATGGAGAATGCCTCCACCATGAAAACTCTCATTGGGTCAAGTATGCTTATAGGCAAAGATGAGGTAGGGAAACCTGTTGATGAGACATTATATAGAGGGATAATTTGCTCCCTTCTATATCTTATTGCTAGTAGGCCTGACATCTGTATGCTATATATGTCTATGCTAGGTATCAGGCTTGCCCTAAACAATCCCACTATACTGCTGTAAAGAGGATCTTGAGATATCTTAAGGGCACAACAGATCTTGGCCTATGGTACCCTAGAAATAAGGATTTTGAACTAACAGGCTATTTAGATGCAGATTTTACTGGTTGTAAAGAGGGCAGGAAAGCACTTCAGGATCCTGTCAGTTCTTAGGTCGGAGATTAGTGTCTTGGAGCTACAAGAAGAAAACAAGTGTTGTAATATCAATTATAGCGTCAGAGTACATATCAACTGGTAGATGATGTGCTCAATTGTTGTGGATCCAACATCAGCTCCAAGATTATAACCTTCAAATAAGTAGAACTCCTCTTTATTGTGATTCTACAAGTGTTATTTCTATTGCTAGGGATCTTATCTCACACAGCAAGACTAAGCACATAGAAATTTTGTATCATTTTATTAGGGGGAATGTGGAAAAGGAAGACATCAGTCGTGAGTTTTTCCCCACAGACAAGCAAGTGGCTGATATCTTTAATAAGACATTAAATAATGCAAAGTTCAACACCTTTAAGTTTGAGTTAGGTATGTTGAACTTAGCATAGCTTTAGTCACTCCCAAGGATATTTTGGGCAAAGTATTTGTTCTTCTTGCAGATTATGAAGACATAAAGTGGCAATGGAGATAAAAGTGTCTATCATGAACATGATGACAGAAGATGCTCCAATTGAGGGGGAGGAAGTCTAGCAGCTACAGGAGCAAATTAATTCTCATATAGAGAGGAAGCTGGCAGTTGCACCAGTGGTATCATCTGCAATCAGCTAGAGGGAGAAGACAATCAAGGCAGACTAGCTCCTTCCTAACTATTCAGAAGTCAAATAGGGGGAGAGAAGTGATTGATCAAGTAGCATCAGAGGTTGATCAATTAATCAAGTGCATCAAAGACAAAAGAAGATGATGAATGTAATGCATCAAATAAAGGGAGAGAAACAGATGTTTCCCTACAAGGAAATGGGGTGAAGGTAATCAAGGATTTCAAGTGGTACCACATACCTTGCAATAATTCAGGGGGAGTTAGTAATGCTCACCATACAGGCAGGGAATGTGGTAATCTTCCAAGATCTGTTCTATTATTATAGTAGATTTTGCTGCTTCATATGTTGTGCATGTCATTGACCAAGAAATTTGATAGTGGGTTGATAACTCTAATTATTTCTCTATTTTAGGTAAGTATTTAATTTAATATTTTTGTTATTATATATATCAATATTCTATTATAAAGTATATAATTAACTTCTTTTGATGTTTCGTACTTATTTGGGCTAATAATAACAATTTTAATCTTGGAGGCCTGATCAGGAGCATTTCTGGAGAAAAAGAGAAATTTTCCAAACACACGGCCCAGTCACGGGCGTGGCCCTCATGACACTGGCATGTCACCTTGGCGTGACCATAGTTATAGTACGTGCTGCCCAGCCGCTGTCCTGAACCTCCCTAGTGTTAATTTAATATTACATGCCCTAGGTCACAGACGTAGCCTAGGTGCGCGGACCCATGTACGGGGCGTGCCAGTCGAAGGAACTTCAGGAATAATTGCTACATCAGATTAAAAGTACACGCTTGGGTGGCGGGGGTGACCTAGGGCGTGACTACAAGCATTTTCCAGCATGAAACATCCATTCCCGCCAGACTTCTGTTCCAGCTTACACACCTTGGTCACGAGCGTGACCATTCCATCAACTGTAGGAGATAGTCCTGCCATTTCTGCTTACTACCATTTCCAGTAATCGACAAGACATGCCCTAGGTCACGAGGATGTCCTATGGGCGTGACCCACCACTTAACAACTTTTGGAGGTTTTTCTCCAATGTTCCTGGGCTTTGAAAACGACTATTAAGAGCCTTACACACCCTAGGTCACGGCTGTGACCTAGGGGCGTGACGCTCCAACAATTTTGCCTATAAATTCCAGTCAATTTCAGGAAGGGGGGAGATTTTTGGAGTTTGAGTTATGTATTTTCTGCTTTATTTCTTCCAATATCCATTTCCTAGTCTAGATCTTATATTTTGTAAGCTTTAATATAAGTTGTTTTTCATTCAATCATGTCTCTCTCCTCCCTATTTTGTGATTCCATAATCATGATGAGTAGCTAAACTCCATTTAGCACTTGATCATGATGAACCTTGAAATGAAATAAGTTTTTAATTTTATCAAAAATGTCAAGTTCTATATTTTTCGCAATAACGATTTATCTTTGAATTTTATTGTGTCAAATTCATATTTCGCGGAGATGTTCTTCGATCTAAGATCTGTATCCTAAATGACCGAGAGGTTGTGGATACGAGGATATCACTCAAAGCTAAAAGGAGTTGCATCAAGTCTTCGAGAGAGGATGACATAAATCTTCCAAATTGGAGTTAAATCCAATAGTGGGGTTCACTGTCTAAAGCAATCATAGGGGTTTCGACTGGCGGAGAGGTCTAAATCAATCAACCTAAGGTTAGTCAAAAGCATGAGCCCGAAAGAGATGCTTTCCTACTTCGGGAACCTCCTGTGTCGAGTGAGTAATTTAAGAGACTTGCATACTTTATTTTCATGAAGGTTTATTTTAATCCATTGGGATTCTAGATCAAGTGCTAGCTTTCCCAACATCGAATTTCTCCTTATTCTTTTAAACATTTTCTTTCTCATAATTCACAAAACCCACTATTTATTTGATAAGATAATAGCTCTTTCTTGTGAGTAAATTTACTCGACATGCCCCGAGTCAAAATACGACACTTGATTCTATATTCTGAATGATAGGTATACTTGCCTCATCAATTTTGAATCAAGCTAAAGTGTGAAGAAAATAATTTCCATCATGGGTTTTGACTTCTTGAAATAGTGGGGATTGTTGGGTCCATTGATCTCAATGTCCCAGATTTGTAATACGTCAAACAAGTCAATGACATACACATAGTTGTATTTGATGTATGGTTAAGTTCATGCATGTAGGATAGTCCTTGTCACATTGATTGGATAGGTGGACACAAAGAAGGTCGCTGAAAAGGCAGGAAATTGCCTAAGTCCACAGGCGTTGAGTAAAGCCAATTCACTCAACGACAGATTTCAAGGAGAATGCAGACAAAAGGCAGGATTCTAGTTAAGTCCAAAAGCATTGAGTGAGGACAGCTCACTCAATGCCAGATGAGCTACAGTGCTGAAGTATGTATGGATAGTCAAAGCCAAACTTCAGAAAGTACAAAGATCGACTACATCCACAAGCATTGAGAGATGTCAACTCACTCAACGCCATGCAACAAATTCGTTGAGTAAAGCTACCCCATTAAAAGCTAGAGAGATTCTGTCAACGGAAAAATGTTCAAGTACAAAAGCATTGAGTGAAGCCAGTTCACACAATGTCATGCCGATTCTATCAAAGCCCAAGAAGATTAACAAAAATTTAAGTACAAAAGTGTTGAGTGAAGTGTTACGCCTCCATCTGTTACATGACATATGATAAAATATCCGGCCGGGGCACCACACTATATGCCACAATCAGGCGGTTGGGTTACATGTTAATATCAAAACTAGTACACACATCCTAACAAAAACAATTCTAGCAGAAGTATTAGGGGTTAAAATTGAACTCATAGACCATGAATGTCCACTATAGATATAAACCATTATATTTATATATCTCAAAGGAATGTATACAAAGTACACAAAATGTTTGTCCTTAAGGCCTTAAAGTTAATCTTCACAAGTGTGGATTACATACATCGGTACGCAGGCCGGCCACACATGAAAATAGAAACTTTTCTTTATTCGGCCTTCGAGGGCCAACATAGCAGTAGTAGTAGCAGCAAGGGCTTCAGCCAACTATTTTTCGCTCGGCTCTCCGGCGCTTGCATGATGACAAACCACCGCAATAGTTGCAAACAAAGGAACGGTCAGCATTCAGCAGACCAATTTATAATGACCCTACCCCTTTCTCGGGGTAGTGGTATTCCTTCCCTGCAGTCATAGGATTTTCACAAGCAGTTACATCACAAGACTTGCACTCAAGCACAATCAACATATCAAAAACGTCGACCACACGACCCGATGCTCCATGCACTCAGGGTATATTATCTGTATACTGGAAACCAGGGTCCCACCACAGTTCTCAGGTCTCAAAACCAACGGTAAACTTTGAGCATTCATGCTCCAGGTCCCAGGGCTGGAGACTTTAGTCTTGATGGCGAGCAGTCCAAGACTCTCATTATGTAATCCTAACGAAGCCAATAACTTAGGCACTTAACTTAGATAACCATAACACGGATATAATTCAGCCCTTGCCCATTGCTCAAATCGCTAGTTCAATGTCTAGACTGATGCGGGTCGGCTTCCCCTTATCCGTTCGGCACAATGGCCTTTAAGAGAGCAGAGCTCATAATAGCCACAACGTCCCTGAAGGACCAGTTTCACAATCACAGGTTAGCTAGCAGCTATCGCTTGTGACAACCGCTATTGCCTGACGTTAGCAACATAACACCTTTCTGTACCCAGTCCAAACCATATCTGGACCAACTATCCAGGAAACTGTGCTGCCACCTACAGTGCTAGAAACATAGGACTTTCATAGCATATACTACATGCACTTTGATGGTATTTACTGGAATTACACTCCAGTACTTTTTGCAACTCAAGTTCACAGGCACAACTCATCAATTCCACAAGATACTCGTTTATACGCGGAGTCTTCTCCGATGCGTAAAATAAAACATCACCAATCCAAACCAACCTCTCTAGATGTGCATATTCCGTACTACATATTTCTAGATCTATATGCAAACCGTGTTCAGGATTTCAAGAATCAACCCAAGGGAAATCCCTCAACATTCCATTTTTTGGTGGGGGAAATCCATGCATATGCCAAAATAAGGACTTTACATGTCCAAGGAGGAAGATCGTTATCCTTAGAGTTTTCTTTGAAGCCATGACAAAGCTTTTCCATGCAGATGGAAATGATCGCCTCAAATTCCCCTTCGCGATTCTAGCTTCGGCTCTTTATTCCAGCCACCAGATCTTCTCCAACAACTTCAAGTCCACTCAAACCTATGCACTAGCCGAAAGTTCTCTGCTCCAAAACTCAAGAAGCACGGAAGAGAAAGAGAGAAAGGAAATAATTCTTTCTTGGATCCCATACCACTACAAATAAGGCCTCGAGTTTTACCCCAGCCTTACGATTTCTTCTCATCAAAATAAAGCAATGGCATGGGTTTGAGCTGACAAAGTCAATCACCGCTCAGTGGACGCACACCGGCCACATGACACGAGTCGCTACTTCGACGATATCTTATTTCGACAACTCGTTGAATGGGAGTCATATTCGTCGAATGAAATTCGTCGAACAGGAGAGAATTCGTTGAACAGAAGTTGTTCATCGAACGGGCCATTACACATAACAGTTATTTTCGACCAGCACTGCTCGACATTTCATCGAGCCCAGCTCGACGTTTTCGTCGAGCCCAGCTCGACATTTTCGTCGAGCCCAGCTCGACGTTTTCGTCGAGCCCTGCTCGACGCTTTCGTCGAGCCCTGCTCGACGCTTTCGTCGAGCCCTGCTCGACGCTTTCGTCGAGCCCTGCTCGACATTTTCGTCGAGCCCTTCGTGACACTTTTCGTCGAGCCCAGTTCGATGATTTCTGTTGAGCTCTGGTCGACTTTTAGTATGTTACGACCAACTACTTTTTGGGGTGTTAAAATCCTCCTCTCCTTACAGAAATTTCGTCCCGAAATTTAATACAGCATGCAGAACCAGTACCAAATATGTTATAACATATAGTTTCTTCACCAAACAAATGTTACAACATTTTATCTAAACAACTCGGGAAATTTAGCAAGCATGGTCTGCTACCTCTCCCATGTTAGCTCTTCATGACCATAGTTGACCCACCAGACCTTGACCATCCTGATTGTCTTGTTCCACAGCAACTTAATTGCTTTATACTCGATTCGAATGGGCCTAACCTTCGTCGTTAGCCTAGATTTGACCGGTACGCGATCATTCACAATCACTTGAGCTGGATCTTTCATGGCTTTTCGAAGCATTGATATGTGGAACACATCATGCAAGCCACTCAATTCTGCCGAAATTACTGTGCGATAGAGAGCTTCTCGAACTCGCTCCACTACTTAGAACAGACCAAGATACCTCGGAGTTAAATTTTTCAAGCGCCGAATATGTGACACGCCATTGAAAGGTTTAATTTTCAAGTATACCCATGCGCCAACGGCAAACTCTACATTTCGGTGCTTGGCATTGTAGTACTTTACCTGCCTATCTTGGTCTATCAATAGCCTCTCTCGAATGGAGCATATTGTCGAATTAGCCTCTTCGACTTAATTACGCTTATACATCTTAGATTCGCCTATTTATGCCCATGCTAATGGTGTACGACACTTTCGACCAAACAAAGCTTCAAAAGGAGCCATATTTAAACTAGTTTGATAGTTATTATTGTAGGTGAACTCTACCATAGAGTGATGGTCTTCCCACCTCTTCCCGAAATCCAAGGCACACATTCAGATCATGTTCACCATCATTTTGTTGGTCCTCTCAGTCTGGCCATCCATTTGTGGATAAAAGGATGTACTGAATGTTAACTTTATCCGCAATAATTGATGGATTACCCTCCAATCATTCGAAGTGAAGTGCCCATCTCGATCACTGACGATGCTATGGGGAACACCATGTAATTGTACTATTTGCTCAACATAAATCTTAGCCAAGACTTACACTGAAACATCCCTCTTTTTCGGAATGAAGTGTGTCATTTTAGTCAACCGGTCTATGATCATCCAAACCGAATCATTGCCACATTGAGATCTCGGCAAACCATGCACAAAATCGATCAAAATATCATCAAACTTCCATTCCGGAATAGGTAGCGTCTTCAAGAAACCTCCAGCTTTTGGCAGTCAACTTTCACTAAGGCACAAGTCTGACATTTAGCAACGTAATGTGCTATGTCTTTCTTCAAACCCGGCCACCAGAATAACTCTTTCGTGTCTTTATACATCTTTGTGCTCCATGGGTAAATTTAATACTTCGTGAAGTAAGCTTCATACATCAATTCATCTCATAGCTTACCCATATTCGGGACGCACAAATGGCCACCTTTTCACAAAAGGCTGTCATCCTAGGAAAATTGGCCATTTGACCCATCCATTGCATAGCATTGCAAACATTCATCAAGTTCCATTGCTCGCCGAATCCTGTCCACAAGGTCATATTGTATCTCTGTCCAGTTCAAGCACACACTCGCTGTGGAATTCTTGTTAACAAAATAAATCTCTAATGCTTCCAACTCCTGGATCAGACGCCCATCATGCATCTGCAATCAAGTTTCCATTGCTGGAGTTCTACGACTCAATGCATCTGCGATGACGTTTCCATTCCCTGGAGAATAATGAATCTGGAAGGTGTAGTCCCCGAGAAACTCCATCCACCTACGTTGTCGTATGTTGAGATCCTTCCGATCCAATAAATACTTTTGGCTCTTATGGTCTGTGAAGATATACACTTTCATGCCATATAAATAATGACGCCACGGTTTTATTACAAAAATCACCGCCGCCAACTCCAAGTCTTGGACGAGATAGTTCCATTCATGCACTTTTAACTATCGTGAGCCATAAGCGATCACCTTTCGAAACTAAAGAAGAACGTAGCCTAAGCCTCTCCCTGATGCATCACTATAGATTTCAAAGCCATCTAAACCACATGGCGACGTCAAGATTGGCGTCGTGGTCAAGTGACTCTTCAACACTTCGAAAGCTCGCGCTCAATCCGGCATCCAGACAAACTTCTGGTCCTTCCTCGTTAATGTGGTAAGAGGCAAAGCGATCCGTGAGAAGTTTTCTGCAAAACATCTGTAGTAGAACGCCAGTCCAAAGATACTCCTAACTTCGGCCACAGAAGACAATACTAGCCACTCCCGTATGGCTCTTATCTTTGACGAATCCATTGCAATGCCCTCTCCACTCACCACATGGCCAAGAAAAGCCACTGACGATAGCCAAAACTCACATTTTGAGAACTTGGCGTAGAGCTTATTTCTCCTCAGGGTGTGTAACACAATCCGTAAATAGTTTGCATGATCTTCTTTAGACTGAGAGTAGATTAGAATGTCTTTGATGAAGTTGATTACAAATAAGTCCAAGTACTCCCGAAATGTTCGGTGCATTAGGTCCATGAACACCGATGGCACATTTGTTAGCCCAAATGGCATTACAGTGAACTCGTAATGACCGTAGCGTGTTCCAAACGATGTCTTGGGAATGTCATCTTCTCGAATCCTCAACTGGTAGTAACCAAATTTCAAATCCAGTATAGAATAGACGGTTGATCCGACTAGCTGATCAAACAAGACATCAATTTGAGGTATTGGATACTTGTTCTTCTCCATCAGCTTATTTAATTCGCGATAGTCGATGCAAAACCACAGACTACCATCCTTCTTTTTCACAAAGAGAATAGGTGTGCTCCAAGGTGACATATTTCGACATATATAACCCTGTTCTAGCAACTCTTGTAGTTGAACCTTCAATTCCGCCATTTCCTTTGGCGCTACTCGATATGGCGAGCAGGCCACATGTTTTGCACTTGGCACCAACTAAATAGATAAGTCAATCTCTCGCTGGGGTGGTAACCCCGGAATATCCTTCGGAAACATATCAACAAACTCGGAAATGATCAGAACATCACTCACACTGGTTTTTGGCTCAACAGCCGTAATAAGCGTGAAGAATAACTTTGCGCCCTTCCCAACAGCTTCGATGACTTGGAGAACAGACATCAACAATTTGCTCGATCCTCGCATACCAGCAAATTTCATCTCTAGCTCGGTATTCTATCCTAGTGTGATCTCCTTTGAATTGCAATCGATAAAGGAATGCTGCTCTGAGAGCCAGTCCATACTAAATATCACATCAAATTCCGATATCGGTAGTATAAATGCGTCTAATCCGAAATCCCGACTTCCTATCCGTACCTCCACAAAGCAAGTCTTATCCGCATGCATCACGTATCTATTTGATAATAACACTTTCACACTACCTGCCGTCATACAAATCGGCACTCCGATCCGTGACACGAATTCCACAGATAGAAATAAATGTGAAGCACCCGTATCAAACAGTGCTCTCTCCGGATATTCCCGAATCAGGACAGAGCCTAAGATAAACACATCATACACAATCTACACATAAGGTATGAAGTATCAAAAGCAATAACAAAGTATCTTAACTCATACATGTGATAACAACACTTTTCTTTATGGCCTCCTTTTGGCCAAGATTATATACTCGGGGCTGCGCTTGTGATGCAGAGTACTCCATCACTGCCTTTCCCTTTTCAGCATATGATACTCCTGTCTTCTTCACACCCTTTGGAGGACCAACCCGACAGTCACGAGCTAGATGACCCACCTTACCACATGTATAAAAAGCACGAGGGTCTTGCCTAGAAGTAGCTCCATATGCAACAGTCAAGGGAGCCTGTGTAGAAGACTTGGATCTCTTACTCCACTTCCTTCGGTAGTTTGATTTTCTTGGGTGCGGCACATTGAACTCGGGCTATGCCACAGCCAAGTCCCTCTTGTCTTGTACCCGCTTCATATCCTTCTCCAATGCACGTGCCATTTCTTCCAACGCTTGAAACCCCTGGTTCACCGAACTCGAGAGCAGGTATCTCAACATATCCCGCAACCCTTTGTAGAACCTATTGGTTTTACAATCTTCGTCAGCAAAGATAGATCCCACATAACGTCCCAACCTGGTAAACTCATGTAAGTAGGTGTCAACACTACTTTGCCCTTAGGTTAGATGCTGGAATTCATTTTCCATGGCTTTGCGCTAAGCCGATGGCAAGTGCTTTGCCAAAACAAGTCTCGAAAACTCCTCGATTGAGACTTCTGTTAGTTCTCTGCCCGCCATGTGGTGCAGCTCCATTTCATCCCACCAAAGTCGAGCCTCTCCTTCCAACAAAAACATGACTAAGGTGACTTTCTGTTCCTCCTCTGTTCTTATCGCCATCAAAATCCTCTTGACGTGCTTAAGACAATCCTATACCTGCGTTGTGGATCCCGCCCCCATGAAAGTAGGAGGATTGAAGCTCATAAATTACTTCAGTTGACATTCCACTGCTCGTGGATCTATAATAGCCGCAACAGGTACGAGCCTCACACCAACCTGTTCTGGCACCACCGTCGGCCGCGCCTGCCCAGTTAGCTGTGCATGGATTTTAGCAAACAATGACTCAGTAACTAAGAGTACTGTATCCACAGAAGGAGGAGGTGTAGGCACCTTAACTAGTACCGTACTCTCATCAGAACGTTGGGAATCAGACTGCCCCACCCCACTTCGAGTCACCTATACATGTAAAAGACACACTTTAGCGACTTGACAAAATCAACAACAACATTACAAGAACGTGGAGGTTCCTCAAACAGGTGTATTTGCATTCCCTAGTGGACATTCTTGAGTTCATTTATGTTATAAACGGTCACACTTACACGTGCTCACCACCCCTCAAAAGAAATAGACCACGAATTCTAAGGAGGAAGACCAAGACAAGCTGATACCATATTGTTACTGCTCCATCCGTTACATAACATATAATAGAAGGTTCTGTCGGGGCCCCATACTATATGCCACAAACAGGCGGTTGGGTTACAGGTTAATATCAAAAACTTGTACACGCATCCTAACGTATGGCATTCTAGCGAAAGCATTCGGGGTTAAAATTGAACTCATAGACCATGAATGTCCACTATAGATATAAACCATCATTTTTATATATCTCAAAGGAATGCATTCAAAATACACAAAATATTAGGTCATAAATCCTTACAGCTAATCTTTACAAGTGTGGATTACATACATTGGCACGCAGGCTGGCCACACATGGAAATAATAAACTTTTATTTTTTCAGCCTTCGAGGGCCAGCATAATAACAGTAGCAGTAAGGGCTTTAGCCCACTATTTTTTGCTCGGCTCTCCAGCACCTGCATGGGGACAAACCACCACAACAGTGGCAAACAAAGCAACTGCCAACATTCAGATGACCAATTTATAATGACCCTACTCCTTTCCCAGGGCTGTGGTATTCCCTCCATGCAGGCATAACATTTTCACAAGTAGATATATTACAAGACGTGCACTCATGCACAGTCAATATATCACAAACATCGACCACACAGCCCGACGCTCCGTACACTCAGGGCACATTATCGGTATACCGGAAATCGGTGTCCCACCACAGTTCTCAGCTCTCAAAACCAATGGTAAACTTTGAGCATTCATGCTCCACGGCCCGCGGCCGGAGACTTTAATCTTGATGGCGAACAACCCAAGACTCTCATTATATGATCCTAACAAAGCCAATAACTTAGGCACTCAATTTAGACAACCATAACGCTGATACAGTTCATCCCTTACCCATTGCTCAAATTGTTAGTTCAATTTCTAGAATGATGCGGGTCAGCTTCCCCTTGTTAGTTCAACACACTGGCCTTTAAGATCATATAGCTCACAATAGCCACAACATCCTCGAAGAACTGGCTTCACAATCATAGGTTAGCTAAGAGATATCGCTAGTGACAACCACTATCGCCTGGCGTTAGCGAGAGAACACCGTTTTGTACCCAGCCCAAACTATATCGGGACCAACTATCCAGAAAATGCTGCAGCCACCTGCAATACCAGAAACATTGGACTTCCATAGCGTACAGTACATGCAATTTGAGGGTATTTTCCCGAAATTCCACTACAGTACTTCCTGCTACTCAACTTCACAGGCACAACCCACTGACTCCACAAAATACTCGTTTATACGCGAAGTCTTCTCCGGTGTGCAAAATAAAACATCACTAATCCAGACCAACCTGTCTGGATGGGCTTCGCACATCATGTCTATTTCATACTACATATTTCTGGATCTATATGCAAACCGAATTGGGGATTTCAAGAATCAACCCAAGGGAAATCCTTCAACATTCCAACTTTTTACTAGGGAAATCCATGCATATGCCAAAATAAGGACTTCACATGTCCAAGGAGGAAGATCGTTACCCTTGGAGTTTTCTATGGAGCCATGACAAAGCTTTTCTATGCGGATGGAAATGATCGCCTCACTTTCCCTTTCACGATTCTAGCTTCGTCTCTTGATTCTAGTCACCAGATCATCTCTAGCAACTTTAATTCCACTCAAACCTTAGCACCAGCCGAAAGTTCTCTGCTCCAGAACTTAGGAAGCAAGGAAGAGAAAGAGAGAAAGTAAATAATGATTTCCTGGATCCCATTCCTCTCGCCATATGATTTCTTCTCATCAAAATAAAGTAACGGCTCGGGTTTGAGCTGACAAAGTCAATCAACACTTAGTGGATGCACACAAGCCACCTGACAAGAGTTGCCACTTCGACGACATCTTATTTTGACAATTCATCGAACGGGAGTCACATTCGTGGAACGCAATTCGTAGAACATGAGAGAATTCATCGAATGGAAGTTGTTCGTCGAACGGGCCATAACACATAACAGTTATTTTCATCGAGCTCTGCTCGACGTTCATCGAGCTCTGCTCGAAGTTTCATTGAGCTCTGCTCGATGTTCGTCGTCGAGCTCTGCTCGACAATTTCTGTCGAGATCAGGTCGACTTTTAGTCTGTTATGACCAATAACTTTTTTGGGTGCTACATGAAGCCTTTTCACTCAACGCCAAATCACAAAAAGTGTTGAGACAAGCTCAAGAAGTCAAATCAAGAAGGAGATATAGGATTTAACTAAGTCTAGTAGCATTGAGTGAAGCCAGTTCACTCAACGCCTAGTCATAAGATGAGGCTGAGGCATGAAGCGTTGAGTGAAGTCAACATACTCAACGCCTCCATTCAAAAGAAATGTTTCTAAGTACTGAAGCGTTGAGTGAAGCCAGTCCACTCAACTCCTCAGATGTTCGCAGAGTTAAGAAGAAGTTATGGCAAATGGCATTGTGTGAAGTCCAACCATTCAATGCTCTCAACGCCATGGATGCAAAAAGAGCTGAAAAATAATCTAATTCCGGAATCATTGAGTGAAGGCCTTTCACTTAATGCCACTAAATTCCTTGAGTGATTCTATGAATTTGGCTAAGTCCAGAATAGGGTGACGTCAGCAAAAGTCAACAAAGTGAACACAGTTCAAATTCTTTGCGGAAAAGCTACAGTATGGATTTAAAGGCGTCAGCGAGCAGCTGTTGTCGTTTTCTGCAAATGGAAGGTGTTACCTCGTCCTTTTATGTTTGGCCCACAGTACAAAGAGCTGTTGATCAGCTGACTATAAAAGGATAAGATTAGCTGAATGTAAAGAAGCTTATAGCATTATTTTATTACTCATAGCGGCGGAACTTTGTCTTCTTCTTCGCCACTAACATCAAGCCTGAAGCACAAGTTCTGATTTGTTTACCTGAAAGCAAAAACAGAAAGTTGTTGCGATTCTCATCAGCGACAACAAGTTCAAAATCGATTTCTGATTGGAAAGAGAAGCAGAGCCAACATTTTCTGCAAGTCAGGGCTGCTGTTTGAAGAAGATTCATAACCTTCAGATCCATGTTCATCAATAGCAGATCAGAATCTTGATTCTTAGTCACTTCCAGCACAAGCCGTCTAGTACTGAAGATCTTTTAAACTTGCTGCTGTGAAGAAGATAGGGATTAAATCTCCTCAGCCCAGGAAGATAGACACAGAGAAAACTCTCTGGTGTTTAATTGATTCACAACCTTTCTATTTTTTTATAGGATCTAGTCTTGGATCTGAGTGCAATATTTAGAATCTGAGTTGTAAGCCTTTGTTATAAAGGCTGATGTAGGATCACTTGTTTATCTGAGTATAGGAACCAATTTGGATCTGAGTGTAGGGTTGTTTTTCCAGTCTGAGCTGTAGGGCTTTTAAGCCTGAGGTAGGTGATTGTTGAATCACTGAGTTGTAGAGCCTTGGGGCCTTAGTTGTAGGTCTTGAAGGGGACTGAATAGTCCTGTAGTATCGAGTTGTAACCTCTTTGGATCCATGAAATTGGTGAAGTTACTTGTATAACACACTGTTAGAAAATCGGAGAGGGATAGTGGACGTACTCATAATTTGGGGAAATACTATAAAATATATGTCTTCTTGTGTGTATGTCTTGAAAGATAGATTTATCAAAACACTAAGCATAGTTTAATAGTGGCTAGTTCTAGACAATTTTAAAGAGGTCTAAAACCTATTCACCCCCCCCCCCCAATCTAGGTGTTAGCTGACCTTGAAAACAAAGTCTTTCAATTTACATGTTCTTAGTAGTAATCCATTGATTCTCAATGATGTCATTTTGCCTTTTCTTAATCCCAGCAAGACTTTCTTCAATGTATGTAACAGCAGGAGCGACACTCTTAAAAATTCAATTGTGTTAGCCTTGAGCAGATTCACTTCAAATCTGATAGACTTGATCTCAATGTGTAGATTTTGTCTCAGCACTTTTATAGAATCATTCACAAAATGCTCTATCTGCCTCCTCTGCTCATCTAATAGTCTTTTTAGCTGAGCCAGAAAGGAGGAGGATAATACTTCAGTCTGTTGAGTTGTCCCTGGGAAGCATACATCTTCAGCATCAATCCTTATATCTCCCTTAGCTTCTGAATTAGCCACTTCATACTCAGAGGAGTGAGTAGGAATAACTTCAGCAGGCTCATAAACCTATCATAGATCAATAACATTACCAGCTTCTTGAGCAGGGAGCTCAAGATGAGTCTCCCCCTCAACCTCAGCAATCTCCATATTAACTTGAAGAATATTAACATCTGTCCCTAGAACATCTTCTTGTACTTGCTCTCTCTGAGTATCAGATGGTATTTGATCAATCTTTTCTTCAAGATTCACCAGAAAATTGGCAATCTGGTCCCGTTGACATTCAGGAGATTCTGCTTGCTCCCCCTTAGCAGAAACAATTAAACTCTGGGTCTCTCCCTCAATAACTGCATAAATCTTATCCACTGTTAAAGTAGCGAACAAACGACCAAAAAAACAATCCAGAGTTTTGAATAATTGAAAGTTTTATTATCCAAAAAGATATCTATTACAAAGGTATGCCATCCCTTATATAGAATGGAGGAGAGATGAGAGAATACAAATAAGAGATGTGGGACTAAAAATTTACAGGACTAAGCGGACTATACAAAACAAACTGCACAAGCCACGCGGTTAGACAGAAGGGCTAACCGCACGGCTACCACCAGAGAGAAAGAGAGATTGCCAGGGTAGACCGGTAGACCGGCCGGTCAACAAGCCGGCTGAGACAAACCGCCAGACCGCGCGGTCTTCAACCCGCCAAGACAGACCGCCAGACCGCCCGGTCACCAACTTCAACACTCCCCCTCAAGCTGGAGCATATATATCGATCATGCCCATCTTGTCACAAACATGAAGAAATGAGGCGGAAACTGGCTTGGTGAAGATGCCAGCCAGCTCTTTATCAGAAGTGACAAAGGGAGTGCAAATTTGTTCCTTTAAGATCTCTTCACGAATGAAATGACAGTCAACCTCAATGTGCTTTGTTCTTTCATGGAAGACCGGATTTTTGGAGATGTATATAGCGGCCTTGTTATCACAGAACATAGGTAGAGGATGGTTGTAGACCTCTCCTAAATCTAACATGAGAGCCCGCAGCCATTTTAACTCACAAGTGGTCGACGCCATACTGCGATACTCAACTTCTGCACTGGACCTGGAGACAACAGAATGCTTCTTGCTCTTCCAGCTCACCAGATTTCCCCCAACAAAGGTGCAAAAACCTGATGTTGACTTGCGATCCCCTTTGTCATCAGCATAACTTGCATCTGAGTATGCTTCAATCCTCAGATGACCATTCTTCTAAAAAAGTAATCCTTTCCCAGGCGTTGCTTTGACATACTCCAAGATTCGCAAGGCGGACTGTAGATGGCACTACCTAGGTGCTTGCATGAATTGACTCACCTTGCCCACAGCATAGGAAATATCGGGCCTGGTCACTGTGAGATATATGAGCTTACCAACCAAACGCCTGTATCGCGAACTATCTGAAAGAGGAGGCGAATCATCTGTCCAGGTTTTGTCTTCACTAGTTACCATGGGGCATCGGGCAGGTTTTGCTCCGGTCAATCCTGCCTCTTTTAAAAGATCAAGGGCATACTTACGCTGAGAGAGAACTAAGAAGTCGGGCTTCCGAGAGATTTCGATCCCCAAAAAGTACTTTGGAGAGCCCATATCTTTCGTGACCAGATGTTGTCAAAGATGTCGCTTTGTGAGGGCTACCCCTTCCTGGTCATCGCCAGTGAGAAGAATATCATCGACGTACACATCAAAAACAACCAGCCCCGAAGGAGTTTTGCGAATAAATAGAGAGTGATCGGCAGAGCTTCGCGCAAAACCAACGGCCTCAACGATGCCACTGAACTTGTCAAACCAAGCTCGAGGGCTCTGCTTGAGGCCATAAATTGTCTTCTTCAGTCGGTATACTCGTGTATCCCCCTGAGCAACATACCCAGGTGAAAGATATGGTACCTAAACACCTAGAGGGGGGGGGGGGTGAATAGGTGACCTAATCCTTTTCTAACTTTGTTGGCAGCCAAACAGTTATATCACAGATTTCTAACTACGTTTGCACAGCAAACAGCAATAACAAAACATACACAACTAATCCACAGCACAATCACAGCACAACACATAATATTTTATAGTGGTTCCCCAAGATATGGGTACATCCACTTTCCCCCTTCGCCTATCTAGCAGTGTACTAGATTCGGCCAAACTTCTCCACTGTCTCAGAACCCAAATTGGTTCCTACACCTCAGGCCCAAAGCATTACAACTCAACTTTATCCCAAAGCCTACACTCAGCCAATCAAGGCCTACACTCAGCCAACCAAGGCCTACACTCAGCCAACAAGGCCTACACTCAGAGATCTCTATCTCCTACACTCAGGCTAACAAGCCCTACCCTTAGCCTTTATAAATACAGGCTTACAAATCACTCAGATCCAAAGGATCCTACAAGTTAAAATGTAATACAAATAATAACTCTACAACTCAGAATTAAAGGAGGGGAGTTGAGAGATTCTTGATGAGTTCTTGGAAGAACTCAGCTGGATTCACCCTGACTTAGCTTTCTTCAAAGCTTCTTGAGTAGAACTGAATAAGACTGAATCCTCTACAGTTGTTCCTTGACCTCTGCCACTTAAGATCCAGAAATGAATCTGAATCCTTCTTCTCAGCCTAGTTCCAGAGGCTGATTTCTTGGATGGAGCCCTCTCTCTCTAACTTCTTAGATCTGCACTTGAACTGCTAGATCTTCTTGTGTTGATACTCTTTGTACCACTTTAATAATTACTTCAACAAGTCTGAACCACTTTCAAAAACAGTTTCTGTAAACTGTAGGTGCCTATTTATAGGCTTTCTTCATGGTAACCGGCTAGACCGGTCCATAACTGACTTCTGATATCTCTGACAGGTGCTGTAGACCGGCTGGAACGGCAGCTGTCAAATCATCCAGTCACTTCTTGAAAATCTCTAACTGTTTGTAAGTGTCGAGACTTTCTGTCTTTAAGTGTCGACACTTATAGTCCAAGTGTCGACACATGTTGTGTAA
Source organism: Platanthera guangdongensis (assembly GCA_039583875.1). Lineage (NCBI taxonomy): Eukaryota > Viridiplantae > Streptophyta > Magnoliopsida > Asparagales > Orchidaceae > Platanthera > Platanthera guangdongensis. The sequence goes on along the minus strand of CM077167.1, from coordinate 125,460,051 downwards.
GTGTCGACACAAGTCTACAAGGTGTCGACACAACTCCTTGTATGTCTCGACACAGATTCTTCTGCATGTGTCGACACTGAAATTGAGTGTCGACACAAGTACTTGTTCTTCTAGCTTTTGCTGAATTCTTCTATGTGTCGACACATCTCCTTTGTGTCGACACAACTTCTTGTGTTGAATCTGTCAAGTGTCGACACTACTTCTTGGTGTCGACACATAGTCTTCTATGTTGATTCTTGCTGAGTGTCGACACAGCTCCTTGTGTCGACACACCTTCTTCTTGTTGAGACTTCAGCTGAGTGTCGACACATTCCTTTAGTGTCGACACTTGTACTTAGAATATTTTGTTGATAATTCTGTTCTTTGCTAAGTGTCGACACAGCTCCTTGTGTCGTCACTTTCTTCAAGTGTTGAGTCTTCAGCTGTGTGTCGACACATTATTCTGGGTGTCGACACATACTTCAAATGCTGACTCTTCTGTTGAGTGTCGACACATTGTGTTGAGTGTCGACACTTACTTCAAGTGCTGACTCTTCTGCATAGTGTCGACACATTATGTTGAGTGTCGACACTTGTACTTAGACTCTGCAGACATTTGCTGAGTGTCGACACAACTCCAAGTGTCGACACTTTCTGGTGTAGACACAGCTTCACTGAGTGTCGACACAGCTCCTTGTGTCGACACTTTCTGTCTGTACTTTTCTTCACTGAGTGTCGACACAGCTCCAAGTGTCGACACTTTCTGTCTGGTGTCGACTCTACATCCCAGGTGTCGACACAATGACTCAAATTGTCGACACTGCTTGTCTGGGTGTCGACACAAGCTTTCTTAAGTGTCGACACTTTCCCTCTGGGTGTCGACACATGGACTTAGAAACTTTTTGCTTCAGTCCAGTGATTTCTTAACCTGCACAAGTAACTCAAACATACATCAAATACATTATGATGTATATCATTGAGTTGGGTGAGGCTTCTTCAAATCATGTACATTTGACCAATGTACCCAACAATCTCCCCCTATTTGGAGAAGTCATAACCCTTAGTCAATGATATACACCATTCATAATTAAAATTACAAAATGATGTAAAGCAGATTATAAACAGCAGGGTAAACATAAATATGTAATATTTCACACATGTATACACATTCAACATTGCAGAACAAACAAGAAATAGACATATTCTCAGAACAATCATGAAATATATTTATCATATATTGTTCTAATATTTTTCTAATACATCTTCAATGGTTTACAAAAATGTTTTTCATTCAAAAGATTACAACAATCTTCAAGTCAATTCCTAATCTATTTCTGGTCTAGTTCTTTGATAACAATGCCTTTGCCAGATTGGACTTGAGCTTTGACAGTGGCTTCAGTAGTTGCAGCATCAGCAGGCTTCTTGCCTTTTAAGTCCTTCTTCTTCAGCTCTTCTGCTTTGATTTTCTGCCTCTCAAAGTAGTGATATGGCTTGGGGAAGTACTTGCTAGGCTCCACTGCAGTAGGAGGTAGCTTTCCCATCTTTGCCTTTCTTCTATATTGAACAATGGCCTCCTGTCTTATTTCATGTTTCCTCCATTCTGCTTCAGAGAACCACTTGTTCCTTTTATGAGCATTGTCCTTGGTAGCTTTCCAGGCAGTTAAAATTATATTCCTAGAGGTAGGGCTCCACTGTTCAAAATCTGGCCTTTGTTCTGCTTGTTCCCTAAACCTCTTCTTTGACAACCTTACCTCTTCTTCTTTCTCTAATGCCTCTTGCATAGCTGTAGAAATAGGTTGAACAACCTTGTCAATGTGGACATTGTCCTTGCCCGCAAGTGGGCTATACATTGTGCTTACATCTGCTTGAACCATGTCAAAATCTGGAGGTGGATAAATCACTTGAGCTACCTCTGGTTGCTCACCTCCAAGATATGCAGTTTGAATCCCTGATTCAGCAACATTATCATCATCACAGAGTGGAGGATAGCCCAGTGTAGCTCTGATGGAGTTAGATATCCATTTGGCATGGTCAGAGCTAGCTTTGACTAATACTTTCTCCCCCTTTATGACTTCTCTGGCCATATGATCTCTGACATCATCCTTTTGAAATCTTATTTGACTGTCCAAATATCTGATTCCCTCTTTAAAGAATGGTTTTAGCTTTTGCAGTTGTTCAGAGATAGCTTTCTGAGAGGCTTGAATTGCAGTCTTGACAGCAGTAATCTCAGCTTGAAATACTTTATCAAAGTCATCCTTAACTGCAGCAGTAGATGTAGAAGGTTCAGCAGTCTTATTCTTCAATTCAGTGACTATAGCATTGTGTGAAGCAGTCAAGTTGTCATTCATCCTTAATTGATTTTCCAGTACATACCCTTGCTTCAATGCTATATCATCTACCTGGGCTTTGATCTTTTCTTGGTGTGTTGCCAAATACACCACTGCATTCCCACCCTTGTGGAAGCAGTCTGTCATCTCCTTCTTGTTGAGATTCATCTCAAACCTTATAGACTTTATTTCCTGTGCAAGATCAAACTGTAGGGTCTTGTGCCCTTCATCCACATATGTCTCAATTGCCTTTCTTTGCTCATCCAATTTTATCTGTAGTGCAACCATTAAAGCACTATAATCAGCAGTTGGAGCTTGCTGAACTATAGGCTGTGGGGCAATGGATTGCAAGGCTTTCTTATAACTCTGACTTCTCCTCTTGAAGACATAGAGTTTCTTCTTCTTAGCCTTTGCAGCCTCATCTTCTTCAGATTCTGAAGTGCTGGCTATTTCAACCCTTTCCTTAGGGCTTTGAGGCTTCTCTGTTTGCACATCAGGTGCTTGCTCAGTTTCCAGCCTAATAGGCTCTTCCAGATCTTGTACTTGCTCCCCCTCAGCAGCAGCAGTCTCTTCTTCAGCAACATCAATTTCTTTGTCAAAATCTGCTTGATCCAGATTTAGGAACAAGTCTTCCATTGTGAATTCTTGTGATGAAGGAGCTGGAGAAGTTCTTGGTTCTTCAACTACTTGATCAGGAACCACTTCTAGTACAACAGATGTGTCTTGGATAACAACATCTGGTTCTTGGCTAGGCAGCTGAGTTTGCTGAGGAACATCAGACAAATCAGCATCTTCTATAAGATATTCAAAAGTTTTTAGGTCAGTGAGTACCTCTTGGATAATGATGGTGGCTTGCTCACTGTCCAGAGTAGAGGGTTCTTCCACTACTGGAGGCTCCCCCTGGCTGTGATCCCTATGGATGGGGCTAGCTTGAGGTAGCTCCCCCTGGATCTCAGCAATATCTTGAGCAGCTGGGGTCTTCTCTGCAGCCACTTCCTCTTGGTCATCAGGAGTGAAAACTACTTGTTCTTCACTCCCTGAACTGCTGGAGGAGTCTTGTGTCACAGCAGCTGTCTTCCTTTTCTTCCTTGGAGGAGAATCTTTCTTAGTAACTGTCTTCTCTGGGGTAGGCATTTCCTTGGACAACACCCTATCCCATCTGGAAAATATCCTTTGATCCATCTTCCTCATGTGGTTGATCTTACTTCCTGCAGCTGTATTCATTACCTCTGGTATGGTACCAGCTAGGTAGAGACTTAGTATTCTGCCCAGGTTGGGCTTCTTCAGACTCTCCTTGATCTTGTCAAACACTATCATTGACCAATCAGTTTTAATAGTGAAGATGATTCTTGTCATGATTTCAAACATGTAGGCAGACACTCTGTCATGCCCTCCAGTCTTGCTGAGTAAGACTTTTCCTACAATTTCAGACATGAACTTCCCTTGGTTATTCATTCCTTTTCTGTTGAATACAGATCCTATCTTCATCTTAGGATCAAGACCACACCAGGTTAAAGCTTCCCTGGTCTTTGAAGCAATAACTTCTTCTTGTGTTTTAGGTAGCTGAACTCTGGATTTGATTCTGTATCCAGATTCATCTACAGCAGCTCCATTAAGGAATTCAAGAACTTCCTTTTTCCAAATCTTTGTTGGTTCTGAAACCAAGTATTCTAGTCCAGAATTGGCGACTAGGGTTACCACCGACTTGATTTCTTGATCAGCTTCATCGAACGCGCCTCGCACTAGCTCATAGCCCTCGTTAACATTCTCCTCAAGCTTAGGAGCCATTAGGGTTTGGAGAATTAGTCTTTAGAAAAGAGAGATGTCGACACAATAGTTTTGGTCTCGAAACTTTGAAAGCGTGTCGACAAACAAAGACAGAACCCTATTTATACCTGTCTAATTTTGAAGATGAACAGGCGGGACAGCTAGCTTAACATGTGTCGACACTGGCAATAAGTGTCGACACTGACTTATAATGTCTCGACACATATGTGTCGACACAAGTTTAGTCAACAGATATTATGTGTCGACACATGGTTATGTGTCGACACAACATAACTCGACACATTGTCGAGACTTTACTTAGAAAAATTCTGAGTAAAACTTAAGTGTCGACACCATATTGGATGTGTCGACACCTACTTGACATGTGTCGACACTAACATTCTGAAGTGTCGACACCAACATCCTAGATGTGTCGACACCTTTTTCCTGAAGTGTCGACACCACTATTCTGTGTCGACATAGACTTGTCTATGTGTCGACACCTTTTTACTTAGTCATTTTCAAATCTGTAAACTTACTCTAAGTTTATCATTCCTAGTTCAATTTTGAATTTATTGAACTTAGCTTCTTCTAGTGGCTTAGTAAACATATCAGCTACTTGTTCATCTGTTTTAACATATTCTAACAAAATATCTTCTCTTTCTACATGCTCCCTAAGAAAATGATATTTAATCTCAATATGTTTTGTCCTACTATGGGATACAGGGTTATTAGCTATTGAAATAGCACTTGTAGAATCACAGAAAAGTGGAGTTCTACTTACCTGAAATCCATAGTCCTCTAGCTGATGTTGAATCCACAGAAGTTGAGCACAGCAACTTCCTACAGCCACATACTCTGACTCAGCTGTGGAGATAGACACACTAGTCTGTTTTTTGCTGCTCCATGAAATTAGTCTCCCACCTAGGAATTGACAGGTTCCAGTAGTGCTCTTTCTATCCTCTTTGCATCCTGCAAAGTCTGCATCTGAATAACCTGTTAGATCAAAGTCTCCATTCCTAGGATACCAGAGGCCTAGATAGGGAGTGCCCTTTAGATATCTCAATATTCTTTTGACTGCAGTCAAATGAGACTCTTTAGGGCAGGCTTGATACCTTGCACAAACACATGTAGCATACATGATGTCTGGTCTACTAGCAGTCAAGTATAATAGGGAGCCAACTATCCCTCTATACAAGGTTTCATCTACAGGTTTCCCTGCATCATCCTTACTAAGAGACATACTTGACCCCATAGGAGTCTTCATGGTGCTGGATGAATCCATACCATACTTCCTTATGAGTTCTAGGGTGAACTTGGACTGACATATGGATAAACCATTTTCAGTCTGTTTAACTTGGAGACCCAAGAAAAACTTCAGCTCTCCCATACTACTCATCTCAAACTGACCTTGCATAAGTTTTGCAAACTTTTTGCAAAGGCTGCTTTCAGTAGACCCAAATATAATGTCATCTACATATATTTGGACTAGTATGACTTTGCCTCTAGATTCCCTAAGGAATAGAGTCTTATCTATTTTCCCCCTTGAGAATTTGTTCTCAATGAGGAAACTAGATAGGGTTTCATACCAAGCCCTAGGGGCTTGCTTTAACCCATATAAAGCTTTCCTAAGTCTATAGACATAATGAGGTAGAGTTGGATCAACAAAACCTGAAGGCTGCTCCACATAGACTTCTTCTTTAAGATTACCATTTAAGAATGCTGACTTGACATCCATCTGGTAAACCTTGAATCCTTGATAGGTTGCATAGGCCAAGAACATCCTTATGGCTTCCAGTCTGGCTACTGGAGCAAAGCATTGATCAAAGTCAATACCTTCTTCTTGCCTATATCCTTTAGCAACCAGTCTAGCTTTATTTTTAATTATGACCCCTTGTTCATCCATCTTATTCCTGTAGATCCACTTAACTCCTATTACATTGTGGTCTTTAGGTTTAGGAACCAGTTCCCAGACCTTGCACCTCTTGAACTGATTAAGCTCTTCTTGCATTGCTTCAGTCCATTGTGGATCTTGTATTGCTTCTTCAAATTTCTTAGGTTCAACTTGTGACAGAAAGCTGGAATAGATTGCAGCATCCTGATTTTTGCTCATAGTTTGAACTCCTTGTCTTGGATCTCCAATAATCAGCTCTACTGGATGATCTCTAAGATGCCTGTGGGCTGGAGGCATCCTCACTTCAGGCTGAACCACTTCAGCATCTGCATCATGCTGTATTCCTTGGATTTCTTCAGCAATTGGCACATGTAGTTCTCCCCCTAGACAGCAGCTACTCTCCTCTCCTTGCTGTCTTGCAGCAGGCACTTCTTCTATAGTAAGCTTGTCCATTTTCTTTGTTAAACCTGTGGGGCTGCATACATTGCTAGACAACTCATTATTAATAAGTTTAGTCTCATCAAAAACTACATGCACTGATTCTTCTACAACTTATGTAGTCAAGTTATAGACTCTATAAGCCTTACTATTATTGTTGTACCCAACAAAAATTCCCTCTTGGAACTTGGCAGCAAACTTAGTTATGTAAGACTTCCCATTGTTAAGTATGAAACATTTGCAACCAAAGATCCTGAAATAGGATAGGTTTGGTTTCCTGCCTTTCACAACTTCATAGGGGGTCTTGTTTAGCTTTTTAGTGATGGTAGCACTATTTATAACATGACATACAGTGTTAACTGCTTTAGCCTAGAAATACTCTGGCAGTGATCTATCACTTAGTAGGGTTCTACCAGCCTCTATCAAGGTCCTATTCTTCCTCTCAGCAATGCCATTTTGCTGAGGTGTTCTAGGTGAAGAGAATTCTTGAAATATCCCAAAGTCTTCACACAGTTTTGTCATGCTATCAGACTGAAACTCAGTACCATGGTCACTTCTAATTTTGACCACGGTACTATTTAGTTCATTCTGAATTTGCTTGACAAAGCTGTAGAAGACACTAGGTGTTTCAGATTTCTGTCTTAAGAAGAACACCCAGGAAAACCATGAGTAGTCATCTACAACTACAAGGGTATAGACCTTTCCTACCTAAGCTGTGAACTGGCATTGGACCAAAGAGATCCATATGCAAGAGGTACAAACACCTCACAACATCTTTGTTCTCTATGCTTTTAAAGGTGGATTTAGTCTGCTTGCCCTTTTGACAAGCTGAGCAAATACCATCTTTGACACACTTAACTTGAGGACCATTCCTCACTAACTCTTTGCTAAAGAGTTTGCTAATAGTCTTGTAGTTAATATGGGCTCGCATCTTGTGCCATTTGACACAATGAGAGACTGTCTCATCAGCTACAAGACAAACTGGAGAACCATTGTTCTCAATCATAATGTCTAGGCAGTAGACATTCCTCTTCCTATATCCTGTCAAAATGATCTCTTGATCACTTGACCTCTTGATATGACAACCATTTTTAACAAATGAGATGTCATACCCTACATCACTTAATTGACTTATACTTATTAGGTTGTGTTTCAACCCTTTAACATAAGCCAATTGAGTAATGGTAACTAAGTTTGAAGAAATGTTACCAAACCCTTTGATGATTCCTTTTTCAGAACCACCAAAGTTCACTTTAGGACCATTTTTGATTGGAATGTAGTCCTTCAGTAGTCCCCTAGTTCCAGTCATATGTCTGGAACATCCACTGTCCAAGTACCATGTAGGGGTATGGCCACTTGGACTCACCTGCAAAACAAATTAATGAACCTTAGAACCCAAAATATTCTTGGGTCCTTGGTGATTATTAGTTTGCAATTTGACAAACCTACCTACTGGCTTTCCAACAGGTAGTTTGGAACTCACTTTGGCACTCACATTGTGCCAACAGTCTACTGCAAAATGGACAACTTTGCCACAGCACCAACATTCAAATTTATTGTACCTTTGCTTAGGTACTGCCTTGGCTGTCTTGACTACAGCAGGCTTGTTGAATGTTGGGGCTTTGCCCTTGGACTTATACTTGGACTGCTCAGTCCCTGCAGGTCTAATAAAGCCCAGTCCAGCTTTACCCTTGTGATGAACAAATTCATCAATTATGGGTAACACTAAATTAGGTTTAGAAAACCTAGCAACCAAGTCCTTCTCCTTCTGAAGATTGTTCTCCAGACACTTAATTTGATCATTCTTAAAAGTGATAGTTCCCATTTGAATCACTGTTATGTGTTTCAGCCTGGCTATCTCATTCAGTTTTTGATCAAATTGCTTCTCAAAATCTGTTGCAGCAGCTTTAAGATCAGCAATTTCCTTTGACTGACTTTTGGCAAGGGACTTGCTTTTCTTGTAAGCTTGCAACAGCACTCTATATTCATCTATAAGTTGATGAATATCATACTCAGACTCAGATACATTCTCATCAATTGATGAAGAAGAATCTGAATCTGAACTAGAACAAGAGACTGAATTTAAACTTGAACTTTTTACCTGACTGGGTCCTGGCTGCTCCAGGATTTTGGCACTTTCTGTCAAAGCCATTAGCCCTTGGTAATGACTGTCTTCTTGTTCATAAATTGACTCCAAGATCTGCATGAATTCTTCCTCTTCTTCTTCAGCAAACAGCCCTATGTAGGCTTCAGCCTCAGACTCAGTTTCTGAAGAAAAGATATCTGATAGAGTCTTCTCCTTCTTAGCAACAAAAGACTTTTCTTTGTTCCCTTTGAAGTGAGTCTTTTTCCTGTCACCAGATTCCTTTCTCTTCTCTGGACAATCTGCAATAACATGGCCCTGTCTATTGCAGCAATAGCAAACAATCTTTGAACCAGTTTCCTTGCTTGATTTTGTCCTTTTCTTGTCATTCTTTGAAGACCTCTTTTTCTGATAAGAGTCTTCCTTTCCTTATGATGTAGAAAGCCTTGACCTCCACTATTTCTTTTTCAAAAACTTCTGAAAGTGTCTAGTGAAAGCAGCAAAGTCTTCATCACTTTCACTGCTCTTAGACTTTGTGCTGACAGACTCATCAGACTCTGATTCAACTACCTCTAGAGGTGGAGTTGAAGACTTATTCCTGCACTTTCTGGGAACTTCTGTCTTGAAAGCAACAGTTCTTTCTTTGTGCTCAGTCCTTGTTGATTTCTCCTCCTCTTTTCTCACTGTTAACTGCATTTCATAAGACAATAGCTTGCCAAACAGTGTGGGAGGAGGAATTTCCCCCAACTTAGCCATTTCTCTTATGGCACAGATCTTGGTATCCCAATCTTTGGTTAGGGACCTTAAGAACTTGTCATTTAGTTCATAGTTACTGAACTCTCTTCCATAAGACATGAGTTCATTAACTATTCTGTAAAATTTCTTATAGCACTCAGTGATGCTATCACCCTTTCCTTGCCTAAAGCTTTCATACTCCTGATTTAGCAAGGACTTCCTATCTTACCTAACTTCTTCAGAACCTTCCATATAGACAATGAGAGTATCCCACATCTCTTTTGCTGTTTTACAGTGAATTAAGTTCTGAAAAGTTGCATCATTAATGACACTCACTATTATGTTCTGTTCCCTCTTGTCCATGGTGGCCAGGACAATTTCATACTTAGTCATCTCAGAGAAATCCTTTGGAGTTCTCTGATTTGCATCCAATACTGAAATCTTCATTGGCACATAAGGCCCTTCCTTAACTGTGATGTAGATTCTAGGGTCAGAGGCTTCCATAAATAGCCTTACCCTTTCTTTCCAGATCCCAAAGATCTCCTATCTACATATGGGTAATTTCATGGAACCCAATTCCTTGTGATTCTCATAGGAACCCATGTTTCTTGATTTTCTTGAATTTCTTGAATCTGTGTTTTGCCAACACTGAATCTGCCAAACAGGATCTCCTCAGACTGTTAGTCCTTTTTGAGGAACCTCCCTCTGATACCACTTGAAAGATATGGTACCTAAACACCTAGAGGGGGGGGGGGGGGTGAATAGGTGACCTAATCCTTTTCTAACTTTGTTGGCAGCCAAATAGTTATATCACAGATTTCTAACTACTTTTGCACAGCAAACAGCAATAACAAAACATACACAGCTAATCCACAGCACAATCACAGCACAGCACACAGTGTTTTATAGTGGTTCCCCAAGATATGGGTACATCCACTTTCCCCCTTCACCTATCTAGCAGTGTACTAGATTCGGCCAAACTTCTCCACTGTCTCAGAACCCAAATTGGTTCCTATACCTCAGGCCCAAAGCCTTACAACTCAGCTTTATCCCAAAGACTACACTCAGCCAATCAAGGCCTACACTCAGCCAACCAAGGCCTACACTCAGCCAACAAGGCCTACACTCAGAGATCTCTATCTCCTACACTCAGGCTAACAAGCCCTACCCTCAGCCTTTATAAATACAGGCTTACAAATCATTCAGATCCAAAGGATCCTACAAGTTAAAATGTAATACAAATAATAACTCTACAACTCAGAATTAAAGGAGGGGAGTTGAGAGATTCTTGATGAGTTCTTGGAAGAACTCAGCTGGATTCACTCTGACTTAGCTTTCTTCAAAGCTTCTTGAGTAGAACTGAATAAGACTGAATCCTCTGCAGTTGTTCCTTGACCTCTGCCACTTAAGATCCAGAAATGAATCTGAATCCTTCTTCTCAGCCTAGTTCCAGAGGCTGTTTTCTTGGATGGAGCCCTCTCTCTCCAACTTCTTAGATCTGCACTTGAACTGCTAGATCTTCTTGTGTTGATACTCTTTGTACCACTTTAATAATTACTTCAACAAGTCTGAACCACTTTCAACAACAGTTTCTGTAAACTGTAGGTGCCTATTTATAGGCTTTCTTCATGGTAACCGGCTGGACCGGTCCATAACTGACTTCTGATATCTCTGACAGGTGCTGTAGACCGGCTGGAACGGCAGCTGTCAAATCATCCAGTCACTTCTTGAAAATCTCTAACTGTCTGTAAGTGTCGAGACTTTCTATCTTTAAGTGTCGACACTTATAGTCCAAGTGTCGACACATGCTGTGTAAGTGTCGACACAAGTCTACAAGGTGTCGACACAACTCCTTATATGTCTCGACACAGATTCTTCTGCATGTGTCGACACTGAAATTGAGTGTCGACACAAGTACTTGTTCTTCTAGCTTTTGCTGAATTCTTCTATGTGTCGACACATCTCCTTTGTGTCGACACAACTTCTTGTGTTGAATCTGTCAAGTGTCGACACTAATTCTTGGTGTCGACACATAGTCTTCTATGTTGATTCTTGTTGAGTGTCGACACAGCTCCTTGTGTCGACACACCTTCTTCTTGTTGAGACTTCAGCTGAGTGTCGACACATTCCTTTAGTGTCGACACTTGTACTTAGAATATTTTGTTGATAATTCTGTTCTTTGCTAAGTGTCGACACAGCTCCTTGTGTCGACACTTTCTTCAAGTGTTGAGTCTTCAGCTGTGTGTCGACACATTGTTCTGGGTGTCGACACATACTTCAAATGCTGACTCTTTTGTTGAGTGTCGACACATTGTGTTGAGTGTCGACACTTACTTCAAGTGCTGACTCTTCTGCATAGTGTCGACACATTGTGTTGAGTGTCGACACTTGTACTTAGACTCTGCAGACTTTTGCTGAGTGTCGACACAACTCCAAGTGTCGACACTTTCTGGTGTAGACACAGCTTCACTGAGTGTCGACACAGCTCCTTGTGTCGACACTTTCTGTCTGCACTTTTCTTCACTGAGTGTCGACACAGCTCCAAGTGTCGACACTTTCTGTCTGGTGTCGACTCTGCATCCCAGGTGTCAACACAATGACTCCAAGTGTCGACACTGCTTGTCTGGGTGTCGACACAAGCTTTCTTAAGTGTCGACACTTTCCCTCTGGGTGTCGACACATGGACTTAGAAACTTTTTCTTCAGTCCAGTGATTTCTTAACCTGCACAAGTAACTCAAACATACATCAAATACATTATGATATATATCATTGAGTTGGGTGAGACTTCTTCAAATCAGGTACATTTGACCAATGTACCCAACACCAGGAGGTTGCTCCATGTAAACGGCCTCGTGAAGATCACCATAAAGGAAGGCATTCTTGACATACAGCTGAGAAATCGTCCAATCCCTATTTACCGCCACAGAGAGAAGGACCCGGATAGTGCTGAGACGAGCCACGTGGGAGAAGGTGTCAAAGTAATCAACCCCATTGGTCTGAGTAAAGCCCTTAGCAACAAGATGAGCCTTATACCGATCCACGGTGCCGTCTGGGCCAAATTTGACCACAAAGACCCAGCGACAGCCAATAACATCAGTACCGAAGGGAGGAGGAACAAGAGTCCATGTACCCCGCTCAGTGAGGGTCGCCATTTCCTCTTCCATGGCTAGCTTCCAAAGAGGAATAGCAAGGGCCTCCCGGTAGGAGCGGGGTGTGGCAGTGGCAGAGATAGCCAGTGCAAATGACCTGCGAGAAGGGGTAAGACGATCATATGAAACAACAGCAGCAAGGGGGTGTAGGGTGCACGTCCGCACCCCTTTACGAAGAGCTATAGGAAGATCCAGGTCAGCGGGTCCCTCGGCATCTGGAGCATCCGTGGTAGAGAAAGCTGGCCCGGGAGTAGAGAGCGACGGCGGCGGAGATGAGGGAGAAGGTGGCAGAGATGAGGGAGACGGTGGTGGAGAAAGAGGAGTGGGTGGAGACGGTGTAGGGGTGGAGATCGTAGTAGGAGACGAGGGAAAGAAGGGAACGGCAGGAGAATCAGAAGCGGGGAGAAGAGGAGAGGAGTCATCCGAGAAGTAGGAGGTATTCTCGAAGAAGGTGACGTCAGCAGAGACGAACTGCTTACGAAGGACGGGATCAAAGCAACAATAGCCTTTCTGAGTGGTAGAGTATCCCAGAAAGACACATTTGGTGGAGCGAGGGGAGAGCTTACCACTGGTGGCCGAAGGGGTATGCACAAAGGCAGTGCATCCAAAGATTTGGAGAGGGAGAGGAAACGGCTCCTTGCCCTGATACAGAATGGAGAATGGGGTTTTTCCGTGGAGAACCGTGGAGGGAATGCGATTGATAAGGTAGCAGACAAGGAGAACAGTATAGCCCCAATAGGAGCGAGGAACATGCATCTGGGTCATCAAGGTGCGAGCAACATCGAGGAAGTGACGGTTTTTGCATTCTGCCACACCATTCTGCTGTGAAGTATAGACACAACTAGTTTGATGAATAATCCCATTTTGCATGCAGAATGTAGAGAAGTCGTGACTGATATATTCTTTGGCATTATCAGATCGAAAAACTTTGATAGAAATATTAAACTGAGTTTTGATCATGAGATAGAAGGACATCCATACATAGAATAATTCGGAGCAATCTTTTAACAGGTACACCCACGTACAGTGAGAGAAATCATCAATGAACGTGACAAAATATGAACTACCTCGACCAATGGTAAGAGTAGGAGAAGGACCCCAAATATCGGAGTGGATGAGATCAAACGGACGGGTAGATCCACGAACGTGCTTTGGAGGGAAGGAGGAGCGGTGATGCTTGCCAAGCTGACATGCCTCACAGTTGAGCGGAGGACTGTGTGGAGGAAGTTGGGCAGAAGTTGACGAAGAAGACGTGGAGGAGCATGACCACGATGGAGATGCCATTGGAGAATATCTGTGGATGTGGAGGAGAAGGTGGAGAAAGCTGAAATGTTGTCCAGGAAGTATAAGACGCCACTCTCAGTCCCAGTAGCAATCGTCCGTTGGGAGTCCGGATCCTGAAAAGAGCAAGAAGTAGAAGTAAATGTGACGGAACACTGTAATTGCTTGCATAGAGAGGTAACAGATAATAAGTTGCACGGGAACTTGGGCACGTATAGAGTATCCGCCAAGTGAAGAGATGGAGTGACATGAACTATCCCCATCCCATGGACTGATGATGAAGAGCCGTCAGCGAGAATAACAGGGGGCAACCGATCATGTGTTTCTAGGAGAGAAAAACACTGGAGAGTGCCAGTCATATGATTTGTAGCACCGGTGTCGATCAGCCATTTTCCTTGAGTAACAACGTGGGCACAACCAGAAGACATGACCACCGAGGCGAACGGCTTGGAGGAGGATATGAAAGCCATAAGGGGTAGAAGAGGGAAGCACAAGCCGCGCGACTTAACAGGAGGTCGCGGCGACTAATTGGCAGGAGCGGCTAAAGGAAGAAAGGCAGAGAGGCCGCTAAAACAAGGAAGAACCCACGCGAACAGAGAGAAAAACGCAGCGTTTAGAGAGAAAGAGATCTGCAGCGGTCACGATGATAGATACCAGCGGCCAGAAAAACCACGACCAAGCCGTAGAAGTAAGCAGAGGGAAAGAAGTCGAGCGTCGAGAAATCAGCCCGCGCGAACAGAAGAAAGAGACACCACGCGAATAGAGAAAAGTCCGCTGGGAGGCAAATAGGTCGCAGCAAGGAGAAGAAGAAACAAAGAGGTCGCGCACACAAAGGGCAACGACAAGGAGAGAAGAAGCCGTGCGAACAGGGCGCAAGCCGGCGGAAGAAACAAACCACAGGGACAGGTCGCGAGAAGAAGAAGCAAGCCGCGCAGACAGGTCGCGAGGTCAGAGAGGGCGCACAGAATCAGGAGGAGAAAATCGAGTCCTCTGATACCATGTTAAAGTAGCGAACAAACGACCAAAAAAATAATCCAGAGTTTTGAATAATTGAAAGATTTATTATCCAAAAAGATATCTATTACAAAGGTATGCCCTCCCTTATATAGAATAGAGGAGAGATGAGAGAATACAAATAAGAGATGTGGGACTAAAAATTTACAGGACTAAGCGGACTATACAAAACAAACCGCACATGCCGCGCAGTTAGACAGAAGGGCTAACCGCACGGCTACCACCAGAGAGAAAGAGAGATCGCCAGGGTAGATCGCTAGACCGCCCGGTCTCCAAGCCGGCTGAGACAAACCGCAAGACCGCGTGGTCTTCAACCCGCCACGACAGACAGCCAGACCGCCCGATCACCAACTTCAACATCCACAACAATAACAACTAATTTCTCACCAGGTTACACTAAGGTGTCTTCCGTTTGAGATACACTGCTTGGCACAGTTCTTGTAGCAGGCTTAAAGGACATTGAGATATGTGCACTTACATCCTTCACAATCTCTATAGTTGATTCTGATAACTCTGGGTTATGAGGTTCTTCACCTCTGCTTTCAGAAGAGATACAATTGGAGCTCTCTTTAGTGATGGTAACAACTTTCTTCTTTTATTTCTTCTCTATAGGTTGCGGGTGAGGAACCAAGACCCTTTCCCATCTATCAAACATTCTCATGTCCATCTTCCTCATGCGATGGATCTTAGCTCTTAGCCTCAGATTAAGCATTCCTGGAGCAGAATTTAGCAAAAATAAAGAAAGTATTCTACCCAGATTGCGTTGTGGAATACATTCTACAATCCTCTCAAAAATTATCTTCCCTAATTAATCTTCTTTATCATAATCACTCTTCTCATCATTTCAAACATTTTCCATGAAACCTTATCATGTGTCCCAGTCTTACAGATCAATGCCTTGCCAATCATATCTGCTAAGAATATGCCTTTCAGGTTCATTTCATTCCTCATGATGGATCCTGTTGTATGCTTAGACAAGCCACACCATTTGTGAGCCGTCGTGACATCCTCAACAAATAGCAAATCTTCCTCATCACATGGACCAAACTTGGTTTGTTTCAGAGCCTTACTCAACTTCCTTGAAGTAATCTTGATCTTGTTTCCACTTATTGAGGTTTTAATCTTGCTGGAAGATGAGTGTACTTTTGCATTGGAGAAGAGTTCCAACACTTCTCATTTCTAGATGGAGCATGGTTATGATAGAACAACCTCTAGGTCAATGACATTTAGAAGATGAATGACTAGTTGTACTTCCTTAGGTGCATCTTTGAATCCATTTCTCACAAGTTCAGAACCCTCGAATAGGAAATCAATATCGTTTGGTGCTATTGAATCAGTGAGTCACTGGTGAGAATATGAATTTGGCTCGAGAATATGACGGCAAGAATGCAGAGTCACGAAAGGCTAAGGAATTATGTGTATTATCCTAGGCACACATTTCTATTTATAGTTACCCTATTCAAGTAAGTGGAAAGGTGCATACATGTCATGATTTGCACGAGATAATGAATGGCTCGGATTAGTCCCTTGAATTTGTCGTATTTTGACATGTCAGAATGTAGAGGTTGGGAGCACTCGACGCTCTCAACAATAGGAGTTAAATCAATGCACTCGACGCCTGGAGTTAACTCAACACTCTCAATGCCTAAATAGTTAATCTTTTTCTTCCTTGTTTACCAGCAAAAGGTTAACCTCCAAATACACACAAACATGTAATAGAATTGTATTATCATACTAGGGCTGCATCAAGTTCAACATACCTAATTAAAATTTTAAGGTGTTAAACTTTGCTTCATCTAGAGGCTTAGTAAAGATGTCAACCACTTGTTTGTTTATGGAGACAAACTCAATGTTGTTGTCTTCATTCTCAACATTCTCTCTAATGAAATGATACCTAATTTCAATATGTTTGGTCCTGCTATGTGAAGCAGGATTATTAGATTTTGAATTTGCACAAAATGAATTACAGAACATAAGAGTTTTACGTAGCTGTAAATTATAATCTTTGAGTTGATGTTGAATCCATTGAAGCTGTGCATAACAAATCCCAGCTGGGATGTACTCTGATTCTGATGTGGAGATGGCTATACTGTTCTGCTTTTTGTTGCTCCATGACACAAGCCTTCTAATTAGAAACAGACAAGTGACAGATGTGTTTTTCCTATCTTCTGTACAACCTGCAAAATCTACATCTGAATACCCTATTAGTTTAAAATCATTATTCCTAGGGTACCACAGAACATGATTAGGTGTGTCCTTGAGATATCTCATAACTCTTTTGGCAGTAAAACAATGAGACTCTTTCGGGCAGGCCTGGTACCTAGCATAAACACATGTATCATACATAATGTTTGACCTACTAGCAGTTAAATAGAGGAGGGATCCAATTATGCCTAAATACATGGTTTTATCAACTGGTTGTTCAGCATCATCCTTGTCTAATAACATACTTGAGACATAGGAGTTTTCATGATGGAGGCACTCTCCATTCCAAACTTTTTGATTAACTCCTTGGTGAACATAGACTTAGAGATGAATAATCCATCCTATGACTGTCTAACTTGGAGGCCCAAGAAGTACTTGAGTTCACCCATACTGCTCCATTCAAATTGCCCTTGCATAAGTTTAGCAAACTTATTGCAAAGACCATCATCAGTAAAAAAAAAAAAATGTCATCTACATAAATTTGGTTTAGGATTATCTTATCCTTGACTTTCCGTAGGAATAATGTCTTGTCAATCTTCCCCCTTGAGAATTTGTTCTCAATGAGAAAGCTTGATAGGGTTTCATGCCCTGCCCTAGGGGCCTATTTAAACCTATACAAAACTTTTCTTAATTGAAATACATAATCAGGAAAGTTAGGATTGACAAAACCTGAGGGTTGCTCAAAACCTGAGGAATGCTGACTTAACATCCATTTGGTAAATCTTAAATCCATTGTATGTAGCATATTTATAGAATAATCTTATATCCTCTAGTCTGGTAACTAGAGCAATGATTTGATCAAAATCAACACCTTCCTCTTGCTTATATCCTTTGGCAATAAGTCTAGCTTTATTTTTTGATGATAACACCAATTTCATAAAGCTTGTTTCTATAAATCCATTTAGTTCCAATGATATTATGTCCATAAGGTCTGGGAACTAGCTTCTAGGCATTGCATCTCTTGAACTAGTTCAGTTCCTCTTGCATAGCCAAAATACAAAATGGGTCTATGTTGAAATCTTCAAACTTTTTTGAGTTCAACTTGAGACAGAAAGCTTGAGTACATTGCAATGTTGAGGCTTCTGCCCCTTATTATAACAACCTAGCTTGCATCCCCAATGATTAAGTTTTTCGGATGATCTCTCAGCTGTCTGACTATAGTTGGAATCCATTCTTTAGCAACTTGAACTTCACCTTCAGGGGCATAAAGATCATCTACCGTTTCTAATCCACATGGAACTTCTTCTGGAATGACCACACCCTCATCCTCTTCTAATTCAGCAGGAGGTGTGTCATTGATGCTCAGCTTGTCCATCCTCAAATTTGCACTTGCAGTTCTTATTGTAGATTAGAGACTGACGGTCTGTTGGTCTGACTCTGGCAGGTTGCAGTCCGGGCGGTCTGTTGGGTTCTCTCCTGCGGTTTGTTGCTGTCCTGTTGCTATTGGTGCTCTGGTATTTTGTCATTTTGTCCCTAGAAACTTGGAGACCGGGCAACCTGGCGGTCTAGTGTGGTGGCTTGGTATCTTTCTCTTGTAGTTGTCGAGAGGTTTACGCATTCACCAAACCGCACGGCTTGGCGACTTGTATTTATGTTAAACCGCTTGTACATGATATTTTTTAGTCCCACATTGTTTATTTGTAATCTCTCCCATCTCCTTCATTCTATAAAAGGGAGGCTATACCATGTAATTGATACCTTTTTTGGAATACAAAAAAAATTTTGTTTGTCCATTTTTCGGACTTCCTTTTTCTGTTCGCACATGGTATCAGAGACCGCGATCTTGTCCGCCTGATTCAGTGCCTTTCTCTACCCGCGTGACCTGCTCTACTTCTTTCCTCTTGTTTGCACGGCCTCGCCTCCTTTTGTCACTACTCTTTATTCTTGCAATCTTATCTCCTTCTTTGTTTGCGCGGCCTTCTTCTTCTTCACGGACTGTTTTCGCGGCTTCTCGGTCCTCTGTTCGCGCGGCCTGCTCTCTTCCCACGCGACTTCTTCCTTTTCTCTATTGTGGCTTCTTCTTCTGTCCATTGCGGTCTTATTTTTCCGCACCGGCCTCTTTCTTCATGGACGGCCTTTCTCTATTCCCCCTACTCACGCGGCTTCTTCCATGGCCCTTTCCAGCTCTTCTACCACCACCGGTACTCTTGTCACAACTCCTCCTCCTCCTCCCATTCCCACCACGAATCTTAGCATCGTATTCAAGCTTGTTGGTTCCAACTATCCAGATTGTAGCGTCTCCTTCACCTTCCTCCTCTGCTCATAATTCGAACGCCACCACCTTACCGATGATTCTCCTACCACCACTTCTACTGAATTTGATGACTGGGATGCTAGTGATGCGCTTGTCCGCACTTGGCTCGCTAATAGTCTTTTCGATGAATGTCTTCCTGTTATATATCATGAGGAGACGGTCAAGAAGGTGTGGCTTCATCTTGCTGCTCTGTACTCCAAGGGGGCACAAACGTCCCGCATTTATACCTTGTATGCGGACCTCTTTGCATGTCCGTCTATGTCTCCTGCTGCCTCTTATCAACAAGTCCAAGCTCTTGTGGCTGAGATCCTTCAATATCTCCCCTTCTCTGCGGATCTTGCCGAACAGTACAAGCACTTTCAAGGACTTCTTGTCATCTGCAACCTCCTCCGGCTTACTGATTCCTACCACATGATTCACCAACAAATCTTGGGGGAAGAATACACTCCCAACTTGGATACAATGGTCGCACGCATTGCAGCGGTTACATCTCTTCTTCAGTGTCCGCTTCTGTCTACTCCTCCTCTAGAACAATATGCTCCCCAGACTCAACGGAGCGACTCTGGTAGTCGCAACCATCATTCCGGTGGTCGGAGTTCTTCCCGCTTCCTCTGCTCTCACTGTGGCCGCACCGGGCATCTTGTGGATCGATGCTGGTTGAAGAATCCACATCTTCGCCTTTTTGGGGATGTTTCCACCTCCTCTTCCAAGCCATCCGCTTCGGTGGTGACTTCCTCAGGTAGTGCTCACGTGGTTACTCAAGGTAAATGTCTCATCGACTCTGGTGAAACTAATCACATGACGGGCAATCCGCAATGCTTTTCTCTCCTTAAAATGCATGATCGGTTGCCTCTGGTCCTTATTGTAGATGGCTCTCCCTCCCCGATTCATAGAACGTGAGTGGTTCATGTCACTCCGTCTCTTCACTTGGACAACACTCTCTATGTGCCTAAGTTTCCCTGCAATTTGTTTTCAGTTACATCTTTATGCAAGCAGCTTCAATGCTCCGTCACATTCACTCCCACTTCTTGCCCTTTTCAGGATCCGAGCTCCCAACAGACGATTGCTACTGGGACTATGAGCGGCGGCCTCTACTTCATCAACAACATTTTGGCTCTCTCCACCTTCTCCTCCTCTTCTACAGATCTCCTACAATGGCATCTCTGCCTTGGGAATCCTCCTCCATGGCTTCTTCATCAGCTGCTACCTCACCTCCCTCAGCATACTTCTCCTCTCAACTACGATGCTTGTCAGCTTGGCAAGCATCATAGTTCCTCCTTCCTGCCAAAGCAAGGTCGTGGTTCTACCCGTCCATTTGATCTTGTTCACTCCGACATCTGGGGCCCTGCTCCTACCCTCACCGTTTGTCGGGGTAGCTCATATTTTGTAACTTTTATTGATGATTTCTCACCTTGTACTTGGGTGTATCTCTTACGAGAACGCTCTGAACTATTTGATGTATGACAATTTTTTAATCATTTAATCAAAAATCAGTTTGATGTTTCTATTAAATTTTTACGCTCTGATAATGCCAAAGAATACGTTAGTCAAGCCTTTTCCTCATTTTGTATGTAACATGAATTTCTTCATCAAACAAGTTGCGTTTACACCTCCCATCAAAATGGGGTGGCGGAACGCAAAAACCGTCACATCCTTGATGTTGCTCGCACCATACTTACCCAAATGCATGTCCCCCGCTCCTATTAGGGCTATGTTGTTCTCATTTCTTGCTATCTCATCAATCGCATTCCCTCCACTGTTCTCCGCAGTAAAATGCCCTTCTCCATTCTCTATCCAGGAAAGTATCCCTTTCCTCTTCCTCTATGTATCTTTAGCTGCACGGCATTTGTGCATGCTCCCTCCGCCACCCGCGACAAACTCTCCCCTCGCTCCACCAAATGTGTCTTTCTGGGCTACTCTATCACTCAGAAAGGCTACTATTATTTTGACCCCATCCTTCGAAAATAGTTCGTCTCCGCGGACATTACCTTCTTCGAAAATGCTCAGTATTTCTCTAACAACTCCTCTCCTCTTCCTGTGGAATCTAGTCTTCCTCAACATCTTCCCTCCAGCCTATCCCCTCCTACTAAGGTCTTTCCTCCTCCTCCATCTCCATCCTCTACTCCTCCCTCCCCACCTCCAACATCTCCCTCATCTTTGCTGCCATCGCTCTCTCCTCTCGGGCCAGCTCTCTCCACCATGATGCTTCGGATACTGAAGCGCCTGCCGACCTGGACCTCCCCATTGCCTTTTGTAATGGGGTTCGGGTTTGTACCAAGCATCTGCTAGCTGCAGTTGTTTCATATGATCTTCTGATGCCTGCTCGCAGAGACTTTGCACTGGATATCTCTTCCACTTCCACCCCCCATTCCTATCAGGAGGCCCTTGTCATTCTGTATTGGAAGGCTGCCAAGGATGACGAGATTGCTACTCTCACTAAACAGGGTACTTGGACCCTGGTTCCTCCTCCTATTGACACCGATATTATTGGCTGTCGCTGGGTTTTTGTGGTGAAATTCCTCACTGATGGCAGTGTGGATTGTTACAAGGCTCGGCTTGTTGCCAAGGGCTTTACCCAAACTTATGACATGGATTACTTTGACACCTTCTCTCCAGTTGGTCGTCTCAGTACTATTCGGGTCATTCTCTCTGTGTCTGTCATCAGAGATTGGCCCATTTCACAACTAGATGTGAAGAATGCCTTTCTTCATGTGGATCTTCAAGAGGATGTCTACAGGAAGCAATCTCTGGGGTATGTTACTCAGGAGGAGACACAGGTCTGTCTGCTCAAGAAGGCTATCTATGGCCTAAAACAAAGTCCTCGCGCTTGGTTTGACAAGTTTAGCGAGATTGTGGCGGCTCTTAGTTTTACGAGGAGTTCTGCTGATCACTCCCTATTTACTCGTAAAACTTCTCAGGGGCCTACTGGAGCTTGTAGTATATGTGGATGATATTCTTCTCACTGGAGATGACCAAGCTGGGATAATCTTGACCAAGAAGCATCTTCGGCAACACCTGGTTACAAAGGATATGGGCTCTCCAAAATACTTTCTGGGGATAGAAATTTCTCGGAAGCCCGTTTCTCTTTTCCTATCCCAATGGAAGTATGCTCTTGACTTGTTAAAAGAGGCAGGGTTGACTGGGGCTAAACCTGCCCAATGTCCCATGGAGACTGGAGAAGATAAAACATGGACAGATGACTCTCCTCTTCTTTTTGATGTTAAGAGGTACAGACGTCTGGTTGGTAAACTCATATATCTCACAGTGAGTAGACCTGACATTGCATATGTTGTTTGCAAGGTTAGCCAATTCATGCAAGCTCCTAGGGAGTGCCATTTACAGTCGGCCCTGAAGATATTGGAGTATATTAAATCAGCTCCCGGAAAAGGACTTCTCTTTCAGAAGAATGGCCATTTAAGGGTTGAGGCGTACTCAGATTCAAGCTATACCGATGACAAAGGAGACCGCAAGTCTACTTTAGGTTTTTGCACCTTTGTGTCGGGTGGAACCTTGTGAGCTGGAAAAGCAAGAAACGGTCGGTAGTCTCCAGGTCCAGTGCAGAAGCAGAATACCGAAGTATAACATCCACCACGCATGAGCTGAAGTGGTTACAAGCTCTTTTGCTTGACTTAGGAGAGGTCTACGACCATCCTCTACTTACTTTTTGTCACAATAAAGCCGCCATATACATCTTTAAAAATTCGGTCTTCCTTGAGAGAACCAAGCACATAGAAGTTGACTGCAATTTCATTCGAGAGGAGATTCTGAAGAAACAAATTTGTACTCCGTTCGTCACCTCCGATAAAGAGTTGGCTGATATTTTTACCAAGCCAGTATCCGCCTCTTTTCATCACATTTGCGACAAGCTGGGTATGATTGATATATATACTCCAGCTTTAGGGGGAGTGTTGCAGATTAGAGACCGGGCGGTCTGACTCAGGCGGGTTGCAGTCCGGGCGGTCTATCGGGTTCTCTCCTGCAGTTTGTTGCTATCCTGTTGTTGTTGGGGCTCTGGCGGTTTGTCATTCTGTCCCTGGCAATTGGAGACCGGGCGACCTGGCGGTCTAGTTTGGCGGCCTGGTATCTTTCTCTTGTAGTTGTCGGGCGGTTTTCCCATTCACCAAACTGCACGGCTTGACGACTTGTTTTTATATTAAACCGCTTGTACATGATATTTTTTAGTCCCATATTATTTATTTGTAATCTCTCCCATCTCCTCTATTTTATAAAAGGGAGCCTATACCATGTAATTGATACCTTTTTTGGAATACAAAAAAATTTTCAGTTTGTCCATTTTCTGGACTTCCTTTTTCTGTTCGCACAGTTCTAGAGGAGCTTGACAGCTTACTGTGAATCATAAAGGTCTCATAAAACACAACTTTAACATACTCTTCAACAACTTGATTTTTCAAGATGTAGACCCTATAGGCTTTGTTGTGGTTGCTATAAATAATTAAAATTCTCTCATAGTATTTTGCATCTGAAAGTCCTTGATTTCAAGGGTATCTAAATACCTAGAGGGGGTGAGTAGGTTTTTAGGTCTTTTAATTTTATTTTATACTTTATCTGAGTTAATATCTGTTGTGACTAGTTAGTATTGCTTTCAAAAAGATCACACACAATACACAAATGGTTTGTTTCCTAGAGTATTTGTACGCCTACTATCCCTCCCACCGTTCTAACAGTGTGTTAGATAAGGCACATCACCAAAAATTCGGCTCCTAAGAGCGTACAAAACAAACTTGTAGGACCACTCAGTCTCCTCCAAGACCTACAGCTTGGACACAAAGCTCTACAACTCAGTGATCAAAAGATTACCTATCTCAGGCCAAAAGGCCCTACTACTTATGCTATGAGGATATCCCTACCTTAGATCCACAGGATCGTACAACTCAGGTACAGGTGCCATATAACTCAAGCCAAAGCCCTGCACTCAGATCCAACTTGGATCCTACAACATAGATGCACACTTAAATCCTACCACTCAGGCCAAAGCCCACCACTCTGATTCTTGACAGAATCCTACCACTCAGATTCTTAACAGAATCCTACCACTCAGATCTATACAAGATCGTACCCTCGATCTTTATAAATATGCTTACAACTAAGATTTGGAAAGATCTTACAAAAAATTATCTATGTTGATGTTGAATAGACAATAGAGAAATTATCTCTGTGTCTTCCTCCTGTTCTGAGAAAAATCAGTCCAGATTCCTTCTTCACAGCTCCAAAAAATAGTCTTCAGGATAAGCTCTTCTTGGGCTGTGAAGTAACTCTAACAGGGGTAAGACTTGGCTACTTTTCTCTTAGAGAAATGTCTCTGATCTTGTTATTGTCGGTGTTGATCGCAGCAGTTAACTTGAGGACCTTTTAGGTTCAGTCAATTTTAACTTCTACTTCGAATTATGCAATAATGGCGAGGAAGAAGACGAAGTATTTCCGCTTTGCGAAAATACAAACCCTTAAAAAAGTTGCATTCTTTTTTTTCTTTGACGATCTCATTCCTTTTATCATCCACCATCCAACGACTCTTTTGACCTGTAGGCCTAGCTTTAATTACAGATATATAGCCTTCCTTT
Source organism: Platanthera guangdongensis (assembly GCA_039583875.1). NCBI lineage: Eukaryota > Viridiplantae > Streptophyta > Magnoliopsida > Asparagales > Orchidaceae > Platanthera > Platanthera guangdongensis. The sequence goes on along the minus strand of CM077167.1, from coordinate 125,435,345 downwards.
TACTTAATAAATCTTACAGTAGGCCGCCGACGCCATTAGTAGTGGACCGCAGCTTTCCCACAATGAATTTGAATTCCGTTTACTATTATTGACTTTTGCTAACGTCAGCATCTGTGGACTTAGCCTAATTCTTAGTTCCAACTCAGGCATTGAGTGCATTGAGTGAACAAGCATCACTCAACCAAAAACACTTAGTTAGATAAACTATACTTCTAGGCATTGAGAGCGTTGAGTGATCAAGCTTCACTCAATGCCAAAACACTTAGTCAACAATCTGAACCTTTCTGCATCTTAGGTGTTGAGAGTGTTGAGTGAAGCTTCTTCACTCAACGCTTTTGTACTTAGCCGCTTCTCCGAACCCTGCCATCTTGCTAATGCGTTGTGTGCGTTGTGTGAGCCGTCCACACTCAAAGCATTTGTACTTAGATAGATTTTTCTGTCTATCATCTTTAAACATTGACTGAACATAACTCTGTCGATGCTTTCCTCTTTGGACATTGAGTGAGCTGACCTCACACAATGCTTTTGGACTTAGTTAATTTTTATATCTCCTTCTTCTTTAGTTTTAATAGAATTATCAAGGCATTGAGTGAACTGGTTTCACTCAACGCTTCTGGACTTAGCCATATTTCTTTGACAGATTCTCTGTGGCTTTGACTAAAGTAGATGGATTCAATGCTAGTAGCTGTATGGCGTTGATTGAGTTGACATCACTCAACGCCCGTGTACTTGACCACTTTTTTGTCTTCCTTCTTCTTAAGCTTTGACTGCACAGTCTTTCCTCAGCACTTTTTGTTATATGGCGTTGAGTGAACTAGCTTCACTCAATGCCTATGGACTTAGCCACTTTTCTTCACTATCAAAGCAAACTGATGAGTTGCAAATATACCTATATTTATGTACAATAAATAAGTTGTTTTAGTTTATTTTTGTTATTTTGTATATTTTTCTTTAATAAATTGCTTCTTTTTCATAAAAAAATATTCTAACTTAAGTTATTTTTGTTTCCTAAATTTTTCAGGAAAAATTGCAAAAAAGTCAAGTATATGCCGGTGTCCTGTTGGTCACGCCCGTGATCGGGGCGTGACAGTTCAAATTCCTTGAAATCAACAATTTTTGATGAAAAAAGCTTGAAACGCCCGACCACACGGCTGTGTCAAATATGACACGGTCGTGATCGAACCCCGTGTCACCGCGCTCGACGTTTTGCGCATGATGTTCATCGACCCGACAAGGACACGCCCGTGTCCAATCATCCTACACACTCGTATCATTCCCGATCGACGATCAAGGCTCTAGCTCAACGAAACCGCGTTCAATGTTCATCGACCCGACCCGACATGCCCGTGTCAAGATGCGACACGGGCGTGTACTCCTCCACCTGACCCGACAAACTGCCGCCAGTGACTTTCGATGCAAACGACACCCAGTTCAACCTCCCTGACACGCACAATGTCATGCCCATGACCGGGGGCGTGACCGCCGCATTTTCAGCCGAAGTCAACCGTGCCGTCAAATCTTTGCGCCGCCATATGTACAGTGGCGACACACCCCTCGACATGCCAGTGTCGGAAGGCGTGTCCCATGAAATTTTCTTCTATAAATAGCCCTGTTATGTATGTATTGTTGTTCCTTCTTCTTGAACCATTTTGTATATGGGGGTCGGCTGCTAGATGCATTTCAAAGCTATATAAAGTGACTTTCTCCCCCTCCTATATTTGTTTTTAGATTTTTGTTACACTCATTTTAGCTTAAAAAATGTTTAGACTTTTGTCTCTTTATATTGTTTTGGAATGAATCTAAGCCCTTCTCTAAGCAATCTTATATCTTTTCTTTGCTTTAACTTTATTTTTCTCGTCTTTTCATATGGGCGTGTGCGTGTATGAGAATAACTTTTTCTTTTTATGTTTTCATTTTCATTTCTTTGCTTAGTCTTATTTTTAACTTAGGATTTCTTATATAGCCCTATTTGCATTCCTATAAACCCGTAAAAACGATTTCAAAGTGATTTTCATTTTTTTTTCTAACTTAGATTTTCTTGTTTAGGATGTAAAACTATTCATTATTTTCACTTTATTTTCACTTTGTAACAACTTTTACGGATTTATAGGAATCTTTATAAAGTCATTTTAATTTTTCGTGCACTTTCATTTTGTTTTAAATTTTTGCTCGTATAATTTTTTCGTCTTCATTTAATTCATTTCTACCGCATTCTAGCGGTAAACATATATTCGTTTTAATTTTTCGAGCACTTGCACTTTGTGCTTATTTGCGAAAACTTTTGCTCCTTTAAATTTTATTTACACTTTTTATGCATTTCTACAGCATTCTAGCGGTAGAAATGTAATTGTTTTAATTTTTCATCAACTTAGTTTTTCTTAATTTTTGTACGTGTGTGTGTATGTATGAGTTAGGTTTTATAATTTTCTTTCAATTTTATAGAGTTTGTGCGTGTGTTGCATTTATTTTCACCTACTCGTTAACGGTTAAATGGAGTCCGTTAAATTCCGCCTACTCGCTAGGAGTTAAATGACAGATTTTTATTTCTCGCCTACTCGCTAGGAGTTAAATGGAAGGTCTTTACTTTCCACCTACTCATTTGAGTAGGACTTGTGTGCGTGCATTTTTATTTCAAGTAGAGTGTGTGCGTGAGTTTTCATTTCAGTCGAGTGCATGTGTTGGTGCATTTATTTTCTCCTACTCGTTTGAGTATGACTTTATTTCATTTCAGTCCTACTCGTTTGAGTAGGACTCGCACTTTACTGCTTTATTTTACTGCTTTATTCCTGCTTTATTTACTGCTTTCCTTTTATCGCTTTCACCGCAAGCCATCCCCATTCTGATGAGTGGCTAACCGTTCTTAGCCCTCAGTATCGAAGAGCACTGAGACAAATAAAATAGCATTAAATAATTAAAGGTCCTATTTTTATAATTAATTAAAATTAACTGAAGGTTTGCCTAGGATTTATGAAGCGTAGAACCACATAATCGATCTGTGGTCTCTATTTCTGTAGTCCATACGCTAGCTAGCCGAGAGGTAGTGCGTATGGATCGATCGCCCCTTGGTAAATGGCGTTCCGCACAAACCCTCGAGAGAGGAGGCATGCAAACTCTACCGGATTGGGTTCCCCACCCAATAGCGGGGTTTTTAGCATAATGCGGGAGTTAAGAGGAATCCTTCGTCGGATGAGAGCCCGGTCGAATTGTCTTAGCGTTCAGGTGAGTGATATTCCTATAGCTAGGTGATCTCATTTTAGTGGAACCTCCACGACCAAGTCTCTGCCTTAATTAATTTGAAGCTTTTGATCTCTTCTTATTAAAAGTTTATTTTAGTTCAAATTTAATTCGGTGCTTTCGAGCTAAGCTCTTCATCGGCTCCATCTTTTTAATTGCTTTTATTTTATTGCCTTTTTTATAATACATAAAATATACCCGACAAGTTAATTATCGGTAAAATAATAGTCCCCTCTAGGGAAGAGTAGAAATATTCGACTCGACCCCGAAAACAATACGACCTCGATATTTCACACCGGAATATCCTGTACTACACGCGATAGGTGCACTTGCCTCCTTTCGTTAAAACTCGATCTCATATGTTTTATACCCAAATAATAAATCCGCGTGCCCCGTTTTCTAAATAAAACCAAATCCGCTTTTCTTAAATAAAACCGCCCGGTGCGCCGCGGGCTCGAAATAATTTTTGGAGTTTTAAGAATCAAGTTTTTGGCGCCGTTGCCGGGGAATTTTCGAGTCGTTATTTTAAACTCTGGAGACCTATTAATTTTACCTATTTATATATATACATAAGATTGGTCAATATACTGCTATAATAATTATAATACTAATAAAAATACTTAAAAATTACAAAACAAAATCTCTTTAAAAAAAACAACTTAAACTTCAAAAATAACGAAAACAACAAAAAAACAACAACAAAATGTTTTTTATCATATTATGTTTCACTAACTAAAAAAATAAACTAAAAATCCTAAAACCTAAAAATAATAATATAATATTTTGTCATTACAATATATATATATTGTCTAACTTAATATATTTTGACTTCTTTTATTTTAATTTATTTTCTTTCGCTTCGGTGCACCTCACTTATGTGCGTGTTTGGGGTCTGCATTTCTGTACGCACTTATGAAAGAATTAGTTCCTAAACACCTAGAGGGGGGGGGGGTGAATAGGTGCAATTCCTTTTTTGCTCTAAGGCAGAATATTAATTCAGATAATCAAATTAACTCAAGCCGGTCTACAGTTACCACAACACAGAAATAACAATACCACACACAATCACAGATGTCACACTGATTTATAGTGGTTCCCCAAGGTCTGGGTACATCCACATTCCCCCTTCGCCTATCTAACATTGTGCGAGATTCGGCCTAACTTCTTTCCTTCTCCTCAGATCTGTAGATCTTACAGCTCAGAACCCAAATAAGGCTCCTACAACTCAGAGTGAGTCCACACTCCTATAGCTTAGGCAATCTGCCCAACCTCAGCCTTCAACAAGGCCTAGAACTTAGAGATGAAAATCTCCTACAACTCAGGCTCACAGCCCTACCTCAGCCTTCAACAAGGCCTACCACTCAGAGAACTTTATCTCTTACAACTTAGCCTTTATAAATCAGGCTTACAACTCAGATCTTTAAAAGATCCTACAGAAAATAGATGTAAATTTGAAATTTACCACCAGCCTGGTTGAGAGAGAAAGGATGGATGGTTTCTTGATCAGTTCTTGAAAGAATCTGATGACAGAGATCAACCTGTCTAAGCTTTCTTCAAAGTTTCTTGAATCTGAACACAGTAGGGTTGATCTCCTTGGAAGTTTATCTTCAATCAGCTTCTTTCTTGAAATTCAGAAATCAATCTGAATCCTTCTTGGCAGACTTGGTTCAGAATCTGCACTTAAGAGACTTGTTGATGTAAGTCCCTTTCTTCACTTGAATAGATGGAGCTCTCTCTCTCTCTCTCTCCAAATTCTTCTGAATTCTTCTTTGAATTCTCTTGACAAACTCTAAGTAGATAACCACTTGAGAATGTATTCTTAGATCTTCTGTTGAAAATCTTCTTTTGTTTTTCGTATGTATATGTGTATCCTCATTCATTACTTCTTCTGTTGATAGAGAATGTCTTTATATAGACTTCCTCCGTGGTAACCGGCTAATCCGATTTCTAACGAACTTCTGACAGCTCTGACAGCTTCAGTAGACCGGTTGGTTATGGCAGCTGTCAAGTCTCCCAGTCACTTCTTGAAACTCTGTCTCTGTCAACAAAGTGTCGAGACTGAACTTCATCATGTGTAGACACAAGTAGACTAAGTGTCGACACAAGCCTTGGTCATGTCGACACAGCTCCCTTGGTGTTGACACTACTTCTCGACACAGCCTCTATAGAATGTGTCGACACTAGTTTTGTGTGTCGACACAGTCACTTCTTCTCTTCACAAAAATCAACTTTGTTGAAACTCTGCTATATGTCGACACAAGTCCTGTGTGTCGACACAGTTAATGTTGACAAAGTCTTCTGTGTGTCGACAAAGTTGATGTCGACTAAGCTTTTCTGTGTGTCGACACTGCCTCTGTGTGTCGACACAGTTTCTTCTGGTGTTGACAAAGCCTTTCCAAGTGTCGACACAATTGACTCCAGGTGTCGACACAGCTTTACTCCAGTGTCGATACAAGCCTTCATAAGTGTCGACACAGCTTTTTCTGGTATCGACTCATGGACTTAGAAACTTTTCATGCATTCCTGCATTTTCTTAACCTGCACATATAAACTCAAAACAACATCAAATACACTATGATGCATATCATTGAGTAAGGTGAGGCTTCTTCAAATCTAGTACATGTTTTCCAATGTACCCAACAATCTCCCCCTATTTGGAGAAGTCATAACCCTTAGTCAATGAAATACACCATTCATAATAAACACACAGTATGATGTATAAAAACATTACATGACAGGGTAACTTATAAACAAAACATGTATAAAAATGTCATCACAGAATAATGATGCCAACATAATGAGCATTAATCATTATTTTGTTTAAACTTTCAAAAGTTTCTTAACAGTAATTTACATAGATTTTTAACAACTAAAGATTACATTGTTGTAAAATCTAGTTAATCTAATCTAAGGCTGCTCTGGCTCCTGATGACTATGCCTTTACCTGACTGTATCTTGGCTTGTACTGGAGCTTTAGTATCTTCAGTTGGCTTCTTGGCTTTTAGATCGTTCTTCTTTTGTTCTTCAGCCCTTATCTTTTGCCTTTCAAAATAATGAAAAGGCTTTGGGAAGTACTTGCTAGGCTCCTGAGCATTAGGAGGTAGCTTTCCAGCTTTTGCCTTTCTTCTATATTGTAGAATGGCTTCCTGCCTAGCTTCATATTTTTGCCATTCTTGCTCAGTATACCATTTTCCCTTATCATGGGTCTTGTCCTTCACAGCCTTCCAGGCAGTCAATATAATTTTCCTGGAAATTGGTCTCCATTCCTCAAAATAAGGCTTCAACTCAGCCTGTTCTCTGAACCTTTTCTTAGACAATAGAGCTTCTTGCTCTTTATTCAAAGCTACCTCTGACATATCTACTTTCTCAAGGATAACTTTTGTAGTACCCTCTGGAGGGTTGTATATCTGATCAACCAGGTGTTGAATTTGCTCAAAGTTAGTAGGGGGATATATGATTTGAGCTACTTCATGCTGACCCCCTTCATTTCCTGCAGCTTGAATTCCTGACTCAGCTGTGTCGTCATCATCACATAGGGCTGAATATCCCAGAGTTGCTCTAACAGAATTTGTTATCCATTTGGCATGCTCTGAGCTAGCATTGACTAATACTCTCTCCCCCTTTATGAGTTCTCTCTCAATATGAGCTCTGAGGTCATCTTTCTGAAATCTTACTTGGTCATCTACATAAATAACACTATCTTTATAAAATGACCTTAGTTTCAGTAGCTGATCAAAAATGATATTTTGAGAATTCTTAATAGCTGCTTGTACAGCAGTTAGTCCTTCCTGTAATTATTTATCAAAATCTGACTTATCTTTAGCCCTTGCCTCAGTCAGGGCAGTAGTAGTATTCTTTAATTCTGTAACAATCACATTATGTGATTCAGTCAGATTATCATTCATTCTAAGTTGATTCTCAAGGACATAGTCTTGCTTAACAGCAATATCATCAACTTGAGTCTTTATTGCTTGTTGTTGTTTTGGAAGATAGACTACAGCATTGCCACCTTTGTGGAAGAAATCTGTCATTTCCTTCTTTTTCTAATTTACTTCAAATCTTATGGATTTAATATCTTGAGCCAAGGAGAATTGCAAATCTTTATGGGTCTCATCCATATATTTCTCCATGGCTATCCTTTTTTCATCTAACTTTACTTGCAAAGATACCAGTAAGGAGCTATAATCAGTGGTTGGGGCGGGTTGTGGAGCAATTTGCAATGCCCTTTTAAAGCTTTGGCTTCTTCTTTTGAAAACCATCAGCTTTTCTCTTCTTTGCTTGAATTTCTGCTTCATCTTCAGAAGCTGAGGTACTTGCTAGATTCATAGTGTCCTTTGGACTTGTGGGCAGCTCTTTGTCAGATCTAGGTAACTCCCCCTGAGTCCCTTGCTCCTTCCCCTCAGTTCTAACTTGCTCCCCCTCAATTTCAGCTTGCTCCTCCTCAATGTTAGCTTGCTACCCCTCAGTTCTGACTTGATCTAAATCAGGGAACAACACTTCAAGGGTAAACGCTTGTTGAGTTGGGACTTGAGGCCCCACCAACTCAGGAGCATCAGCAGCTATAGATGTATCCTTCATGATAACATCCTGTGCTTGAGTGTTGTGTTGAGTGGTTTGGTTAGCATCAATCAATGTCTCAGTTAGTGGTTCATACTCATCATTGAAAATTGTTTGATTAACTTCTTGAATTACCTCAAGAATAGTTTGAGTAGCCATATCACTGTCAAAGTGTGTAGGCTCTTCCTCAAGATGAGACTCCCCCTGCATCTGAGCACCATCTGTAATGTCTTGTGCAGGAGATTTTTCAGCAATCTCTTGCCTCTCTTCATCAGGCATGTCCTTTGTTAGGACTCTATCCCTTCTGGAGATTATCGTTATATCCATTCTTCTCATATGGTAGATCTTAGAACCAATAGTCTGTTCCATTACTTCTGGAATTGTTCTAGCCAAGTATAGACTCATGATTCTTCCCAGATTTGGCTTCTTAATGTCTTCCTTAATCTTTTCAAAGATTACTGCAGACTAATCTGTGTTCAGTCTGAAGATAATCCTGGTCATTAGGCTGAACACATATGTTGAAACCCTGTCATGTCCCCCTGGCCTGCAGAGAATGACCTTTCCAACCACTTCAGAAAGGAATTTTCCTTGCAGATTCATCCCTTTCCTGTTCATTGTAGATCCAATCTTCATGGTGGGATCAATTCCACACCACTGATGTGCTTCCCTTGTCTTGGATGAAGGTACTTCTTCTTCTTCTTGAGTTCTTGGGAGTTGAAGAGTTTTCCTCAAGCTCTTCAAGGTAAATTTAACTTTAGTTCCCTGAACTGTAGATTTGATCTTAAGTCCAGTCGAATCTAAAGTAGATGCGCCATAGAATTCCAGTATTTCTTTCTTCCATATCTTAGTAGCTTTGGATACTAGAAATTCAAAATCATTCGCAGTAATTAGGGTTATCACAGCTTGAATCGCTGGTTCTACATTATCAAAAGCATTGCGAACTAGCTCATAGCCTTCGTTGACGTTATCTTCAAGCTTTGGCGCCATTGGGGTTGAGAGAAATCTTGGATTGAGAAGAGAGAATTTGTCGACACAAGGTTTTGTTCTCGAAAATATGGAGAGCGTGTTGACAGGGTTTGTCATTGACCTATTTATACCCTTCTAAATAATGAAGTTCAAAATACACGTCAAAATTCTCTTAATGTGTCGGCACTGTTGAAAAGTGTCGACCAAGACATCTAATGTCTCGACAGAAGTATTGTTGAATCTGCGCTCGACGATATTTGTCGATTCTACGCTCGAAGATTAGTTGATTCTGCACTCGACGATCAGTGGATTCTGCGCTCGACGAATCTGTGTGTTGATTCTAAGTGTCGACACAACTTCTAGATGTGTCGACACAACTTCTCTGAAGAGTCAACACCTTTTTTCTAGATGTGTCGACACCACTTTCTTGGAGTGTCGACACCAACTATTATGTGTCGACACAAACAACGTTTTGTGTCGACATAATTTTACTTGGCCAAATTTGTTAAACTAATTTATGTTCAACATTTTTAATTCAATTTTGAAATTATTGAATTTAGTTTCATCTTATGGCTTAGTGAACATGTCAGCAAGTTGTAAATTTGTATTAACAAATTCTAAAGAAATATCTTCTTTTTCTACATGATCTCTAAGAAAATAGTATTTTATTTCTATATGCTTTGTTCTACTATGAGAAACAGAATTATGAGCAATAGAATTAACACTAGTAGAATCACATAATAATGGAGTTCTGCTTACCTTAATACCATGATCTTCTAACTGATGATGTATCCACAATAGTTGTGCACAGCAACTTCCTGCAGCAACATACTCAGACTCAGCTGTGGAAATTACCACACTAGTCTGCTTCTTACAGCTCCATGAAACCAATCTTCGTCCAAGAAATTGACAGGTGCCTGTTGTGTTTTTCCTATCTACTCTGCATTCTGTAAAGTCTGCATCTGAATAGCCTATTAGTAGAAAATCTCTATTCCTAGGATACCAAAGGCCTATATTAGGTGTGCCCTTAAGATATCTCAAAATCCTTTTGACAGCAGTATAATTAGATTCTTTAGGGAAGGATTGGTACCTAGCACAGACACATGTTGCATACATGATGTCAGGTATACTAGAAGTCAGATAAAGGAGGGAGCCAACTATCCCTCTATACAAAGACTGATCTACAGGTTTTCCTGCATCATCTTTGCTAAGAGATATACTTATCCCCATTAGAGTTCTCATGGTAGTGGATTACTCCATACCATACTTCTTAATTAACTCCTGGGTGAACTTAGAATGGGATATGGACAAGCCATCTTCAGTCCGTCTTACTTGGAGTCCTAAGAAGAACTTAAGTTCTCCCAAACTGCTCATCTCAAACTTCCCTTGCATAAGTTTTACAAACTTTCTACAAAGGTTGTTTTCAGTAGAACCAAATATTATGTCATCAACATATATTTGTACTAGGATGATCTTTCCTTTGGACTCTCTAACTAATAGTGTCTTGTCTATTTTCCCCCTTGAGAATTTGTTCTCAATGAGGAAAGTAGACATGGTTTCATACCAAGCCCTTGGGGCTTGTTTCAACCCATATAAAGATTTCCAAAGTTTATAAACATAATTAGGATTTAGTGGATCAACAAAACCTGAGGGTTATTTTACATAGACCTCCTCATTTAAGTCTCCATTCAGGAATGCTGATTTAACATCCATTTGGAACACTTTGAAACCCTGATAAGCTGCATAGGCTAGGAATAGCCTGATTGCTTCCAACCTTACCACAAGAGCAAAAGTTTGATCAAATTCTATGCCCTATTCCTAGCTGTATCCTTTGGCAACCAGTCTTGCCTTGTTCTTCACTATGATCCCACTCTCATCAAGCTTGTTTCTATAAATCCACTTTGTCCCTATGATATTGTGGCCCTTTGGTTTTGGAACCAACTCCTAGACCTTGCACCTTCTGAATTGACTTGACTCCTCCTGCATAGCATCAATTCAGTGTGGGTCTTGAATAGCTTCTTCAAATCTCTTGGGTTCCAGTTGAGATAAGAAGCTTGAGCAAAGAACTGGGTTTAAGTTCCTGCTCCTTGTTTGTACTCCATGTCCTGGATCACCAATAATCTGGTGTCCAGGATGATCCTTTAAATGTCTAACTACTGGAGGTAATCTATCAATAGTTTGACCTTCTTCAATCTCTTCATTATGTTGGACCTCATGGTCTTCATTAGCCTCATGAGTGTCTTGTACTCCCCTTGGACAGCAACTACCATTTTCTTCATCCTGCTTTGCAGTTGGATCTTCTCTGAAAGTAAGCTTGTCCATCTTCTGCTGTATACCTAGAGAGCTATAAGAATTACTAGACAACTCACTGTTAATAAGTCTAGATTCATCAAATATGACATGAACAGACTCTTCTACAACTTGAGTATCCAAATTGTAGAACCTAAAAGCCTTACTATTGTTGTTGTACCCAACAAATATCCCATCTTGGGATTTGGCAGCAAACTTAGTTAGGTGAGACTTGCCATTGTTAAGCACTTAGCACTTGCAACCAAATATTCTAAAATAGGATAAGTTTGGTTTTCTGCCTTTCATAACCTCATAGGGTGTCTTTTTGTGGTTTTTGGTGATGGAAGCCCTATTGAGCACATGGCATGCAGTGTTTACTATCTCAGCCCAGAAATATTCTGGGAGAGTAGTGTCACTCAATAGTGTTCTTCCAGCCTCAATCAATGCCCTATTCTTTCTTTCAGCAATGCCATTTTGCTGAGGTGTTCAAGGTGAGGAGAATTCCTGATGAATACCAAATTCTTCACAAAACCTTGTCATACTTTCAGATTGGAATTCAGTTCCATGGTCACTTTTGATTTTGACCACTGAACTATCTAATTCATTCTGAATTTTTTTGACAAAATTGCAGAAGACCTTTGGGGTTTCAGATTTCTGCCTCAGAAAAAATACCCATGAAAATCTAGAAGAGTCATCTACCACCACAAAAGTGTAGACCTTCCTACCTAGATTATGAATTGGCATGAGACCAAATAAATCCATATGCAAGAGGTATAAGCACCTCATTGAGTCTTTGGTTTCTACGATATGAAAGGAGGATCTGGTCTGCTTGCCTTTTTGACAAGCTGAGCATATTCTATCCTTAAAGCACTTAACTTGAGGACCATTCTCACTAACTCTTTACTAAAGAGTTGACCAATAGTCTTGTAGTTAAGATGAGCTAGCCTCTTGTGCCATTTGACACAATGAGAGGCTTTCTCATCAGCCACAAGATAGATAGGAGAATTTTTATTCTCACACACAAAGTTTAGGCAATACACATTTCTTTTTCTATAGCCAATCAATATGACTTTTTGATCACTTGACCTCTTTATTTGACACCCATTATTGACAAATGAAATGTCATATCCAAGATCACTCAGCTGGCTTATGCTTATTAGGTTGTGTTTCAAACCCTTCACATAAGCCACTTGAGTGATAGTGATTAAGTTGTTAGAAATGTTACCAAACCCTTTGATGACTCCTTTTTCAGAACCAACAAAGATTACTTTAGGCCCATTCAATACTGGTAAGTAGTCCTTCAGCAATCCTCTTGTTCCAGTCATGTGCCTGGAACATCCACTGTCCAAGTACCATATAGGGGCATGATAACTTGGACTCACCTGCAACAAAGATTACTTAACCTTAGAACCCAAATAACTTTTGGGTCCTTGATTCAAGTTAGCCTGAAACTTGACAAATCTGCCTAAAACTCTTCTAACAGGCAGACTGCTATTCTTACTGACACTGGTGTTGTGCCAACAGTCTAAGGCATAATGGTCTATCTTGCCACAGCACCAGCACTCAAACTTATTATACCTCTTTTTAGGTACAATCTTAGTTGTAATGTTGGCTGCATATCTTTTGTTTTGTGCTGGGGCTTTGCCTTTATTATTGGACTGGGCAGCCCATGCAGTTCCCTTAAAGCCTAATCCTTTCTTACCCTTTTGAGACACATAGTCATCAATTAAGGGTAGGATAGATTTTGGCTTAGAGAAACTAGTCACTATTTCCTTCTCTTTCTGAAGTCTGTATTCCAGACTTTTGATCTGACCATTTTTGAATGTGATTGTACACAACTGAATAACAGTTATGTTTTTCAGCTTGGCAATCTCATTCATCTTCTGATCTAGCAGCTTTTCTGAATCAGATACAGCCAACTTAAGAGCTGTAATTTCCTTAGCCTGATTTTTCGCAAGGTTTTTACTTCTCTTGAGTGCATGTACCAAATCCCCATATTCATCTATAAGATGATGAATATCTCCTTCAGAGTCAGACTCATCCACATCTCTTGATGCAGATGCATCTGATTCTAACCCAGTGTAGTAATCAAAATCTACAGATAAACTTTTTACCTTACTGGGACCAGGTTGATCCTGGCATTGGTCTTCTTCGGACACAACCATTAGTCCTTTGCACTGATGGTCTTCTTGCTCATTGATAGAGTCCAGTTATTTCAAGAACTAATCCTCTTCTTCTATTATAAACAAACCAATATAGGCCTCAGATTCAGACTCTTAAGTTTACTGATCTATCCAACTTCTCTCTTTCTTAGCTACGAAGGATTTCTCCTTCTTGCTCTTGTGCTGAAACTTCTTTTTATGAGCAGACTCCTTCCTTTTGTCTGGACAGTCAGCCACAACATGTTCAGGTCTGTTGCAGCAATAGCAAATAATCTTTGATGTAGTTGACTTACTAGGCTTTGTCCCACTCCTGTCCTTCTTGGATGATTTCCTCTTCTGATAATAGTCATCCTTGGACTGAGATGAGGATGGCTTAGATTTCCACTGCTTCTTCCTTAGGAATCTCTGAAACTGCCTTGTGAAAGCAGTAAAGTCTTCACCAGAATTACTGTTGTCTGAACTGTGATTATCAGAATTTTCTGAGATCACTTCTGCAGCTTTCTTAGGAGAAGATGGAGACATCCTCCTTTTCTTCCTAGTGGCTTATACCTTGAAGGTCACTGACTTTTCTCTAGATTCAACCTTTATATGTTTCTCTTCCTCCTTTTTGGCCAACAGCTGCATCTCATTAGACAGCAATTTGTCAAACAGTGTTGGAGGTGAAATTTTTGCCAGTATTGCCACTTCCCTTATGGCACAGATCTTTGTATCCCAATCCTTAGTAAAAGACCTAAGGAATTTGTCATTCAGCTCATATGTACTGAAGATTCTTCCATAGGACATTAGTTCATTTACAATTCTATAGAACTTCTTATAACATTCAGTTATACTATCAGACTTGGCTTGTCTGAAACTCTCATATTCTTGATTAAGTATAGACTTTCTATCTTGCCTAACCTCTTCAGAACCCTCCATGTAGACAATCAATGTGTCCCATATCTCCTTGGAGGTTTTGCAGTGAATCAGATTCTGGAATGTTGAGTCATCTATAGCACTCACTATAATATTTTGTGCTCTTTTATCCATTGTAGCCAAGATGATCTGATCCTTAGTCATTTCTGAAAAATCTTTAGGAATCCTTTGATTAGCATCAAGAACAGAAACCTTCATTGGAATATATGGTCCTTCCTTAACTGTTATACAAATTCTAGGATCAGATGCCTCCATAAATATTCTGACCCTTTCCTTCCATATTCCAAAGATTTCCTTCCTGCAGATAGGCAATTTCTTTGCACCAAGTTCTTTAAGGTTTTCTCCTGACCCCATCTTCTTTAACTTACTTCTGCCTCACATATCTTACTTAGATTGTTAAGTCTTTCTTTCTTTGAGGAGCCTCCCTCTGATACCACTTGAAATAATTAGTTCCTAAAGACATAGAGGGCGGGGGGTGAATATGTGCAATTCCTTTTTTGCTCTAAGGCACAATATTAATTCAGATAATCAAATTAACTCAAGCAGTTCTATAGTTACCATAGCAAAGAAATAACAATACCACATACAATCACAGATGGCACACTAATTTATAGTGGTTCCCCAAGGACTGGGTACATTAACTTTCCCGCTTCGCCTATCTAGCAGTGTGCTAGATTCAGCCTAACTTCTTTCCTTCTCCTCAGATCCGCAGATCTTACAGCTTAGAACCCAAAAAAGGCTCCTACAATTCAGAGTGAGTCCAAACTCATACAGCTCAGGCAATCTGCCCTACCTCAGCCTCCAACAAGGCCTACAACGCAGAGACAAAAATCTCCTACAACTCAGGCTCACAGCCCTACCTCAGCCTTCAACAAGGCCTACCACTCAGAGAACTTTATCTCATACAACTCAGCCTTTATAAATCAGGCTTACAAGTCTGATCTTAAAAAGATCCTACAGAAAGTAGATGTAAATTTAAAATTTACCACCACCCTGGTGAAGAGAGAAAGGATGGATGGTTTCTTGATCAGTTCTTAAAAAAACCTAATGACAGAGATCAACCTGTCTAAGCTTTCTTCAAAGCTTCTTGAATCTGAACACAGTAGGGTTGATCTCCTTTAAAGTTGATCTTCAATCAGCTCCTTTCTTGAAATTCAGAAATCAATCTGAATCCTTCTTGGCAGACTTGGTTTAAAATCTGCACTTAAGAGACTTGTTGATGTAAGTCACTCTCTTCACTTGAATAGATGGAGCTCTCTCTCTCCAAATTCTTCTGAATTCTTCTTTGAATTCTCTTGACAAACTCTGAGTAGATAACCACTTGAGAATGTCTGATTAGATCTTCTGTTGAAAATCTTCTTCTATTTTTCGTATGTATATGTGTATCCTCATTCATTACTTCTTCTGTTGATAGAGAATGTCTTTATATAGACTTCCTCCATGGTAACCGACTGATCCGGTTTCTAACAAACTTCTGACAGCTCTGACAGCTTCAGTAGACTGGTTGGTTATGGCAGCGGTCAAGTCTCCCAATCACTTCTTGAAACTCTGTCTCTGTCAGTAAAGTATCGAGACTGAACTCCATCATGTGTTGACACAAGTAGACTAAGTGTCCACACAATCCTTGGTGGTGTCGACACAGCTCCCTTGGTGTTGACACTACTTCTCGACAGAGCTTCTGTAGAATGTCTCGACACTAGTTCTGTGTGTCGATACAGTCACTTCTTCTCTTCACAAAAATCAACTTTGTTGAAACTCTGCTATGTGTCGACACAAGTCCTGTGTGTCGATACAGTTGATGTCGACAAAGTCTTCTGTGTGTCGACACTGCCTCTGTGTGTCGACACAGTTGATGTCGACTAAGCTTTTCTGTGTGTCGACACTGCCTCTGTGTGTCGACACAGTTTCTTCTGGTGTCGACACAGCCTTTCCAAGTGTAGACACAATTGACTCCAGGTGTCGACACAGATTTTCTCCAGTGTCGACACAAGCCATCATAAGTGTCGACACAACTTTTTCTGGTGTCGACACATGGACATAGAAACTTTTTCTGCATTCCTGCATTTTCTTAACCTGCACATATAAACTCAAAATAACATCAAATACACATTGATGCATATCATTGAGTAAGGTGAGGCTTCTTCAAATCTGGTACATATCTTCCAATGTACCCAACAACTCATATAGCTAAGACGTTAGCTAATGGAGTCACACACGCAATTGCCACCCCCCCTACCGCCCACAACCTTTTAGCCGACCTTATCTTTTTCCCTTTTTTGTTATCTTTTTGCTTCTTTCTTTTCTCTAACTAATGCAGGGTTTCGACCCGAGCCTCCCCGACCTCGTCTTAAGGACGTTTATACCCTCCTTTTTTATTTTATACATATTTCATTCTATCTATTATTCGTTCTGCATACTTCGATTGCAACATTGAGGACAATGTTGGGTTTAAGTATGGGGGTGTTTTCCTATTTTTCCTATTCTGCACATTTTATATTCCGCATTTAGCAAAAATACAAAAAATGCAAAAAATTAAAACCTACAAACAATTTTTTTCCTTGTTTTTATTATAATAATAAACAAAAAAACTCAGAAAATATACATAAAACAAAAATTTCAAAAAAAATATAAAACCAAAACCAAAAAAACATTATTATTATAAACCAAATAAAAAAATAAATACCATTTTAAAAACACAAAAATTCAAAAAAAATACATTTTTGTCTCGTTTTTTATCAAGTCCGCGACGTTCGACTTATCTAACCAACCAACTAAACAAGAGTCTGTTCGCTGGCCATCGAGTTTTACTTTGTACAATTTTGTAATTTTCTCTTTCCCCGCTCTCTTCTTTATCAATAACACTTCTTTCTTCCCTCCTTTCTTGTAAATAATTAAAAAAAATTTTGAAAATCCAAAAATCCAAAAAAAAATGATAATCAAAATTCCAAATAAATGATAAAAACCCTAAAAATCCAAAAATATTTTGTTAATTATGTTACGAATAAATTGAAAATCTCAATTCTTAACCCTTTTCGGTCTCCAAAAATCTTGTTGTGAGTAAATTTATAAGTGAATTTTTTTAATTCTTTGCTTACTATTTGTTTATTAATTGGAGATCGATAGATTTAGATACCTGGGGTTAAGTTATAAAAATTTTTCGTATGCTTTTTTATTTAGATAGAGACCTGTTTTCAGCACTACTTCTAACCTATCTAAATAGTTGCACATTTATTTTGTTAGAAATAAAGATCTTAGATTTCAGTTATGTTAACTCCAAGCTTTTTTTCGCAATATAGGAACGTTTAATTTATAAAGGTTGCTCTCAAAAACTTTTTATTAAACATAGTTTTATTTTTGAACAAAAACCTATCACCTTTTTTTCATGTCTTACCTAACATGATTTCGATTCTTAAAAGACTTTATGTCGATGGAAATAAGATTTCGTTCCGTAAACATAGACATCCAATATTTTAAAAAATTATATGTTATAGAGTAAGAAGATAAAAATTCATTACTCCTATACATATACATTGGATTATTATGAAGATGTTAAAAAAATATTATGTTATGAAAAATAAGATTTCGTTTTTCTAACATCCATTTTCAAATCAAAAAATTTCATTAGAGGTTCGAGCAAAAAAATATACCCTCTCCTCTAAACCAAAGTCTTTTTCATATACCACGATATCCCCCTCCGCCAATTTCAAAACAGTTTAGATTTAATTTTAAAATCATTTTGAGAGCATAATTTGTAAATTAAATTATTTCCTATAAATCTTATAAGCTACAGTTTCATAATCCAATTTATTTTCGTTAGCCTAACAAATAAAATTTTTTGCTATCCATTTGCCTATACCAAGATGTTTTTTGCTGAAACTCTTCCTTTATTTAAATTTTCATCATAATTTAGGATTTTACTCTAATACCCCGGATATTTATTTAGATTTTTCTTTCGATTAGTTCAAGCGGTAGCTAAACTTAGGATTTTTCTAATTCCTTATAAGTTCATCTTCAACTTTTGCTCTGAAATAGCAAAAGCTTAAGTATAGGGGAATTTAATGAGTTGTAAATGTACCTATATTTAATACAATAAATAAGTTGTTTTAGGTTATTTTTGTATATTTTTCTTTAATAAATTACTTCTTTTTCGTAAAAATTGTTATAACTTCAGTTATTTTTGTTTCCTGAATTTTTCAGGAAAAATTGCAAAAAAGTCAAATACACGCCCGTCTACTGTTGGTCACGCCCGTGACTGGGGCATGACAGTTCAAATCCCGTGAAATCAACAATTTTTGATGAAAAAAGCTTGACACGCCCGGCCACACGCCCGTGTCCAATCATCTGACATGCCCGTGTCATTCTCGATCGACGATCAAGGATCCAGCTCGACGAAACAGCGTTCAATGTTCATCGACCCGACCCGACATGCCCGTGTTAAGATGCGACACGGGCGTGTACTCCTCCACCTGGCCCGACAAACCGCCGTCGGTGACTTTCGATCCAAATGACGCCCAGTTCAACCTCCCCGAAACGCCCAATGTCACGCCCGTGACCGGGGGCATGACCGCCGCGTTTTCAACCGAAGTCAACTGAGCCATCAAATCTTTGCACTGCCATATGTACAGTGATGACACGCCCCCTGACAAGCCCATGTCGGAGGGCGTGTCCCATGAAATTTTCATCTATAAATAGCCATATTCTGTATGCATTGTTGTTCCTTCTTCTTGAACCATTTTGTATAGGGGGCCGACTGTTAGATGAATTTCAAAGCTATGTAAAGTGACTTTCTCCCCCTCTCCTATGTTTGTTTTTAGATTTCTGTTACACTCATTTTAGCATAATAAAATGTTTAGACTTTTGTCTCTTTATATTGTTTTGGAATGGATCTAAGCCCCTCTCTAAGCAATCTTATCTCTTTTCTTTGCTTTAACTTTGTTTTTTTCGTCTTTTCATATGGGTGTGTGCGTGTATGAGCATAACTTGTTCTTTTTATGTTTTCATTTTCATTTCTTTGCTTAGTCTTATTTTTAACTTAGCATTTTATGTAGCTTTATTTGCATTCCTATAAACCCGTAAAAATGATTTCAATGTGCTTTTCATTTTTTTTTCTAACTTAGATTTTCTTCTTTAGGATGTAAAACTTTTTGTTATTTTCACTTTATTTTCACTTTTTAACAACTTTTACGGAGTTATAGGAATGTATATGAAGTTGTTTTAATTTTTCGTGCACTTTCATTTTGTTTTAAATTTTTGCTCGTTTAATTTTTTCATCTTCATTTTATTCATTTCTACCGCATTATAGCGGTAGAAATGTATTCGTTTTAATTTTTTGAGCACTTGCACTATGAGCTTATTTGCAAAAACTTTTGCTCCTTTAAATTTTATTTACACATTTTATGCATTTCTAACACATTCTAGCGGTAGAAATGTAGTTGTTTTAATTTTTCAGCAACTTAGTTTTTCTTAATTTTTGTACGTGTGCGTGTGTGTATGAGTTAGGTTTTATAATTTTCTTTCAATTCTGTAGAGTATGTGCATGTGTGCATTTATTTTTGCCTACTCATTAAGGGTTAAATGGCGTGCCTTAATTTCCGCCTACTGGCTAGGAGTTAAATGTCAGGTTTTTATTTTCCGCCTACTTGCTAGGAGTTAAATGATAGGTCTTTACTTTCCACCTACTCATTTGGGTAGGACTTGTGTGCGTTTGTTTTTATTTCAAGTAGAGTGTGTGCCTGAGGTTTCATTTCAGTCGAGTGCGTGTGTTGCTGCATTTATTTTCTCCTACTCGTTTGAGTAGGACTTGCTTTCATTTCAGTCCTACTCGTTTGAGTAGGACTCCCACTTTACTGCTTTATTTTACTGCTTTATTTCCTTTTATCGCTTTCACTGCAAGCTATCCCCATTCCGATGAGTGGCTAACCGTTCTTAGCCCTCAGTATCGAAGAGCATTGAGACAATAAAATAGCTTTAAATAATTAAAGATCCGGTTTTTAAAATTAATTAAAAATAACTTAAGTTTTGCCTAGGATTTACGAAGCGTAGAACCACATAATCAATGTGTGGTCTCTATTTCCGTAGTCCATACGCTAGCTAGCCGAGAGGCCGTGCGTATGGACCGATCGCCACTTAGTAAATGGAGTTCCGCACTAACACTCGAGAGAGGAGGCGCACATACTCTACCGGATTGGGTTCCCCACCAGATAGCGGGGTTCTTAGGGTAATCCGGGCATTAAGAGGAATCCTTCGTCGGATGAGAGCCCGGTCGAATAGTCTTAGCATTCAGGTGAGCGATATTCCTATAGCTAGGTGAACTCATTTTAGTGGAACCTCCACGGCCAAGTCTCCGCCTTAATTAATTTGAAATTTAGGATCTCTTTTTATTAAAAGTATATTTTGGTTCAAATTTATTCACTGCCTTCGAGCTAAGCTCTTCATCGGCTCCACCTTTTTAATTGCTTTTATTTTTATTGCCTTTTTTATGATATATAAAATATACCCGACAAGTTAATTATCAGTAAAATAATAGTCCCCTTCAGGGAAGAGTAGAAATAATCGACCTGACCCCGAGAACAATACGACCTCGATATTCCACACCAAAATATGCTGACTACACGCGAAAGGTACACTTGCCTGCTTTCGTTAAAACTCGATCTCATTTGTTTTATATCCAAATAATAAATCCACGCGCCCCATTTTATAAATAAAACCAAATCCGCTTTTCTTAAATAAAATCGTCCGGGGCGCCGCGTGCTCGAAATATTTTTTGGAGTTTTAACCCGCATCACAAACGCTTTGACTAACTGGTCTTTGCTCGATGCTTCTGCTCATCTGGCATTAAGTGAGTTTTCCTCACTCAATGCTTCGAGACTTAACTAGCATTTTGCCTCAGTCAACATCTCTTCTTGACATCAGGCGTTGAGTGAACTGACATCACTCAACGCCTATGGATTTAGTCGAATATCTATTTCCAGCTTTATTCCTTAGACATTTGTTATTGAGTGAGCTTGCTTTAGTCGATGCCTATGGACTTAGAAAGATTCCTATCTTTTCAGCATCCTTCTTTGAGTGCACCTGTCCAATCCATGTGACAAGGAACCACCTACATGCATGAGCTTGAACATACATCAAATATAACTATGCATGTACGATTATGTTGGGTTCATTAATCCCAATGTCCCAGATTTGTAAGAAGTCAAACAAGTCAATGACATACAAATAGTTTTATTTGATGTGTGTTTAAGTTCATGCATCCAGGATAGTCCTTGTCACATTAATTGTACAGGTAGAAACAAAGAAGGATGCTGAAAAGGCAGGAAATTGCCTAAGTCCACATGCATTAAGTAAAACTAACTCACTCAACATCAGAGGTCTGGTAGAATGCTGATAAAAGGCGGGATTGTGGTTAAGTCCAGAAGCTTTGAGTGAGGACAGCTCACTCAATTCTAGATGAGCTAAAGCACTGAGTCAGTTGCGGGTAGTCAAAGCCAAGCTTCAGCAAGCAGAAAGATCGACTATGTTGCAGGCATTGAGTGATGTCAATTCACTCAATTCCATGCAACAAATTTGTTAAGTAAAGCTGCCTTAGTCAAAACCAAAGAGATTCTGTCAAAGGAAAATTTTCTAAGTCCAAAGATGTTGAGTGAAGTCAGTTCACTCAATACCATGTTGATTCTATCAAAGCCTAAGAAGATAAACAGAAAAATCTGTTCAAGTACAAAAGTGTTGAGTGAAACCAGTTCAATCAATGCCAAATGTCAAAATGTATTGAGACAAGCTCAAGCAGTCAAAGCAAGAAGGAGAGATAGGATTTGACTAAGTCCAGAAGCATTGAGTGAAGCCAGTTCACTCAACACCTAGTCAAAAGATTAGGCTGAGGTAGGAAGCGTTGAGTGAAGCCAACACACTCAACGCCTCCATTTAGAAGAAAAGTTTCTAAGTACAGAAGCATTGAGTGAAGCCAGTTCACTCAATGCCTTCAGCAATTGGTAGAGTTCAGAAGGAGCTAAGGAAAATGGCATTGAGTGAAGGCAAACCACTCAACGCTTTCAAATCCATGGATGCAGAAAGAGCAGAAGAATAATCTTAGTACAGAATCTTTGAGTGAAGGCCGTTCACTCAACCCTACTCAACACATGAGTTGATTCTGAGAAATTTTCTATGTCCCGAATGTTGGAGCATGCGTTCCACGCTTCTTTGGTTTGCTAATAACAACTCTCATTTGTATTTAATCTTTGGGTGATAATGTTATGCAGATATCGTAGGTCTAGCTCTAATGGATTTTGGGAGATGTTTTGGGACTGAACAAATGAGCATTGAAGATATCTCCAGGTGATATTGGGCATCGCCCATAGGCGACAGCGAATTCTGGGCTCGACGATCCACAATTCTGCGCTCGACGATAGACGATCGCAATTCGATGAATCTGCATTAGAGCATAGAAGAAGTCGACCAACAATATTGGGTATCACCCACATGCAAGAGTAACAATCGAAGATTATGCGCTCGATGATCGACGAATGATGCTCGACGAATCAGTAAAGCGAAAATCACGAGTTCGTGGGACACATGGTAGCAATTATCTCTATCGCCAGTTGGCAATACCCAATGTCGCTAGGCGACAGTCCACGTTCGACGAGCAATCAATCTGCGATGTGAAAATGAGGAATTCGTGAGACATGTGCCAGCAATTACCGATATTGCCACGTGGCGATCCCCAGTGTTGCCAAGATGTATCACCAATGTATAAAGCCATTCAATTTTCTGAGGAGAACACAAATTTCAATACAAGGAGTGCACCTTCCTGTTTAGACGAACCAGAGTGCTCCAGATTCCAGATTTACTCCATATTCTCAAGAAGGCCGAAGCATAAAAGATTAACGGCGCGTACGCAACATCCAAAGCAACCCTGGATAGGATTTGTTGTCATTAGCAGCACTTTGTTTGAAGTGAGTTTTTATTTAGAAGTTTTGAATTTGTCATGTTTTTATTCCTATTGTAAACCTATTGTAATCGAGAAGAGAAATCGCTGCCTTGTGCATAACGTCTAAGTCCTTGTTTGGCTTAGGGGAAATCGCCACCTCGTGTGTGGCGTCCAAGTCCTTGTGTGGCTTAGGGAGAAATCGTTGCCTTATGTGCAGCTTCTAAGTCGAGGTAGTTCTAGGGGAGGCTAATAGCAAGATTTATGATGAGATACGCTTTATTCTGTCGGTTCTTTGTAGAAGAACCGGTGAAAACAAAAGAATATTGCATTTTTTCATAAGCCTTGGTCTCTAGCTCTATAGAGACACCTTATATTCACTATAGTACTTTTGAAATAAATTGTCATATTTTAGCTTTTCTATATTTCAAGGTGTTTAAGTTTGCTTATGAAAAAAATTAGTCTCCATTTCATAATTTCTACTAGCATTATTTTATTCAGCAAGTAAACTTTGTTTATCTTAAGAAAAATTAATTAACCCTTATTCAACCCCCCCCCCCCCCCCCCCCTCTAAGGGCGTTGTAAGATCCAACACTTGGTATCAGAGCAAGGTTACTCCGAAATCGGTTTCACCACCAGGAGTAATGGCGCAAAACACTCACGCATTTTCTAAGGGGCAAGGTATAAATAGACCTCCCTAATTTACGGGCACTGGGTACAACTATTGGAAAACTTGAATGCGATACTTTCTAATAGCACTTGATATCGACGTTTGGTACATAGTAGAAACACGCTACACCTCTCCTATAACTGTAGTAGGAAATGTCTCAAAGGAAAAACCCAAGGATAAATGAGATGAAGCTGATAAGCTTCGATGCAAGAATAACGCTAAGTCAATGAACGCCTTATTCTGCGCATTAGATAGGACTGAATTTAATCATGTTTGTGCATGTAAAACTACGTATGACATATGGAATCTCCTTAAATTTACTCATGAAGGTACATCGCAGGTGAAAGACTCGAAGCTTTTCCATTTAGAGTCAGAGTTTGAGAAGTTCAAGATGTAAGTTAATGAGGATGTAGACTACATGTACACAAGGTTCAGCAAGATAGTGAATGACTTGAGGATCCTTGGAAAGAGTTTCTCAAACAGATATTTGGTGAGAAAGATACTTAGATTGCTTCCCCCGAAGATCAATCTAAAGGTGACTACCATCTCGGAGTCACACGATCTAAAGTCTCTCCAAATTGAGAACCTGATAGGCAATCTGAAAACCCATGAAGTAGAGTTGAGGATTCAACAACAAGATTATAGCCTGGAGCCAAGAAAGAAAGCTTATGCGTTGAAGTCTAAGAAGGAATTGGAAAGTGACTCTGATGAGAGTGATGATGGAGAGGTAGAGAGCCTGTTCGTAAAGAAATTCAGGAAGTTCATGAGAAATCCTAAAAGGAGAAATTCGTTGAGGAAATTCTTCAAGAAGCAAGTGTCTTCATATAGGAAAAACAAAGCTTAAGCTAAAGTAGAGGGTGAAGAAGACAGATCACCACTTAAGTGATATCACTATAGGAGAGTTGGCTATATTAAGAGCAAGTGCCCAAAATATCTAAAAGAGCAGAAGGAGAAGCGACACAGGAAGAAAGACAAGAAGAAAGTTTTGAAGACAGAAACCTGGAATGACACCACTTCTGAGGAGTCAAGCGGTTCAGGTTCAGAAACTGAGGAGGCGGCCAACATGTGCATGATGGGAAAGATTATTTCATAGTATGATGAAGAGAGCAGTGTCCAGAGCGACACTGAGGTAACTCCTGAATCTTATGATGTTCTATATTCTGAATTTTTAAGAATCTGCAAATATTTAGATAAAAAATTGGTTGAAATTCAGGTACTTAAGTCTGGAAATAAAAAAATTAAAAAAATGAAGTATAAGTACTTGGGAAAGAGAAAGCACCTTGTCAAGAGGATTGTCCCTCTTCGACAAGGATACTAGAACTTGAGAAAGATCTCTCTAAGTCTCAGACTCGGGTTGAATCTCTTACAGGAGAGAAAGTAAAAAGGTTTAAGTTGTCTTACATAAATCACGTAGAGGGGGTGAATAGGTGAGTTATGCATTCTCTTGCGGAATAAAAATTTAGCGAGCGATGCACAAAAAATAACCAAGCATTCACAGACGACTCCAAGATTTATAGTAGTTCCCCAACATTGGGTACATCCATTTTCCACTCACCGATCTAGTAAAGCACTAGACTCGGCTACTCCACTAATCTCGGATTGAAAACAATCCTACCACTCGGAACAACATTCCTACAACTCAGAGTAAAAACTCCTACAACTCAGAGTAAAAACTACTACAACTCGATCCTTGAAATGGGATCTACACTTGGAAGAAAAACTTCCTACAAAACTCGGAGACAAAATCTCCTGCAAGAATTGAAATAGATTAACAATAACAGTAAAAGAAACTTCACTTCAGATCTGGAACTTCAAATTTCTTCCGCCTTGAAAGTTGAAACTTGGTCAGGAATAGATCGAGGAAGACCGCCAAAATCTCTGGATCTAAAACTCTTATGATCAACACGATCAAAAAAGAGATCTGTAGAAATTAAAACCCCTTGATCTGTTTATCAATTATTGTTCTGAACTTCTTGAATCGGACAAGAGTAGTGGCGAGAACGATGATGAGGAGCTGCAGCTTTCCCGATTTATAATGAAGGAGTGATTCAGAAAACTTATTCTTTTTATGTTCGGGTTAGTTGAAAATGACAAGACCTTTTAAAGGACAAGCCTAACGGTCATAATCATAAATGACTGCACACGTGGACTAATAAGAATCAAGGTTAGTTTGAAATGACATCAGTCGGGACTTGGCAAAAATTTCAGCAATTCTTATATTCAGTTCTCGAGTGAAGGAGTGACTACTCGAGAACAGCTTCTGATTCTCGAGATAAAGGTACGAAGTTCTCGAGAACAAGATTTGGCCTTCTCGGGAAACAAAGGACTTTACTCGAGAACTATATTATGTTACTCGAGAACCAGAGGACTTTTATCCAGTATAAGACTTGGCCTTCTCGAGTGACGAATTGTGCTTCTCGAGAACTGGCTTGGCCTACTCGAGTACTAGACTTAAGCAATTCGAGAACTATAATAAGACTTCTCGATAACTACCATAACTTCTCGAGAATAACACTTCTTCTTACTCGAATTCTGGTCCACTGTTTTTTCGAGACAGGGCATGGCCTTCTTGAGTACTGGCTTCTATTACTCGAGTACAACACTTAGAAAATTTCTGAATACTCGAGACATAGATAAGTAGTACTTGAGTACTCCAAGGCTTACTCGAGTATTGGACTAAGAAAATTTTACTTTCTCAAAATTATTTTCTTCACGGTATACAACAAATATTCTTTCTTCGAATGAAGTGTGTCCCAATAGAGAGGCTACACATGAGTTAACATCATGGATCACACAATGAGGGATACATTGTATGGTCTCGTGTTTGGTGACTCATTGTAGACTGACATTGGTCTACACTTGACAATAATAACCTGCAAGCACATCTAAACAGAGCATCAAATACAAACTTAATTCATCTTAGTTCAAGGGTGACTTCATACAAATCTGGGCTATTGTGGATGCAATACCCAACAATCTACCCCTATTTATAGAAGTCAGAACCCTCTATACTAAGGTGAATTACATCAAGATAAAATAAATCAGGAACAAATAATCATGATTAATGGAATAAAAGCTATGATGGAGAAAAATCAGATCAGCAAAACTAAATGTTCATATAAATAGGAATTTGTCCAAGGAAAATTAAATTCCACAATTTCAAAAAATAAGAACTTTCAGCACATCTTCAACTTCAATTGATCTTGTTGTTGTTACTGTCTTTCTAACTTTTAATGTAGTCTCTTTTTATAGTTGTATGGTTTAGGGAAATACTTTGGAGGTCTGGGAGGAGCTTTGGGATTATTCCTCTCATATTCTCTATGATAAATCCTTCTCTTGGTAAGGGACTTTTCATATAACTCCCATTCATAAGGGCTGTAATGAAGGTTGTTTTCTTCATTGAAATCAACTAACACCTTTAGGGTTTCCAGAATAAGAGATTTGGAGGTTCGACTCCAAACATCAGTAAACACTTGAGGTCTTTTCCTTTTTCCAGCATTAGGATGTGGAGTTATTCTGCTGGCTGAGGCTCCATCCCCATATTTTAATGTTTTTGCTTTTTGCATTTCAGGAGGTTAAGTACGCATCCCTGAATGTTAGGAATCCCACATATGTTCATATACATCAGGAGGTGGTCCTTCAAAGTAATGTGGAGGAGGTCCTTCAAAATACTCTGGAGGTGGAGAAAAGTTTGGCTTGTTTACATCCAGGTGAGTAGGAGGAGGGGCAGAAGGGTCCATTGCTAGTTCAGGAAATAGTTGATTGTGCATCCATATAGTAGTGTCATATGTATACAGCTTAGTACTTTTGATTTCCTTCAGTACAAAAGTCTGGATGTCTTTCATTTCAGCTTCCCACTGATTTTTCATAATCTGAGCTTATTTTTCAAGTTGGTCTTTCACTTTATCCTCCCCCTTTTTGACTTCTAGGGAGAGGGTGCTGATCATGGCTTCATTGAATTGTCCAACTTCTTCACAAGTTTTGTAATTCATTTCTTCTGCTCTTGTCTAGTACAATCTGATTATTAGCAAGGGTGACTAATTATTCCATAACAGTACCAATGCTTGTGATTGTATGATCTATAGCTTTTCCACATATTTGCAAGAGCCTTTTAAATTCATCTATGCTCTTCTGAATTTCAGCAAATCCACGGCTCATTTCATTTTGCAATGCAGTCATTTTATCAGCCATAACTTTAAGAGAATTATCAAAATAATCTCTTTGGGCAACTAACATAGCTTCAATTTTGCTCAGTATATTATCTTCAGTAAGTATTGTAGGCCGAGTGGAGGGAGGATGCACAGCAGGGGATGTCCATGGAGAAATTTCTTCAATTTCAACTGTGGAGGTATATGCTTTCTTTTTGTCGATAGTGATGACCTCATATTGAGCATCTTTGGGTAGAAAGGCGGGAATCTTAAAATGTAGACTTGGAAGGGGTGGTTTAGCAGCTTCTACTGGAGTTTTATCATTTGAATCATGTACAAAAATAACTTCATCATCATGTATACTATCAGGAGATTTCTCTGGTTCATGTACAGGAGATTTGCAGCTTGAAGAGATGGTTCTGGAAACTTAGGATATGTTGTTGGAGATGGTTCTGATACCACTTATAGGGACATGTCGTAACTAACTCGCCCAAAATATCGGACAGTTTAAGGATGACGCTACCACTCCTTTATAGAGCTGTCTACCATAGGTAGGATCCATGGGGCGGCAAGTTAGGCCCAGGGTACACGCCCTTCTATTCGACTATTGTGGGCCATAGCGCCTCACACCGTATCTCCCAACAACAGGGGCATTGCTGAACCCCAACAATCCCCCCCCCCCCATAAATGACCCCGGGGTTTCGAACCCGTAACCTCCCTCTAATACCAATTGAAAATGTTTAAGTTGTCTTACCTACATCACCTAGAGGGGGAGAATAGGTGAGTTGTGCGTTCTTTTGCGGAATAAAAATTTAGCAAGTGATGCACCAAAAATAACCAAGCATTCACAAACGACACCAAGAGTTATAGTGGTTCCCCAACCTTCGGTACATCCACTTTCCACTCACCGATCTATCAAAGCACTAGACTCGGCTACTCCACTAATCTCGATTGAAAACTATCCTACCACTCGGAACAACATTCTTACAACTCTAAGTAAAAACTCCTACAACTCATAGTAAAAACTCCTACATCTCGATCCTTGGAATGGGATCTACACTCGGAAGAAAAACTTACTACAAAACATGGATACAAAATCTCCAACAAGAATTGAAATAGATTAACAATAACAGTAAAAGAAACTTCACTTCAGATCTGAGAACTTCAGATTTCTTCTGCCATGAAAATTGAAACTCGGTCAGGAATTGATCGAGGAAGATCGATGAAATCTCTGGATCTAAAACTCTTAAGATCAACACTATCATGAAAGAGATCTGTAGAAATTAAAACCCCATGATCTGTTGATCGATTCTTGTTCTGAACTTCTTGAATCGGAGAAGAGCAGCGGCGAGAACGACGATGAGGAGCGGCTGCCTTCCCGATTTAGTATGAAGGTGCGATCATAAAACTTGTTCTTTTTGTGTTCAGGTTAGTCAAAAATGACAAGACCTTTTATAGGACAAGACTAACTGTCATAATCATAAATGACTGCACACGTGGACCAATAAGAATCGAGGTTAGTTTGAAATCACATCGGTCGGGACATTTCAAAAATTTCAGCAATTCTAATCTTCAGTTCTCGAGTAAAGGAGTGACTACTCGAGAACAGCTTCTGATTCTCGAGACAAAGGTACGAAGTTCTCGAAAACAAGATTTGGCCTTCTCGCAAAACAAAGGACTTTACTCGAGAACTGAAAGACTTGATTTCAAGAGCCTATACACCTAGAGGGGGGGGGGTGAATAGGTTCTAAATTTTTATTCAAAAACTTTAGGCAAATAACAAAATTTATCTCAGTACTACAGCAATTCAAATCACAGAATAATGAACACAGCACAGCATACACCAGATTTATAGTGGTTTCCCAAGGTCTGGGTACATCCACTTTCCCCCTTCGCCTATCCAGTAATGAACTGGATTCGGCCTAACTTCATTCCACTTCTCAGATACGCAGATCTTACAGCTCAGAACCAAGAATGGTTCCTATAACTAAGAGTGAATCCACACTCCTACAACTTGGTCACAAGCCCTACATTAACGCCCCCGATTTTTCGATGATTTTATTTGTTTGGGCAACGTCAGATTTATGACGTCGTGTCGTTACTTTTAATGTCGAGTTGACGGCGCAATGCCGATAGGGCATTTTCGCGTCCGTGCGGTCGAGTAGGCCGAATTCTTGTTGTAATGTGAAAAGTTTGCATTTGAAATTTAAGCTAAGTAATTTTGGACTTGCTCGTCAAGTTTCGTCGCAATCTGAGCATTTTTGGAGTCTCGGCGCGCGATTGAAGGTTTTGGACTGTTTATGTTCGCCGTATACTTTGAAGATTAATATCTCGGGAAAGTCTCGTCGGATTCTAGTTTTGATTTCGCCGTTAGATTTGTAGCATTAGTGTTAGCCTTCGGTGCAAGTTTCGTTTAATTCGGCGCTCGTTTGGGCTTCCGTGCTGAGTCTTCTCGAGAAGCTATGGTTCTACTCGATTAGCCTGTTTTAAATAATACTCGGGCGCCGTTTTGAGGGTCAAAACTGCGTTGTATCAAAAAATGGTTAACATGAAATTCGTTCATCTCGACGATATCTAAAACTTTCATGATGACCACCTTTCGAATTGAAGCCGTTTTGAACCCCTAATTCCTTTGTTTTTACAATAACTCGAGTGGTGAGCTGCTACTCTAGTATATGCTGCTTCTACTTGAGTAATTCATGTTTTAACTCGAGTAATGAGCGTCTACTCTAGTATATTATGTTACTACTCGAGTAGGTATGTTACTACTAGAGTAGGTATGATGTTACTCGAGTAGCTATGCTGTTACTCGAGTAGGTATGCTGCCACTCGAGTAGGCTGTTTTGTTTTACGTTCAGACATCGTTTTGAGGGTCAAAACGGTGTCGTATCAAAAAATGGTCAACATGAAATGTGTTCGTCTCGACGAGATCTACAACTTTCATGTTGACTATGTTTTGATTTGAAGTTGTTTTAAACCCCTAATTTCATTTTGTCCTCTATAACTCGAGTGGTGAGCTGCTACTCGAGTATATGCTGCTTCTACTCGAGTAATTCATGTTTTAACTCGAGTAATGATCCTCTACTCGAGTATATTATGTTACTACTCGAGTAGGTATGTTACTACTCAAGTAGGTATGTTGTTACGCGAGTAGGTATGCTGCTACTCGAGTAGGTATGCTGCCACTCGAGTAGGCTGTTTCTGTCTGTGCTCAGAGGCTGTTTTGAGGGTAAAAACGGCATCGTATCAAAAATTGGTCAACATTAAAATTGTTCATCTCGACGAGATATACAACTTTAATGTTGACTACATTTTGATTTGAAGTATCTAGACCTCTATTTCGGGTTCCCGCAAAACCGCTCGAAATAAACCGTTTTTGACAAACTTTTTATAAACATATATATATATATATATATATTCTTGGACTTAGGTTTTAGAACCAAACTTCATCTTTCTTCATTATTTTTCTCCCAAACCATAGCAGCGAGCGAGAGAGAGAGAGTTTCTTTTTCATAAATCTTCCGGTGGCCGCCGACAGTTCTCCGGTGCTCGAAATCTTCAACCGAACTTAGATCCGGAAAGCTCTCGCCGAGGGCTACGCTATCGTAGTAATTTCTTCCCCATTCCTTGAGTTTTTTCGTTAGGGTTTTTCGGCCCTAATCCCTTTTCCGCCATTTTTGTTTAGATCTCAAATTCTCCCGTATTTTTTTGCCCCGATCTACGACGCGAAGCGATTCGGAGAACTTTTTCCGGTACAACCAAGGCAAGTGGTGGTTTTCCTTCGTTGTCTCTCGTCCGATTTGATGCTAACTATTATGCCTTGTTCCTTAATTTTCTTGCCTTTTTAAATTGTTTTTTTTCCAAACTATGGTTATGTTTAGTCCTTCTTATAGATCACTGAAAAAAATTATAAAATCTAGTCATGGTAATTCCAATTTTAACTAGGTGCGTACAAACGTCCTTAGAATGTTTTATCGGTGAATTAAATTATTTCGTCTATCGTTGTTGGACGTGTTAGTATCTATATAGGATTGTAAATCGTTTCCAAAGGTTGACTGACCGTGTC
Organism: Platanthera guangdongensis; assembly: GCA_039583875.1. NCBI lineage: Eukaryota > Viridiplantae > Streptophyta > Magnoliopsida > Asparagales > Orchidaceae > Platanthera > Platanthera guangdongensis. The sequence goes on along the minus strand of CM077167.1, from coordinate 125,403,424 downwards.
TTTAATCTAGAAATGTCATGTAGAATCCGATGTGCCTAAGTCCCGAGATGTTGGTGTTGTGTTTTCTTTGGATTTTCATTGGTTTCAGGAGTTAGTAGGCGTGACCACCTCCGCAAGGTTGTTTCCTTTATTAGTACCTTTTGAAACTCTATCGGTGTTTTGCGCATCTGCGGTGTATGGTGGAGTGTATGAATCTCTCCCACAGTTAAACGGATTTAATCTTCGTGAGGGGTGTGTCCAGCTAAGTGACCATCTCGCCCGTGTTTTTAGGTAGAGTGGCCACAAGTGGTTAATAAAGGTTATGGATTTTCTTCCTTATGATTTACTCATGTTCATCACCTTATTGTCTTGAGCTTATGGTGTGTTTGCATTGTACGTGATGATTCACGTGATTGTTTCTTTTCTGTTTGATGCTTAATTCGTACTTTATGTTAGTATTTTTGGTCTTGGGTTGGTACCCCTTTTGACCTTTGTTTACCTTTGCTTAATTTTTCTGCCACCATTTGTACCTACTTGCTGAGGCGTTCTGTTTTTTGGAATGCCTTAGGTTCAGAGCCGCAGCAGGTAGTTGAGCTGGTTTTGGACTCTCTTAGCGGCAGTGTTAGTGGTGGTTTTGCACCTCGCCGTAGAGAGGTAGTTGTCGTTCGGTTTTTTTTCTTTTTCCTAGTTCAGACATACTGTTTACTGTGGGTTCGTGTCAGATTGTTGACGCCCACAGAGTTGGTGATGTTGCCACTTTCTAGCTGCTCATTTCTTTAAAATGGATGTGGTTTACTTGCTCTTTGGGAGGATTTATGCTAGGAATGCATGTTAGGTATTTTCAACTATAAAATCTACTACTATTACTTCATACATTACATGATTTGAAACTCTAACCCGTTATTTTTAGCGACCGTAAAAGCTATCTTTCCTACTATAATAAATTTAGAGTTCTGCATGACATGAGTTGTCCTTTGGGGACGTTTATTCTCATGTAGGATGTTTGAGTTAATCTAATCAAGTATTTTTCCGCAGCGTATCATATATTTTAATCCTTGGACTAGATGAGCCACTTAGCCGAGGGATACGGCTAACTTCTACTCGTAACTGATTTTTCTTAAAATAACTTTGAAAAATCCATTACAGAGATGGGGATGAGAGAGTTATGGAAGTCTTCTCTTTCTCAAAGTAACTGAGAAGACTATGTGGATTTGATGTTGTCAAAGCTCCCCCTGAGTTCTTGAGATGTTCAGGAAATGAAGCTTTGCTGTAGGGTGACAGGCCTTCAGAAGTTGATCTCCAGCAAATGGTAATTTCAGCAATAGCTGAAATGTTAGGTGTCTGGAGTCTTTGAGAGATTTGGCCTTGAACACTTGAATCACAAGAGATCAGAAGATTTCAGAAGGTTGATCTCCTTGGATGTGTGTTCTTGTATGAATTCTTTTAGACAGAGAATGTTTTGTTCTTGTTCTTCTTGTCTGTGTTGTCTGTTCTGATCTATGTTTTCTGATAATCTCAGAGATCAAAAATCTTGAGTTTTATTCTCTGCTTCTGAATAGAAAATCATCCTATGTTAAGAATAGTCGTTGGCCTGACATTAATTGCATCCTTAATTGCAAATGTCTTCTAGGGGAAAGTCCAAAGAACCATTCCTTGAAAATCCCTTGAAACTTGGTGCAGAATAAATAAAAACGGCTAGAAAATCTTCTGAATTAATTGCTGAATAAATCCTTAACTGTTCTGAATTTGAATCTTGAAAATCCTTGAAGTCTTCAGAAAAACGTCGAACTGAGCTCTGCTATCGTCGGACTGAGCTCAGTGATTTGGACTTAGACAACAACAAAAATCGTCGATCTGAGCTCAAAGATCGTCGAACTGAGCTCAGAGATAGAGAATCAATACTGAGTCAATACTGAGTCAAGATCGTCGAACTGAGCTCGCAGATCGTCGAATGGAGTTCGACGATTTGTTGAAGATGAGCTCAGCGATCGTCGAATGGAGTTCGACGATCTGTCGAAGTTGAGCTAGACGATCGTCAATTGGAGTTCGACGATTCGTCGTACCGAGCTCGACGATATGACTTAGTCTTCAAATTGAAAATCCTTGGTCTTGAGGGCAGCTTCCAAACCTAGACTTCTAACCCTTAGACTCAATTCTAATTGACCTTTAGATCTATACAGGAGGTCAAAACAGGTTTCCTAAAGACATAGTTATCCTGACCCAAATTAGTAATAGGGTGTTCCCACACACCCACCTCGCCACGTGACCCCTGCTCTGATACCATGTAAAACATCATGACATCACTCCCTAAAACCATTCATTTAGGGGAGGTGTGGCCACCCTGCTTATAAACCCAGGACCAAGGAGCATGCTAGGCGGTGTGGGACTAAACCATCCCTTTTAATGAGTCGCGACACATGCTCGGACATCATCATCCATTCCACGTGGCACACTCAATAATGCTCTCCTATAAGATGCAGTTGTCCGTTAGGAAGGAGGAGGAGACTATTAGTAAATCCCAGGCCAAGGAAAAGGCTATGGCCTTCAAAGTAGAGAGCTATAAGAAGAGCAAGGAGAGGATAGTCTCTCTACCAAGGAGGCCTACTGAATCAGACAGCACAGAGCCAAGCACATCAGACAACAACATGTCTGATGGAGAATTTAATGCCTTATCTATGAAGTTTCAGAAGATGATAAAGAGGAAGCACTTGAGGAGAAGACCTTCCTCCTCCTCTCATCACAAGAAGGACCACAACAAGATTTAGAAGAAAACTCCAAGGGATACAAGTATGAATCTAAACATAGTAAACATGTTTCCTCTAAAACTTTTTGTTATTGCAGGAGCAAGCCAGGACATGTCATAGCTGATTGTCCTGTAAAGAGAAAGTAGACTGGTGAGAAGAAGCACCACCATCTCAAGGGTAAGAAGGAAAAGAACATCATTGCCAAGATTGAAAAGAGCTTGAGTCAAAGTTACCCATATGATTTAGATTATGAAGAAGAAAAAAAGCCTATATTGGGATATTTGTTGTTGTTTTTGATGAAGAAGAAGACTATCCTATAGCAAGGATAGTCATCAGGGCCCCTCTGTCACATTCAGACAGTGAAACTGTGGAGGATGAAGTGTTCATCAGTAGTTATGGGATAATGGACTTATCAAATGAAGAATCTAGCGAGGATCAGCCTGGTCTAGATAAGGTATACTCTCTATCTAGCTTCTCTTCTGACACAGATTATGCGCCTAGTCCAAATTCTGATGCATCATCATCCTATGATGAAGATGGGTCATAATCTGAGGAAGATGTCAATCAATTGATTGACAAGTATAGTGCCCTTCTGGATGCTTCGAAAAGGAGCAAGAAGTTGGCCACGAAGTAAGTTGAGGAGATAACCTCCCTTCAGCTAGCTACTTCTCTGCAGGCTGAGACAACATCCTTGCTGGATCAGAAGAAAAGGGAAGTCAGCCAACTAAAAACCATAACAATCATCCAGATTGGGAACATTAACCATAAGAACACAATTATTCTGGATCTTGAAGAGAAGCTCCAAAGGGAGAAGAGAATTGTGGCAAAATATTAAAAGCACAACACTGTGTTTCCCCTGATAGACTATTACTCCTATCAAAAGGGTAAGAAGGGGTTGGGATTCAAGGGGAACACTAGAGTTGCCAATCCCAAAGGGAAAGGCAAAGTTCCAATTCAGCCCATGGCATCAAAGCCTCACATGTAACATCCCATTTTATTCTAGACCCCTTAACTGGGATTAGGGTAGAACATGTCGTGACTGAATGGGGTTAGGATAGGTTTAACCCAAGGAGATATGGTAGATTCAACAAGGCATGGAGTGAACATGATGCCATTCGACAAAGCGTCGAGTGGACTCAACGCCATGCTCTTTATTCAATAGATGTGGAGTGAACACGATGCCATTCAACAAAGCTTCGAGTGGACTCAATATAGCGTTGAGTGGTCTCAACACCACTCAACACTTTTGGACAGTATTTTTTCATCTTGTTGTTCGCGTTGAGTGGACTCAACATGGCATTGAGTGGTCTCAATGCCACTCAATGCCACTCAACTCCACTCAACATAGCACTGAGTGGTCTCGACGCAACTCAACACGGTGTTGAGAGGTCTCGATTCCACTCAATGCGGCATTGAGTGGTTTCGACACCACTCAATGTTTTTGGACTTAGATTATTTTTTCTGTCTAAGCTGTATTTGTTGGTTTATATATATCCGCCCTGCACTGAGTTTTCGGGATAAAATGATGATGGCATGTTTGAACCTAATCTCTTCAGTAAACCAATTTAATACATTGATCATTACAAGAAGACCTATTTAAGGCAACGATTGGCGGTCCAATACATGGGTGACATGTGGTAAACAACTTAAACACGAATTTCTTTTATAAAAAGGGAAGAAATGAAACCAAATCATTTCCCCCATTTTTGCTAAGTCCGTCGACACCATTGTTGAGCCAGAGGAGTCGGAAACAATTTCTAGAGTTGAGCTTTCGCCGGAGAATCGAGCTTTGGAGCTAACTCGCCGGAGAAAGGATCGGTCATGGCTCACGGCTAACGCACCCGCTCGCATCCAGGTCCGTTTCTCCTACCCTCCCTCATTGCTAGTCTTCTATAACCGCTAGGAGATATATCAGGCTCAACTGATCCCGATGCCATGCGAGCGAGGGAGAAATAAGAGCTTTTCTTCTTGCTCGGATTCGTCGGTGGAGCTGCCTCCGGCGGCCATGTCACCGGGAAATGCCAGCCGCCACCTCAATAGAGGTGGTGGAGATAATCGTCGGTGGTGGCAGTATCGCAAGTGGCCGGAATTAGGAGATTGAGTTGCAACAAGCGGATTATATCTGAGCCATTGGCTCATTGGAGAAGACAACCTGATGCCTTTGATTTTTATGAAATAACTATATGTGCAATTTTCTGTCATATTTTATACTACCACTTGAATGATAAAGCTAGACATATTAAATCCAAATACGGTACTGGTCACAAACATAAAATTCGTTGATTTAAGTATTACCTTTAATGTGACCCCCTAAACATGCACTTTGGAGCTCTATAGCTCCTTGTAGGGTCATTGTACTAGGACTGCACTTACACTACGACAGAATTTCAAATGGATTCCCAGGCTAAATTATAAGTCCACATGCAATGAAATTTAGGGCATGCATGTGTTTACAACATACTTAGATCCTGTCCAAAAATCAGATTTTTGCAAGGTATTTTTCTATAGTTTTTATAGAAATATGAATTATTAAATAAATGTAATATAAGGAGATTCCATTTTATAATTGCCCTCAAATTTGGGTGGCATGGCTCTAGTGTCATTATATGACCATGGAAAAAGTTTAAGACCATTTGGACCTTTGCATATTGGGGAAATCCAACATACGTGGTGGAGGTAAATTTGCAAATGGTGTGCCAATAGTAAAAATGAGAAAATGGGAAATTAGCCCATTTGGCTTAATGTTTGTCCATGAGATTTTGGATAGAAGCTCATAGGGATGAAATACACCTCTCATAGAAATATTGGCATTTTTTTGGATCAAAAATCCCATTATTTTGAATCATTGTAAAATAGTCTCATTTAGAAATAAGAATGAGAAATAGGGCTACTAACCTTAGAAAATTCCAAAGTTTTGTTTCAAGAGCTAATAGGACATTTCACATCTCTGGAAAAAGTTATGATCTTGTTTGAGAATTGTATCTTGTGTATTTATTATATTTACAATTTTACACTTTTGGGGTATAAATTAAAAGTACGGGATATTAATATTTGCAAAATTATGGAAAAATGTATATACCCTTATTTCTGTGATTTAAACCCCTGTGAATTTATTTAAGAATTTTGGATGACTAATTTTGCTGAAAACCTTTGTAGTGATATTTTTGTAATATTGTTCACATGTAATTATTTTAGGTCAAATCACTAGCTAGGAGTATGAAAATCTGTTTTGAGTATTATTATGATAATGTTAATCACCAGTAATTTTCTATGAATTTTTAATTGAATATTTTAGGTACTTCATTTGGAAAATGGAATAATCGTGATTATAAGTATAGAAAATGAATGGTAAATCAAGTGGAAAATAAGTATCTTTGGTGAACAATTATTTTTAACCTAGATGTACTCCAAGTAAATTATGTGGACATAATGGACCATTGGATATAGTAGCTCATGTACAAAGTGACCTAGGTCACCTTATTAAATGAATTGTTTGTTAGCAAATAAGTTAGCTCCGAGTTTTTTTATCTTCTAATCCTTCTTATTAGTTGTGTAATTGTGCTTATGTAAAACCTCGCCACCAAAATGACTTTTCGGTTCGACGAAACGTTTTATTCGTCGAACGGTGTTCGACTTTTGTCGAATGCATCTTGTTCGACTTTCGTCGACCGGAGTTAGACTTTCGTCGACCGGTGTTCGACTTTCATCTAACATATCTTTTTCATTTTTTCATCGTACGGAGTCCGACTTTCGTCGACCGGAGTTCGACTTTCGTCGACCATCTTTTGTTCAACTTTCGTCGACCGGTGTTCGATGAACGACGAATGGCGATTGGTTTTTTCGGTTGTAGTTTATTTTTGTAGCTGCTTTTATGTATCCAGGGGAGGTGTTGTCTGAGTAGGGTAAGTCAATGCTCAGCCAGTATATTGTTAGTTTTTAGTAGTTTCTGAAACATAGAAAAGTTTTTTTTCAGTCTGAAGCTTGTTTAGTGAGGTACTTTGTTTTCTTCCCTAAATCCTTTAGTTGTATTGAAAAGTTGTTCCCTAATTTTGGATATGGCTGCAAGTTTGCTTCCATTGGTGATGATTTAGAGTTGAATCTATCTATTTATCATCTCCTTGTTCTCCTGATTTCTTGTTTTTCTGTTCAAGTTTGGGATTTCTTGTTTCTTGGAATGCTCTGCCGGTCTTGTTAATGTGATTCAGGCTTGCAAAAGTGGTATCAGAGGAGGTTGGTTGTTTTTCATCCCTGTTCCTTTGTGCAGTCTATTTGTTAAGAGTCCCGATCATGGATAGAGTACTTGGTGATACACCATTGACTATCAAACTGAAGAAAGAAAAAATTACGAGATGATGATGGGAAGTCGAGAACACAATAACGATGCATGGAGTGTGGGATATTGATCAAAATCCACCAGAAATGGTGTCAGAAGAGGGAAGAGCACATTGGGCTAATGCCTGGAAGACGACATGTTGGATTCCTAGTTGATTTGGGCTAGATTCACTGACTTAGGATGTGACCCATCATGTATAACCAGGGTCAAGTTGTGTCCTAGAGTCTAGGTCAAGTCATTAGGTTCAACTTCAGAAGGACCAGCTATCATCAATAACATCAGAGACTTCAGACTTAGAGAATTTCAAGACTAAGTTAAATGAGTTCGACGTTCGTCGAAGTCAGCTCGACGAAAGGAGTTCTGCGGTCGACGATCGTGAGACAATTCTTTGTGCTGAGCTTGACGATCTTGGTTCTCTGTTCGACGAAGACTCGGTTTCTACATCAATCCAAAGTCAGGACAACTTCAGAATTTTTCTAAGTCCAGCTTCAAGATTCGTTCGACGAATCAGATTCTAAGCTCGACGAACTTGGACCTCAAGTTCTCAGATTCTCAGGTCGACGAAGTCAGTTTCTCAGGTCGATGAATGTTGTACTCTACTCAACGAATTCTGAACTCAGAGTATTTGTGTCGACACTTAGGGCATGTATCGACACAAGACAATTCATGTCGACACCAGAGGATTTATGTCGACACCAGGATTTCAGTCAACACCAGTTCATGTCGACACCAGAAGACTTGAGTCGACACCATGATCAAATCAGTCGACACCATCTTATGTCGACACAGGATTTCAGCAGTTGCAGAATAATTCGGCTAAGTCCATAATCTTTCTTCACTCGATGAATTTGGATCTTAGTTCGATGAATTCTGTCTGACAATGATAATTCTCAGCTCGACGAATGAAGATTGTTTGTTCGACGAATGAAGACCATCTGGTCGACGAACTCAAGCTCAGCTCGACGAAATCAAGCTCAGCTCGACGAACTCAAGCTCAGCTCGACGAACTCAAAACTCAGCTCGACGAATTGTGCTCTTCGTTCGAAGATTCCAAACTAGGTTTTCTTCAAGTTTCCCGTGCCGTTTCTTGGCGATGATTCTGAAGTTATTAATGCCAGATCTTCTCGGAATGTTACCGTTAGAACGTGCAATTAATCATGGATTATTTCATGTCTTTTTTCCATGGGACAGTTGAGGAAATTATTGATTGTCGCTTTCTTCCAAGGCCGAATGCCATTACTGCTCAAGCATTCAAATTTTCAATGTTCCTGAGTCAGAAATACATACAGAAAGAAAACAATCAATCAGAGACATAGAGTAATAGTACAGCAAGCAAGACAATCAGACACACTCTCAGATTGCATAGAAGAACAATCAACTGAAATCAAAAGTTCTACTGCAATCAGCCTGACCAGAGAACATTTTCAAGAAGAAGAAGAACAGTCAAATTCAATCAAGAGTCTTCTTCCTTCAACTCTCAGGACAACTTCAAAGGACAACAAATTTCAATCTGTCAAAGGAGTTCCTGATGCTAATTCTGGTCCAGGCATTTTAGATTTTTGAAGACCTATCACCCTGAAATAGTGCTCCAGCATTCCTGATTAATTCAAGATCTCAGGGGGAGCAAGACCTGCTACAGTCAATTCACAAGTCTTCTCTCTGATTGTTTACAGAGAAGACACCATCTCTTTTCTTTCCAACTCCTGTACAGGGTTTTAATTCCCTTCAAAATTATTCTGGTTGCAAGTCTCCTTCCAAAAGACTTGAGGTTTGGTTTTTGATCACCTGAACAAAAGCTCATTGGTGTCAGGCACCTGATCAAAAACCTGAGTGGATTCCTACCAGGGTGGTAGAAGAGTGGATTTACCCAGGTTGGGGAACCATTATAAAATTTCTTGTGTCATCTGGTTGCCCTTTTCTTTGTGTTTTGGCTGTGCTCTGTGATTGCTTTGTTTTCTGTGCTTAGTTTTATTTACTCTCTGATTTGTTCACTTAGGCTTACAACAAAAGTTGTAAAATGTTTTTAGGGAGCACAATACTCTATTCACCCCCCCCCTCTAGAGTATTACAGATCTAACCTGCACTTTCAATTGGTATCAGAGGCAGGTTGGTTAAAATACCACACCTTAGTGGTTGTACAGGCTAACACCTGAACCACAAAGATCCCTCTAGTTAGATCTATTTGTCTTGATTTTATTTTTAGATTTAATTCTTCACAAAACATGGCCCAAAACAAAGACTATGCAAGCATCAGACCTCCAGTGTGCAACCTTAACAAGTTTTCCATCTGGAAGGCAAGAATCAGATTATACATGAACTCTATTGATGAGGATATCTTTTCTGTTATCTTGACAGGTGTACCTCCAGCACCTACAACTTCTACAAGCACTTCAACCAACATGACTGCAGTGCCTCCTCCAGAGAACAATGAAGCCTACAAGAAAGCCAAGATGGCTAATGCTAAGGCAATGAATATCTTAGCCCAGACTATGTCAGATGACATATTCCAGAAGATGGCTGAGTGTACCTCAGCCAAGGCCATTTGGGACTCTCTTGACCAAATGGTAGCTGGCTCTGCAGATGAAAGAAAGGACAGAAGATCCAATCTCATATCCCTGTATAAGAACTTTAAAAGGATGAGAATGAATCAGTGGCAGAAATGTACAACAGGTTGAGCACAATCATCAATGAGCTCAAAACCTTGGATAAAGACATCACCTTGACAGAGGTGAATGATAAAATTCTGATGTGTTTCCCTAGCTCTTGTGATTCCAGAATCTGGCCTATCAAAGAAGCCAGAAGCCTCAATGAGATATCAACTGAGTCTTTGCTAGGCAAATTGAAATCCTATAAGCAGCTGATTAAGTCAAGAGAAGCAACAAAACAGAAGGCAACAACTCTAGTTATAAAGGAGCACATCATAGCCTTCAAAGCTTCTGAAGAGAGCGAGACATAAACTTCAAATGAATAACTCATGAGCCTCTTTGCCAAAAGGTTCTACAAGATGGCAAGGAAGGACTTTAGAAGAAAATCATCCAGACAAGATGATAAGCCTAAGTATGACAAGACACCAACCAAGGAGGTTGTGTTCTTTGGTTGCAGAAAGCCTGGACACTATATCTCAGAATGTCCAAAAAATCAGAAGAAGGATAAGAGCAGAGAAAAGGATTCAAGGAGAAAACAGAGCAGCAGACCCTCCTCCAGCAAATATAAAAAGAAGGACAAGGGATTTGTTGCTAAGACTTGGAGTGACATAGAAGAAGAAACATCTTCCTCCAGTTCAAGTGAAGAAGAGGAAGAAGCTAGATCCAAGGAGGTTTGCCTAATGGCAATTGATGCCTCCAGGAGCAATTCTGGATCAGAAGAAGATTCTGAAGATGAAGCTGCCTCAGACTCAGAGGCAGATCAGGTTATTTCTAGCTTTGACTTTAGTTCTAATTTATTTAAAGCTGAATTCAAATCTATGTGCTTAGACTTAATCAATTCGGAAAAAGAAATAAAAACTCTTAGAGAAAAAATTAGGAAATCTTGAATCTGTAAATTCAGAAAACATAAAGCTAATAGATCAATTAACCTTAGCCAATGAACAAATAATTAAACTAAAATCTGAATTTTGTGAGGCCAAGCAACTTGAGCAATCTCTCAATGGGAGAAGCCTCAAGCTGATGGACATCACAAGCACTGTGAATACCAGATTAAATGGCAAGCTGGGCTTGGGTGCTTCATCAAGTTTACCCCCCATAATCAAGAAAAATATTCTTTCAGCCCCCATCAAGTTTATCTCTACAAAAGGAAAAGAAAAGCTAATAGTCAAACCAATGTTAGAAAGCAATCCAAAACCTATAGACAAGAGAAACAGAAATCTGAAAACAACAAACAAGAACAAAGTTCAACAGCATTCGTCGAACGCAGATCAACGAAATGTGGCCAGTTCGTCGAACCCCGATCGATGAACGGTAAATGCAAACTTCAGATATAACTATTCGTCTAACTGCGATCGACGAACTGTGTATGGTTCGTCGAGCAGAGGTCGATGAACTTTGGGCTCAGAAAATGACTACTGTCATTCTCTGAGCAGAGATTGACGATCTAAACCCTATTCGTCGAATTCTGGTCGATGAACGTACAACAATTCGTCGAACCCAGAAAAACCAAACCTAAACTATTTCTCTTACAGAAACCTTAAACCAACTAAGAAAACATTTAATCCAGTAGCTGATTGGGTAATTCAACCTAGGAGATACCATCCCTTAGGGTATAAATCACAACCTGCTTTATCAGTTATTTCCAGCTTTACCTTTCAACAAAAAAAGGACCCAAGGTAACCTGGGTCAAGAACAATTGAATTTTGTTTTTCTTTGCAGGTACAGGTGAAGAACTGTCCAAGGGTAAGTCAGACATGGTACTTGGACAGTGGTTGCTCCAAACATATGACAGGCAGCAAGGGCAATCTATCTAATTACAAGCCCAAGCTAGGACCAAAGGTGATTTTTCGAGATTCCAACAGTGGTCAATTAGAAGGATATGGGACAGCGAAGATTGGAGCAGTGACTATCTAGAAAGTAACTTATGTAAGAGGACTTAAACATAACCTTATATCCATAAGTCAATTATGTGATGAAGGTTATCAGGTACATTTTAACTCTACTTCTTGTTCTATTATTGATAATAAAAACAAAACTGTTTTAATTGGACTTAGACAAGATAACATATATTTAGTAGATTTTATATCTGCCACAACTGATATTTGCTTACTGAATGTTACTATTAATTAAAATGAGTTATGACATAAAAGACTAGGACATGTAAATCTTAAGAATATATCTAGGTTATCTAAAGACAACCTTGTTAGAGGTTTACCTTCTGGCCCCTACAAGAAGGAAAGCCTATGCAGGGCTTGTCAATTAGGCAAGCAAACCAAAACTAGCTCTAAATCCATTAATAAAAGTGATTCACCTAGGATATTGTATTTACTTTATGTGGATCTATTTGGATCCTTTGCAATATAAAGCCTAGGAGGGAAGTCCTATACTTTAGTGATTGTTGATGACTTCTCTAGATTCAGTTGGGTAGCCTTTCTGAGAGCTAAGTCAGATACATTCAAAGTTCTTACAGATTTTCTCAGGACCATACAGATTGAGTTCTCTACTCATGTTGAATTGATCAGAAGTGATCATGACACAGAGTTTGAGTCTCTTCTTATGCATGAGTTCTGTGAGAAGAAAGGTATCAGGCAGTGCTTCTCAGCTCCTAGAACTCCCTAACAAAGTGGGGTTACTGAGAGGAAAAATAGGACACTCATTGAATCTGCTGGTACATTATTTACAGATGCTTACATGCCTCTATCCTTTTGGGCAGAAGCTGTAAATACTGCCAACTATGTCCTGAATAGAAGCCTTATACATAAGCTAAAACATAAGACTCCCTATGAATTACTTAAAGGGAAGAAACCTAAAATCACATACTTTAAAGTTTTTGGTTGTATTTGTTATATTCACACTAATAACAAGAGATACATTAGAAAGTTTGAGGCCAAGGATGAAGAAGGGATTTTTCTAGGATATTCCCAAGTAAGCAAGGACTATAGGGTTTTTAATAAATCCACCCTTAAAATTGAAGAATATATTCATGTATATTTTAATGAAGCTAACATGTCATACAAGGAGAAAGAGATTTCTACCAATAGCTTCTTGCAGGTTCCACAACTGTGTGAGTCTATGGATGGACTAAACCTTACCCAAGAGGTATCAAACCATCCTACTCCATAGGCTGCTGAAGAAAGTGAAGAAGAAATTCAAGAGGAAGTGGCTGAACTTCCCTCAACAGCTAGTACCATTCCCCAAGAGGAATTAAATACAGAAGCTGTTGCTCAACCAACTCCACCAACTGATCTTGTCACACTTAGAGATCACCCCAGATCTCAAGTGATTGGAGACATTTCAGCAGGTGTACAGACAAGGCATAAACTCAACTAAGACTTGATGCATGCCTATTTTCTCTCTCAAATTGAACCTTTCACTATCCATGAAGCAGAGCAAGATGCCCACTGGATCATTGCAATGCAAGAGGAACTAAATCAGTTTGAGAGATGTAGAGTTTGGGATTTGGTTCCAAGACCCTATAACTACCCAGTTATTGGAACCAAATGGGTCTACATGAACAAGTTGGATGCTCAAGGCAACATAGTGAGGAACAAGGCTAAGCTTGTTGCTCAAGGCTACATGCAAGAGGAAGGAATTGACTATGACCAAACCTTTGCCCATGTTGCAAGGTTAGAGGCCATAAGAATATTCCTTGCATATGCAGCTCACAAGAGATTCAAGGTCTACCAAATGGATGTCAAAAGTGCATTTCTGAATGTAGTACTTCAAGAAGAGGTTTATGTAGAATAACCTCCAGGTTTTATCTCTCCAACTCAACCCTCTTTTGTTTTTAAATTGCATAAAGCTCTCTATGGTTTAAAGCAAGCTCCAAGAGCTTGGTTTGAGACCCTAGCAAGCTTTCTTTTAGAGCATAAATTTACAAGAGCAACCATAGATAAAACTCTTTTCACTAGACATCATAAGGATCAAAATTTGTTAGTACAAATATATGTGGATGACATTATTTTTGGGTCTACTCATCCCAAATTGTGCAAGAGGTTTGCTGACATCATGCATTCTAAATTTGAGATGAGTAGCATGGGTGAGCTTTCCTACTTCCTTGGTCTCCAAGTGAAGCAACTCCCAGATTGTATTTTCCTCTCCCAAGCAAAGTATGCAAAAGAGCATATCAAAAAGTTTGGGATGGGTAATGCTTCAGGGATGAGAACCCCTATGGCTACAAATTCTATTGTGGATTCTGATGCAGCAGGGAAACCTGTAGATCCGAAATATTATAGGGCAATTGTTGGATCCCTATTATACCTAACAGCTAGCAGACCTGACATAATGTTTGCCACATGCTTTTGTGCTAGGTTCCAAGTGAACCCTAAAGAATCTCACCTTATTTTCCTAAAAAGAATTTTGAGATATATAAAGAGTTCCCCTAATCAAGGACTCTGGTATCCTGCAGAGTCACAGTTTGAGTTAATAGGATACACAGATGCTGACTATGCTGGATGTAGAGTGGACAGGAAAAGTACCTCTGGAACATGCCAGTTCCTTGGTATGAGACTTGTCTCCTGGTTTTGTAAAAAGCAGACATCTGTGTCTACATCAACTACAGAAGCAGAATACATGGCTGCTGACAGCTGCTGTTCACAAATATTATGGATACAAAATCAACTCCTAGACTATGGTGTCAACATAAATAATTCAACATTGTTTTGTGATAATACAAGTGCTATTGCTATAGCACAGAATCCAGTTCACCATTCTAGGACTAAACATATTGAAATAAGACATCATTTCATTAGAGATAATGTAGACAAAAAGAAAATTAACTTAATTCATATTCCTACTGATTTATAGAGAGCAGACATTTTCACCAAGCCTTTGGATGAGAAAACTCATCTGTTCTTTATAAATCAACTGGGAATGATTAATAGAGAAGAGTTAAATTAGTTTCTGTCTGCATTCGATGAATTTTCCAGAGTTCGTCGAACGGAGTTCGACGAATTAGGGAAAGTTTGGGAGATTCTCGTCGAACGGAGATCGACGAATTCTCTGTGTGGAAACAATTTTCGTCGACCGGAGATCGACGAACTTTGCTTCAGAAGAAGTTTCGTCGAACGGAGTTCGACGAACTGTTTTTGATTATTCTGGATGAGATCGACGAATTACTTATTTATAATTTATTTCGTCGAGCTCAGTTCGAAGAATTTTTCTTTTTCGTGGAACGGAGTTTGTCGATTCATATTCTGAAAATCCTATATCTAAGTTTTCTTCGACCTCCGTCCCGCGCTTTCAGTTCTTTTGCTCTTGATCGCCGTTTTTCTCTGTGTTTTTCTTGCAGGTCATCAATGGCGATTCCAGCAAGCACGTTAGCAGCGATGAAGTTTGATACTGGATTCAACATGGATTTTGATTCTTTCCAACATTCGGATCTCATTTTTTTGTATATCTTGGAATTACTGGAAGAACTGAATATGAAGGATTTCATGACCAGGCGGATTAATTTGCACTCAACAGAAATAAGAGAATGGGTGTATACATCTACTGCGTTTGAGGATGATACCTTGACAGGAACTATCAGGAATACTGCTGTTTCCCTATCTCCCGCAACTCTGTCTGAGATTTTTGGACTAGTCAATGGAGAAGACAATATAGAAATGGATTCTGAAGAGTTCGGTGATATGCTGAAGTTAATGGCTTTTCAGGAAGCAACCCTAACAAACTGTTGAAGAAGCAACTGTCTGCCGCTTACCAATTTCTGGCAGACATAGTAGGAAAAGTGCTGATGGGAAAGCACTCAGCGCATGATTACATAACCCGCTACCAATTTTTGGTTATGTGCGCCGTGGTGAACAAGAGATAGGTTAACTGGGGCACATTTTTCTTTGAGCTGATCAAGAAAAAGAATAGCAAGAAGGAAGTCTGCTTTGGCAGAATTTTGGGGATTTTTATCCAAGAGAAGGCTGCTGAATGCATGGTCTCCCCGACTATCTTCATAAACGCCAGCAAGCGCCTCACTTGCGCTCTGTTTGGCAGGTGGGAGAGGACAATCTCTAAGCCCTCAAAGGCTTCCTCCTCTTCCATCAAAACCTTTGGGAGCACCAGGGCTGTAAAAGCCGCTCCCCACCCTGTAGAAAATGTCCTTCCATCTCCATCATCTCTTCCTGCACTTCCAGCCAAACCACTCCCCTCCCCTTCCATTCCTGCTACCACACCTAAATCTCCACCACATACTCATGTGCCTACTCCACCCCCATCTCCACCACTGGACCCTACCAACATTCCTACACCTCCAGCTTCACCTCATGAGACAACAATTCCTACACCTCCTCAGTCTCCTCTTCCCCCACACTTATCTTCCATTCCATCCTATAGCATACCATCAGACTCTACCCCACCAGATGTTATTCCTCCTCCATCCCCTCCATCTTTTCTTCCTCCATCATCAACTTCTCTACCTTCTTCCACCATCTCTCCATCATTAAAAACCCCCACTTTATCTATGCTCATATCCTTGCTCACTCCCATCATAAAATCTCTAATCTAAGAGGTCATTACACCTCTTGTGAACTCCATCAATTCTTTATCTGCCCAAATTTCTTCCTTATCTGTTGTCCCCTCTTCATCTAGGGGCCTGTATCCAGGTTCTCCTAAACCCAGGCAGGGGAAGATGCTCAGTGATGAAGTTGCAGCAGATGCAAATGCAGCAGCAGCAGTAGTCACAACAGCAGTTCTCTCTCCAGAAGATGCAGATTCAGATGAGGATACAGAAATTTTGACAGACTTGGATTCTGATATGATTGAATTGATTCAGTTTTTGGACACTGACCTTGATTTAGATGAGTCAGTTGAGGAAATAAAACATGTTGGTGATTTCCAGTTAAATCCCACAGTTAATTTATCTGTTTTGTTGAAACATTTTGATACTATTTTTGTACAGCTACCCTCTACTAAGCCACATTTGGCTATTGTACCATACACCTCTCCAGTCAGTCCAGAAGTTGCTAAGCAACTCTGTGAAAGTTTTGTTATCCCAGCCTCCATCTAAGCTTCCAGTCCAGATGTCACAACCCGCATTTTCAATGCAAATAAAGCTTATCAGAGTAAGGGAAAATGTGCGTCATGATGTCACGTCAGCAGGGGATAACTGCGGACGCTCAGGCAGACACCAACTAAACATGAAGAAAGGTTCTTTTAAAGTTATTTTAAGGAAAATCAGTTACGAGTAGAAGTTAGCCGTATCCCTTGGCTTAGTGGCTCATCTACTCTACGGATTAAAATATATGATACGCTACGGAAAAATACTTGATTAGATTAACTCAAACATCCTACATGAGAATAAACGTCCCCAAAGGACAACTCATGCCATGCAGAACTCTAAATTTATTATAGTAGGAAAGATAGCTTTTACGGTCGCAAAAAATAACGGGTTAGAGTTTCAAATCATGTAATGTATGAGGTAAAAGTAGTAGATTTTATAGTTGAAAATACCTAACATGCATTCCTAGCATAAATCCTCCCAGAGAGCAAGTAAACCACATCCACTTTAAAGAAATGAACATCTAGCAAGTGGCAACATCAACAACTCTGTGGGCGTCAACAATCTGACACGAACCCACAGAAAACAGTATGTCTGAACTAGAAAAAAGAAAAAAAACTGAACGACAACTACCTCGCTACGGCGAGGTGCAAAACCACCACTAACACTGTCACTAAGAGAGTCCAAAACCAGCTCCACTACCTGCTACGGCTCTGAACCTAAGGCATTCCAAAAAATAGAATGCCTCAGCAAGTAGGTACAAATGGTGGCAGAAAAATTAAGCAAAGGTAAACAAAGGTTGAAAGAAATAGTGCCTAACCACCTAGAGGGGGGGGGGTGAATATGTGAACTTTATCTTTTTAATTTTAAGGCAGAAATTCTGTACAGCAAATGCAATTCTACAACTATCACAATACAACAACCACAGAAACAAACATATACAGAGTGCACACAGATTTTTATAATGGTTCCCCAAGGTTTGGGTACATCCACTTTCCCCCTTCTCCTATCTAGTAGTGTACTAGATTCGGCCTAACTTCAGCACTTCTCCTAAGATCCTCAGATCTTACATCTCAGAACCACAAACAGGTTCCTACAACTCAGAGTGTCCCCACACCTACAACTCAGGCACAAATCCCTAAAACTCAGTCTTCAACAAGACCTACACTCAGAGAACAAAAGTCTCCTACAACTCAGGCACAAGGCCCTACCTCAGTCTTCAACAAGACCTACACTCAGAGCACATAGTCTCCTACACTCAGCCTTTATAAAATAAGCTTACAGCTCAGATCTATACAAGATCCTACAGAAATTTTGATTATACAAAGTAATTAACCACAACTCTGAAAGAGAGAGATCAGTTGACTGGCTTCTTGATGAGTTCTTGGATGAACTTGGCTGAGATCAACCTCCATTGGCTTTCTTCAAAGCTTCTTGAATTAGAACACATTAGGGTTGAATCTCCTGTGAAGATGATCCTCAATCAACTTCAGTCTTGAGATTTAAATCTCAATCTGAATCTTACTTTGCAGCCTGGTTCAGCAGCTGCTCTTCTTAGAAGGAGCTCTCTCTCTCCAACTTCTTAGATCTTCTGTTGAAGGTCTTCTTCTTTTGTGTTGTTAGATCTCTTGATTAATTGTTGTCAGTCTGTATCTCACACCTTCTGTTGAAGGAGAAAGGTCTTTATATAGTCTTCCTCCAAGGTAACCGGCTGATCCGGTTTCTAACAACCTTCTGATGGCTCTGACAGTTGCAGTTGACCGGTTGAAATGGCAGCTGTCAAGTCATCCAGTCACTTCTTGAAATAACTGTCACTGTCTGAAAGTGTCGAGACAGATAATCTTTATGTGTCGACACAAATAGACTAAGTGTCGACACAAGTAGACTAAGTGTCGACACTAGCCTTGATGGTGTCGACACAACTCCTTATGTTGTTGTAACAGCTTCTCGACACTGCTTCTTCAGAATGTGTCGACACTGATTCTGTGTGTCGACACAAGCCTTCTGTTAAATGTGTCGACACTGGCTGAGTGTGTCGACACAAATATTTTTTCTTTAATACTTAGTTGAATTCTACTGTATGTCAACACAACTCCTTTGTGTCGACACAAGCCTTATTGTGTTGAAATTTGCTGAGTGTCGACACATCTCCTTTGTGTCGACACATGCCGTGATGTGTTGAAACATGCTGAGTGTCGACACATCTTCTTTGTGTCGACACATACCTTCAAGTGTTGAAACCTGTTGAGTGTCGACACATCTCCTTTGTGTCGACACATGCCTTCGTGTGTTGAAACTTGCTAAGTGTCGACACATCTCCTTTGTGTCGACACAAGTACTTTAACTTTGTTGAAGTTTGCTGAGTGTCAACACAGCCTCCTGGTGTCGACACTTTTGATGTCGACAAAGTTTCTCTGGGTGTCTACACTGTCTATAAGTGTCAACATAGATTATGTTGACAATTCTTCACAGTGTGTCGACACTGCCTGTATGTGTCGACACTTTTCTTCTGGTGTTGACTCTGCCATTCCTAGTGTCGACACAATTACTCCAAGTGTCGACACAACTTCTCTAGGTGGCGACACAAGCCTTCATAAGTGTCGACACTTCACCTCTAGGTGTCGACACATGGACTTAGAAACTTTTCTGCATTTCCTGCAATTACTTAACCTGCACATATAAACTCAAGGCACATCAAATACACCTTGATGTATATCATTAAGTAGGGTGAGCCTTCTTCAAATCAGGTACATATATTCCAATGTACCCAACAATCTCCCCCTATTTTGAGAAGTCATAACCCTTAGTCAATGATATACACCATTCATAACAAATACTCAATATGATGTATAATAGTATTATATGACATGGTAAATACTAAACATGTATAAACAAAACATGTATTAATAATTATCTCAGAATAACAATGTAATATATTGAATATTAAACATTGTTTTTACAACTTCCATAAGTTTTATTAATCAAAGGTTTACATGAAGTTTAATGCAAATGATTACAAGGTTGTAAACTTAAGAAAATTCTATCCTATGGATGCTCTGGCTCCTTGATAACAATGCCCTTTCCAGATTAAATCTTTGCCTGAACTGGATCATCATTGTCATCAACAGGCTTCTTTCCCTTAAGATCTCTCTTTTTCTGTTCTTCAGCCCTTATCTTCTGTCTCTCAAAATAATGATAAGGCTTAGGGAAATACTGGCTAGGCTCCTGTGCATTAGGAGGTAGCTTCCCTAATTTAGCCTTCCTTCTGTATTGTACTATGGCCTCTTGGCTAGCCTCATGTTTTTTTCATTCCTGGTCAGAATACCATTTGCCCCTCTCTAGGAAATTATCCTTTGCAGCCTTCCAAGCAGTCAATATGATATTCCTAGAGGTTGGGCTCCATTGCTCAAAATCAGGCCTTAACTCTACCTGTTCTCTGAACCTCTTCTTAGATAATTGAGCTTCTTGCTCCTTTAATAATGCCTCTTGCTCTTTTAATATTGCCTCTGGCACAGGCTATACTACTTTCTCAAGAATAACATTCTGATTACCCTTAGGAGGACTATACATAGATTGTACCTCCTGATGTATCATGTCAAAATCTGCAGGAGGGTAGATCACTTGTGCAACTTCAGCTAGTTCACCTCCAAAATATGCAGGATTTGTCCCAGATTCTGCTACATTATCATCATCACACAAGGGTGGATATCCAAGGGTAGCTCTGATGCTGTTTGAAATCCATTTAGCATGGTCAGAGCCTGTTTTGACTAATACCCTCTCCCACTTTATGACTTCTCTTTCTATATGATCCCTAAGATCATCCTTCTGAAACCTGATCTGAGCATTCAAATAGTTAACTCCATCTTTATAAAAAGGTTTTAACCTTTGGAGCTTTTCAGTGATAGCCTTTTGAGAATCTTCAATGGCAGTTTTAACAGCAGTGAGGCTTTCTTGTAATTGCTTATCAAAGGCTTCTCTACCAGTAGCACTTATAGCAGTTTGGGCAGTAGCTATATTTTTCATTTCACTAACAATGGCATTACGAGAAGCAGTCAGATTGTCATTCATCCTAATCTGATTTTCCAGGACATATCCTTGTTTTACTGCCATGTCATCAACCTGTTTCTTTATATTCTCTTGATGAGTAGCCAGATAGACCACTGCATTGCCTCCTTTATGAAAACAATCAGTCATTTCCTTCTTGTTTTGATTCACTTCAAAACTTATAGATTTTATGTCTTGAGTCAGATCAAATTGAAGTGATTTATGTCCTTCATCCATATAAGTTTGTAAAGCCTTCCTTTGCTCATATAGCTTGATCTGCAAATCCACCATCAATGAACTATAATCAGCAGTTGGGGCTTGTTGTGGAACTATGGTTTGCAGTGCTTTCTTGTAGGTCTGGCTTCTTCTCTTGAAGACCTGGAACTTTCTTTTCTTGGCTCTAACAGCCTCTTCATCCTCTGAGGCAGAAGTACTGGCAATGTATACCCTGTCCTTAGGACTAGGAGGTAAATACTTCTCAGTCCTTGGTAGCTCCTCAGCATTCCTTTGCTCCTCAGTCTCATTTCTGTCAGTTTCCTCTACATGCTCCCCCTCAATATTAGCTGGCTCCCCCTCAACAGCAGCTTTCTCTCCCTCAAAATCAGTCTGTAAAAGATCAGGGAACAGCTCTTCTAGTGTAAACTCATGTTGAGGTTGTACAGGAGAATCTCTTATCTCAGGAGCAACTGATACCACTTCATCAGCAACAGATGTGTCCTCCATGACAACATCTTGTGGTTGACTATGTAACCGTGTATGCTGATCAATATCAAGTAATGATTCAGTCAAAACTTCATCCTCAATATTGAAATTTAATTGATTAATTTTAGTGATTACCTTTAGAATTGTTTGGGTAGCCCTTTCACTACCTAATTGAGTTGGCTCATCCACATATAGAGGCTCCCCCTGGAGTGGATCCAGGTGAATAGGGCTAGCTGATGGTAAGCTCCCCCTGCCTTTGAGCATCTTCTTGTCTTGCTGGTGATTGTTCAGCATTGCCATCTTCTCCATCATCAGAACTAAAAACCACCTGCTCCTCTGAGCTACTTGAGGATTCAGGAGCCACAATGGCTTTCTTCTTCTTCTTCTTCTGAGGTGTTTCCTTTTCTGGAGTTGACATTTCTTTTGTCAACACTCTATCCCACCTTGAGATAATCCTGACAGCCATTCTCCTCATATGATTTATCTTAGAACCAACAGCTTGGTTCATGACTTCAGGGATACTTCCAGCTAAGTATAAACTCAGAATCCTACCCAGATTGGGCTTCTTCAGACTTTCCTTTATCTTATCAAACATTACTACTGACCAATCAGTTTTAAGTTGGAAAATTATCCTGGTCATCAAACTGAACATGTGAGCTGATATTCTATCATGCCCACCAGGCTTGCTCAGAATTACCTTGCCAACTATTTCAGACAAGAACTTGCCCTGCATGTTCATTCCTTTCCTATTGAAAACTGATCCAATCTTCATGCTTGAATCAAGTCCACACCATGCCAGTGCCTCCCTTCTCTTTGAAGCAGGTACATCTTCCTCTTCTTTAGTTTTAAGGAGATGTAGAACTTTTCTTAGAGTTTTCTGGGTGATCTTGACTTTTGCCCCATGAACCTTGGACTTAATCTTGAGTCCAGTTTCATCTAGGGTAGCTCCAGTAAAGAATTCAAGGACCACCTTCCTTCCATATCTTGATTGGTTCTGAAACAAGATACTCTAACCCAGTCTCTGCAACTAGGGTTACCACACCTTGGATTTCTGGTTCCGCGTCATCAAAGGCGTGTTGCACGAGCTCATAACCTTCATTGATGTTCTCTTCTAGCTTGGGCGCCATTAGGGTTTGAAGAAATTTTGAATTTATAGAAGAGAGATGTCGACACACAAGTTTGGTCTCGAAACTATGGGGAGCGTGTCGACAAATAATGGTGAAGACCTATTTATACCTTTCTAAAATCGAAGGTGAAAAGGCACGTCAAAATACTTGAAATGTGTCGACACTGTTGAAAAGTGTCGACACTTACTTCTAATGTCTCGACAACTATGTGTCGACACAAATATAGTCGACACTTATTCATCTCAGCTCGACGATTAGTTGAGACTCTACTCGACGAATTCTGTGTAAATCCTAAGTGTCTACAACACCCTGGATGTGTCGACACCTACTCTGGATGTGTCGACACTAATTCTCTGGAGTGTCGACACAGACTGTCTAGATGTGTCGACACCATTTCTCTGAAATGTCGACACCACTTCTATGTGTCGACACAGACAACTCTATCTGTCGACACTATTTTACTTAGCCGATTTTTTTTAAACTATTCTAAGTTTATCATTCCTAATTCAATTTTAAACTTATTGAATTTTGTTTCATCTAGGAGCTTAGTAAACATATCAGCTAACTGATTATCTGTCTTAACATACTCTAGGGAAATGTCTCTTTTTTCTACATGTTCTCTAAGAAAATGGTATTTAATTTCTATGTGCTTAGTCCTACTATGTGAGACAGGATTATTTGCAATAGAAATGACACTTGTAGAATCACAAAATAAAGGTGTTCTACTTACTTGAATACCATAGTCTTCTAGCTGATGTTGAATCCATAGAAGTTGTGCACAGCAGCTTCCTGCAGCCACATACTCTGACTCAGCTATGGAGATGGCCACACTGGTCTGCTTATTGCTACTCTATGGACACCAGCCTTCCACCTAGAAATTGACAGGTTCCTGTAGTACTCTTCCTATCTTCCTTGCAGCATGCAAATCTGCAAATGAATAACTTGTCAGTACAAAATCTCCATTCCTAGGGTACCAAAGGCCTAGACAAGGTGTGCCCTTAAGATATCTCAAAATCCTTTTGACTGCAGTCAAATGAGATTCTTTACGGCATGCTTCGTACCTAGCACAGACACATGTAGCATACATGATATCTGGTCTACTAGCAGTCAAATACAGTAGGGAGCCAACTATCCCTCTATACAAAGTCTCATCTACAAGTTTCCCTACATCATCTTTGCTTAGAGACATGCTTGACCCCATAGGAGTTTTCATGGTAGTGGATGATTTCATACCATACTTCTTTATTAACTCTAGGGTGAACTTAGACTGGCATATGGACAAGCCATCTTCAGTATGTCTAACTTGGAGACCCAAGAAAAACTTAAGTTCCCCCATACTACTCATTTCAAATTGTCCTTGCATAAGTTTTGTAAACTTTCTGCAAAGACTACTTTCTGTAGACCCAAATATTATGTCATCTACATATATTTGGACTAAGATAATCTTGCCTCTGGATTCCCTAACGAATAGAGTCTTGTCTATTTTCCCTCTTGAGAATTTATTCTCAATGAGAAAACTAGACAGGGTTTCATACCAAGCCCTTGGGGCTTATTTTAACCCATACAAAGCCTTTCTAAGTCTGTATACATAATCAGGTTTAAGAGAATCAACAAAACCTGATGGCTGCTCTACATAGACTTCTTCCTTCAGATTTCCATTCAGAAAAGCTGACTTAACATCCATTTGATATACCATAAATCCTTGATAAGTTGCATAGGCAAGGAACATCCTTATTGCTTCCAGTCTTGCTACTGGAGTAAAGGTTTGATCAAAATCAATACATTCTTCCTGCCTATATCCCTTTGCAACAAGTCTAGCTTTATTCTTTATGATGATTCCGTTCTCATCCAACTTATTCCTAAAGATCCACTTAGTTCCAATAATGTTATGATCCTTGGGTTTAGGAACTAACTCCCAGACCTTGCATCTTTTGAATTGATTCAGCTCCTCTTGGATGGCCTCAATCCAATGAGGATCTAGGATTGCTTCTTCAAACTTCTTTGGTTCCACTTGGGATAGGAAGCTGGAGTAAAGAATTGTACTTAGATTCCTGCTCCTTATTTGCACTCCTTGTCTGGGATCTCCAATTATTTGATTCGCTGGATGATCCTTTAAGTGCCTATTTGCTGGAGGCAGCCTGTCTTCAGGTGGTACACCTTCAGTCTCTCCATTTAGCTGCACCTCTTGGTCTTCTTCAGCATCAGCTGTATCTTGTACTCCCCCTAAACAGCAGCTACCATCTTCCACTTGCTGACTTGCAGAAAAATCTTCTGTTAAGGTAAGCTTGTCCATTCTCTCAGTTACACCTGTGGAGCGGCAAACACTACTTGACAATTCATTGTTAATGTGCCTTGCTTCATCAAAAACTACATGTACAGACTCTTCTACAACTTGAGTAATCAAGTTGTAGACCCTATAAGCCTTACTATTATTGTTGTACCCAACAAAGATCCCCTCTTGGGATTTGGCAGCAAACTTGGTTAGATAAGACTTACCATTGTAAAGGATATATCACTTGCAACCAAAGATCCTGAAATAGGATAAATTTGGTTTTATGCCCTTCACAATCTCATAGGGGGGTCTTCTTGTGGCTCTTGGTGATAGTAGCCCTATTTATCACATGACAAGCAGTATTTACTGCCTCAGCCCAGAAATATTCTGGGAGAGAAGTGTCACTCAATAGGGTTCTATCAGCCTCTATCAAGATTTATTCTTCCTTTTAGCAATACCATTTTGTTGAGGTGTTCTAGGTGAAGAAAATCCTGAAAAATCCCAAACTCTTCACATAGTTTTGTCATACTTTCAGACTGAAATTTCAGTGCCATGGTCACTTCTAATTTTGACCATTGTACTGTCCAATTCATTCTGAATTTGTTTAACAAAACTAAATAAGACACTTGGGGTTTCAAATTTTTGTCTAAGGAAGAACACCCAGGAATACCTTGAATAGTCATCTACAACCACAAATGTGTAGACCTTCCTACCTAGGCTGTGAACTGGTATAGGACCAAAAAGAACCATATGCAAGAGGTATAGACACCTCACAGAATCCTTGTTCTCAAGGATATGAAAGGTGGATTTGGTCTGCTTGCCTTTTTGACAAGTAGAGCATATCACATCCTTTATACACTTAACCTGAGGACCATTCCTCACTAAATCTTTGCTAAAGAGTTGGCCAATTGTCTTATAGTTAAGATGAACCAGCCTCTTGTGCCATTTAACACAATGTGAGACTTTCTCATCAGCTACAAGACAAATAGGAGAAACATTGTTCTCACATACAAAGTCAAGACAATAGACATTTTTCTTCCTATATCCTGTCAGAATGATCTTTTGATCACTTGACCTTTTGATATAACAACCATCCTTGACAAATGAGATGTCATATCCTAAATCACTCAGCTGACTTATACTAATGAGGTTCTGGTTCAAACCCTTTACAAAAGCCACTTGAGTAATTGTAATTTGGTTACTAGAAATGTTACCGAAAGCCTTTGATGATTCCTTTTTCTGAACCACCAAAAGTAACTTTAGGGTCATCCTTGATAGGTGTATAAGTCCTTCAGCAACCCCCTAGTTCCAGTCATGTGCCTGAAACATCCACTGTCAAAGTATTATATAGGGGCATGGCCACTTGGACTCACCTGCAAAACAGATTACTTAACCTTAGAACCCAAATAATTCTTGGGTCCTTGGTGCAGGTTAGTCGGACTTTTAACAAAACTATATGTAGCTCTTCTAGCAGGCAGTTTGCTGCTCTCCTTGACTCTAGAATTGTGCCAACAATCTAAGGCAAAGTGGCCTATCTTGCCACAACACCAGCACTCAAACCTGTTGTACCTTTGTTTAGGTAGAACCCTGGCTGGATTATCTACTGCAGCCTTCTTGTTTAGTGCTGGGGCTTTGCCTTTAGATTTGGACCTAGCTGTCCTGGCAGGATTTTGTAAACCCCAATCCAGTCTTACCCTTTTGAGGTACAAACTCATCTATCAAAGGTAAAACAGATTTTGGTTTAGAAAAACTTGTTACAATCTCTCTCTCCTTCTGAAGTCTAACCTCCAGATTTCTAATTTGATCATTCTTAACTGTAATAGTACCCATCTGAATAACAGTAATATTCTTCAGCCTGGCTATTTCATTCAGTTTCTGATCAAACAACTTGTCTGAATCAGCAGCAGCCAATTTAAGACTAGCAATCTCCTTTGACTGAGTTTTGTCCAAGGTTTTGCTTTTCTTCAAGGCCTGCAACAAGTCACTATATTCATCAATTAACTGATGAATATCTCCTTCAGATTCAGACCCACCAACATCACTTGATGTAGATGTATCTGATTCTGACTCAGTACTAGAAATTGAACTAGAAGAACAACTTTGTACCTTTCTTGGTCCAGGCTGATCCTGGATTTTGTCTCCTTCAGATAAAGCCATCAGTCCTTTACACTGATTGTCCTCATGCTCATAAATTGAATTCATTAGCTGCATGAACTCATCTTCTTCCTCTTCAGCAAATAATCCAATATAGGCTTCAGCTTCTGATTCTGTTTCTGAAGATGACTGATCAGTCAGACTCTTGTCTTTCTTAGCAACAAAGGACCTTTCCTTTTTTCCCTTAAAATGAGTCTTCTTTTTGTCAGCTGACTCCTTCCACTTTTCAGGACAGTCAGCCACTACATGTCCCTGTCTGTTGCAGCAATAGCACACAATCTTTGAAGATGTAGCTTTGCTTGGCTTGGACCTGCTTCTGTCATTTCTTGATGACTTCCTTTTCTGATAGTAGTCATCTTTTGGCTGAGAAGTAGAAGGCTTGGACCTCCACTGCTTCTTCTTCAGAAACTTTTGAAAATGCCTAGTAAAAGCAGCAAAGTCTTCATCACTTTCACTGTTATCTGAATTCTTGCTATCTGAATTTTTTGTGATAGTCTCATCAACTATTTGAGGTGGAGATGGAGACTTGCTTCTATACTTCCTAGTGGCTTCAGTCTTGAAGGCCACAGCTCTTTCCTTGTGCTCCACTCTAGTAGTCTTCTCTTCCTCCTTTCTAGCCAATAACTGCATCTCATAAGATAATAGTTTTCCAAATAAAGTTGGAGGAGGTATGTCAGCTAGTTTGGCCACTTCCCTAATGACACAAATCTTGGTGTCCCAGTCCTTAGTCAGGGATCTTAAGAACTTGTCATTCAGCTCATAGTTGCTGAATTCTCTTCCATAGGACATCAATTCATTGACTATACTATAGAACTTCTTGTAACATTCAGTAATGCTATCAGACTTTCCTTGTCTTAAGCTTTCATATTACTGATTTAACAAAGACTTCATATCTTGTCTTGCTTCTTCTGATCCCTCCATATAAACTATTAATGTGTCCCACATTTCTTTAGAGGTTTTACAATGAATTAAGTTCTGAAATGTTATATCATCAATTGCACTAACAATAATATTTCTGGGCCCTCTTGTCCATAGTGGCCAGAATTATTTCATCTTTAGTCATTTCAGAAAAGTCCTTGGGAGTTTTCTGATTTGCATCTAGAATAGATATCTTCATTGATACATATGACCCTTCTTTGACTGTAATGTATATTCTTGGGTCAGATGCTTCCATAAAGAGTCTAACCCTCTCTTTCCATATGCCAAAAATCTCTTTTCTACAGATTGGCAATTTCATGGACCCCAGCTCTTTGTGATTCTCACTAGAACCCATTTTATTGATTCTTGTTTATTCTGATTCTGCCTACAGGATCTTACTTAGACTGTTATGTCCTTTTTGAGCAACCTCCCTCTGATACCACTTGTAAGAAATAGTGCCTAACCACCTAGAGGGGGGTGAATAGGTGAACTTTATCTTTTTAATTATAAGACAGAAATTCTGTACAGCAAATGCAATTCTACAACTATCACAACACAGCAACCACAAGAAACAAACATACACAGAGTGCACACAGATTTTTATAGTGGTTCCCGAAGGATCTGGGTACATCCACTTTCCCCTTCGCCTATCTAGTAGTGTAATAGATTCGGCCTAACTTTAGCACTTCTCCTCAGATCCTCAGATCTTACAGCTCAGAACCCCAAACAGGTTCCTACAACTCAGAGTGTCCCCACTCCTACAACTCAGGCACAAAGCCCTACCACTCAGTCTTCAACAAGACCTACACTCATAGAACAAAAGTCTCCTACAACTCAGGCACAAGGCCCTACCTCAGTCTTGAACAAGACCTACACTCAGAGCACACAGTCTCCTACACTCAGCCTTTATAAAATAGGCTTACAGCTCAGATCTATACAAGATCCTACAGAAATTTTGATTATACAAAGTAATTAACCACAACTCTGAAAGAGAGAGATGAGTTGACTGGCTTCTTGATGAGTTCTTGGATGAACTTGGCTGAGATCAACCTCCCTTGGCTTTCTTCAAAGCTTCTTGAATTAGAACACAGTAGGGTTGAATCTCCTGTGAAGATGATCTTCAATCAACTTCAGTCTTGAGATTCAGATCTCAATCTGAATCTTACTTTGCAGCCTGGTTCAGCAGCTACTCTTCTTAGAAAGAGCTCTCTCTCTCTCCAACTTCTTAGATCTTATGTTGAAGGTCTTCTTCTTTTGTGTTGTTAGATCTCTTGATTAATTGTTGTCAGTCTGTATCTCACACCTTCTATTGAAGGAGAAACGTCTTTATATAGTCTTCCTCTAAGGTAACCGGCAGATCCGGTTTCTAACAACCTTCTGACGGCTCTGACAGTTCCAGTTGTCCGGTTGAAATGGCAACTGTCAAGTCATCCAGTCACTTCTTGAAATCACTGTCACTGTCTGAAAGTGTCGAGACAGATAGTCTTTATGTGTCGACGCAAATAGACTAATTGTCGACACAAGTAGACTAAGTGTCGACACTAGCCTTGATGGTGTCGACACAACTCCTTGTGTTGTTGTAACAGCTTCTTGACACTGCTTCTTCAGAATGTGTCGACACTGATTCTGTGTGTCGACACAAGCCTTCTGTTGAATGTGTCGACACTGGTTGAGTGTGTCTACATAAATACTTCCTCTTTAATACTTAGTTGAATTCTGCTGTGTGTCGACACAACTCCTTTGTGTCGACACAAGCCTTCTTGTGTTGAAATTTGCTGAGTGTCGACACATCTCCTTTGTGTCGACACATGCCTTCATGTGTTGAAACTTGCTCAGAGTCGACACATATCCTTTGTGTCGACACATGCCTTCATGTGTTGAAACTTGCTGAGTGTCGACACATCTCCTTTGTGTCGACACAAGTAATTTAACTTTGTTGAAGTTTTCTGAGTGTCGACACAGCCTCCTGGTGTCGACACTTTTAATGTCGACAAAGTTTCTCTGGGTATCGACACTGCCTCTATGTGTCGACACAGATTATGTCGACACTGTCTGTATGTGTCGACACTTTTCTTCTGGTGTCGACTCTGTCATTCCTGGTGTCGAAACAATTACTCCAAGTGTCGACACAGCTTCTCTAGGTGTCGACACAAGCCTCATAAGTGTCGACACTTCACCTCTAGGTGTCGACACATGGAATTAGAAACTTTTCAGCATTTCCTGCAATTACTTAACCTGCACATATAAACTCAAGGCACATCAAATACACCTTGATGTATATCATTGAGTAGGGTGAGGCTTCTTCAAATCAGGTACATATATTCCAATGTACCCAACAAAGGTCAAAAGGGGTACCAACCCAAGACCAAAAAATACTGACATAAAGTACGAATTAAGCATCAAACAAAAAGAAACACTCACGTGAATCATCACGTACAATGCAAACACACCATAAGCTCAAGGCAATAAGGTGACGAACATGAGTAAATCAGAAGGGAGAAAATCCAAAACCTTTATTAACCACTAGTGGCCACTCTACCTAAAAACACGGGCGAGATGGTCACTTAGCTGGACACACCCCTCACAAAGATTAAATCTGTTTAACTGCGGGAGAGATTCATACACTCCACCATACACCGCAGATGCCCAAAACACCGGTAGAGTTCCAAAATGTACTAATAAAGGAAACAACCTTGCGGAGGTGGTCACGCCCACTAACTCCTGAAACCAATGAAAAACCAAAGAAAACACAACACCAGCATCTCGGGACTTGGCACATCGGATTCTACATGACATTTCTAGATTAAAGACACAGTCGGTCAACCTTTGGAAACGATTTACAATCCTATATAGACACTAACAATTCCAACAACGATAGACGAAACAATTTAATTCACCGATAAAATATTCCAAGGACGTTTGTACGCACCTAGTCAAGATTGGAATTACCATGACTAGATTTTATAATTTTTTGAGTGATCTACAAGAAGAACTAAACATAACCATAGTTTGGAAAAAAACAACACAAAAAGGCAAGAAAATTAAGGAACAAGGCATAACAGTTAGCATCAAACCGGACGAGAGACAATGAAGGAAAACCACCACTTGCCTTGGTTGTACCGGAAAAGGTTATCTGAATCGCTCCGCGTCGTAGATCGGGGCAAAAGAACACGGGAGAAGTTAAGATCTAGACAAAAATGGCGGAAAAGGGATTAAGGTCAAAAAACCCTAACGAAAAAAACTCAAGAAATGGGGAAGAAATTACCACGATAGCGTAGCTCTCGGCGAGAGCTTTCCTGATCTAAGTTCGGTTGAAGATTTCGAGCACCAGAGAACCGTCGGCGGCCACCGGAAGATTCACGAAAAAGAAACTCTCTCTCTCTCTCGCTCGCTGCTCTGGTTCGGGAGAAAAATTACGGAGAAGATGAAGTTTGGTTCTAAAACCTAAGTCTAAGAATATATATATATATATATATATATATATATATATATATATATATATATATATATATATATATATATTTATTTATTTATTTATAAAAAGTTTTGTCAAAAACGGTTTATTTCGAGCGGTTTTGCGGGAACACAAAATAGAGCTCTAGGATGAATTCAAATCAAAAAGTCGTCAACATGAAAGTTGTAGACATCGTCGAGACGAACAAAGTTAATGTTGACCATTGTTTGATACGATACCGTTTTGACCATCAAAATGGCCTCTGAGCGCAGATAGAAACAGTCTACTCGAGTGGCAGCATACCTACTCGAGTAGCAGCATAGCTACTCGAGTAACATCATACCTACTCGAGTAGTAACATATCTACTCGAGTAGTAACATAATATACTTGATTAGAGGCTCATTACTCGAGTTAAAACATGAATTACTCGAGTAGAAGCAGCATATACTCGAGTAGCAGCTCACCACTCGAGTTATACCAGAACAAATGAAATTAGGGGTTTAAAACAACTTCAAATCGAAAAGTGGTCAACATGAAAGTTGTAGATCGCGTCGAGATTAACAAATGTCATGTTGACAAGTTTTTTATATGACACAGGTTTGACCCTCAAAACGATGTCTAAACATAAAACGAAACAGCCTACTCGAGTGGCAGCATACCTACTCGAGTAACAGCATACCTACTCGAGTAACAGCATACCTACTCGAGTAGTAACAACCCTACTCGAGTAGTAACATAATATACTCGAGTAGAGGTTCATTACTCGAGTTAAAACATGGATTACTCGAGTAGAAGCAGCATATACTCAAGTAGCAGCTCACCACTCGAGTTATTGCAGAAACAATGGAATTAGGGGTTCAAAACGACTTCAATTCGAAAAGTGGTCAACATGAAAGTTGTAGATATCATCGAGATGAACGAATTTAATGTTGACCATTTTTTTATACAACACAATTTTGACCCTCAAAACGGCGCCCGAGTAAAATCTAAAACGGGCTAATCGAGTAGAACCATAGCTTCACGAGAAGACTCAGCACGGAAGCCCAAACGAGCGCCAAATTAAACGAAACTTGCACCGAAGGTGAACACTAATGCTACAAATCTAACGGAGAAATCAAAACCAGAATCCGACGAGCCATTCCCGAGATATTAATCTTCGAAGTATACAGCGAACATAAACAGTCCAAAACTTCAATCGCGCGTCGAGACTCCAAAAATGCTCGGATTGCGACGAAACTTGACGAGCAAGTCCAAAATTACTTAACTTAATTTCCAAACGCAAAATCTTCACATTACAACAAGAATTCGGCCTACTCGACCGCACGGACATGAAAATGCCTTATCGGCATTGCGCCGTCAACTCGACATTAAAAGTAACGCCACGACGTCATAAATCTGACGTTGCCCAAACAAATAAAATCATCGAAAAATCGGGGGCGTTACAGTCACTCCTGCTAAAAAGAAGTTTCGTCCCGAAACTTATCACAACTCCAAAACGAAACTAAAAACTGGAAATTTAAACACAAACTAAAACATAGAGACATACCAGAACTAGGAGAAGAGGTGCAGATGAGATTCTCTCATCGCTGATTCCAATTCCCACGTCGCGCTCTCGACGTCCTGGTTTCTCCAAAGAACCTTGACCATAGGAATGGTCTTACTCCGCAACACTCGATCTAGAGATTCCAAAACATGGACATGCTCTTCCACATACGAAAGGTTGGGCTGAATCTGGGTCACCGAGTCAAGAACTTGACGATCACTACCAACACACTTCCGCAACTGGCTCACATGGAACACATCGTGGACACCAGGGAAGGTAGCGGGTAATTCCAGCCGATAAGCTAACACTCCGATGCGCTCTAGAATCTGAAAAGGTCCCACATACCAGGGGTCTTACTTGTGCTTCCTTCCAAATCTTTTTACACCTGGCATCGGAGAAACTTTCAAAAAACCAAATCCCCAACGGCAAACTCCAGATCAACCCTTCGTCGATTAGCATATTTCTCATAATGCTCTTGTGCTACTCGGAGCTTCTCTCAAATATGAGTCACAACACAATTCATCTCCTCAAGGGCTTCCTGACCAATCAATGGTCTCTCACCAACCTCAGCCCAAAATAAGGTAGTCCTACAACGCCTCCCATACAAGGCCTCAAACGGGGCCATCTGCAAAATCTCTTGATAACTATTATTGTAAGCAAATTCCATGAGTCTGAGACGTTCATCCCAAGCACCACCATGATCCAAAATGTAACACCTGATCATATCCTCCACAATTTGATTAACTCGCTCTGTTTGCCATTCGTTTGCGGATGATAGGCGGTGGAACACCTTAAATCGGTACCCAACCCCACTTGTAAACTCTTCCAAAAACGAGACGTAAATCTGGAGTCTCGATCTGATACGATGCTGACAGGTACTCCATGTAATCTGATGACCTCTTCAAGATACAGCTCAGCTATCTTCTTCATGGAATACCCAATCTTAAAGGGCACAAAGTGAGCACACTTCGTCAATCTATCGACTATTACCCAAACAAAGTCGTGCCCACGAGGAGATTTTGGTAGACCTATGATGAAATCCATTTAAATACTCTCCCACTTCCACTGTGGAATATCTAGCGGTGTCAGTTTACCACCATGCCTTCTATGATCTGCTTTAACACGCTGACATGTGTAACATTCTGACACAAACTTTGTTATGTCATTTTTCATTCCTGACCACCAAACAATTTTCTTTAGATCTTTGTACATCTTGGTGGAACCAGGATGGTAGGAAACACTAGAACCATTAGCTTCTTTACAAATCTTAGCCCGAATGTCACCAACCGCAGGAATACAAAATCTACTCCGATATTTCAGAGTACCTAACTCGTCCAAAGAGAAATCAGGTAACTCTCCTTTCTCAGTTATTTTCCAGAGGTGCAACAAATCAGGATCCTCCTTCTGGTGCACTCTGGTAAGGGAAATCCAAGAGGGCTCTTCTGCTTCCAAACTAGCAGGCACAGAACTACTCCTAACTTCAATGTCCATCAACAAGAATTCTTCCACCAGGGATTGTACAGACAGATTGAAGATTTCAGCCGTTTTTCTACTCAAAGGGTCAGCTACTACGTTAGTCTTTCCCGGGTGATAAAGGATCTCTACTTCATAATCGGCTACATACTCCAACCACTTACGTTGGCGCAGATTTAACTCCTTTTGAGTGAATACGTACTTCAAACTCTTATGATCTGTGTAGATCTTGCACAGCGCGCCATATAATAAATGTCTCCAAAGCTTCAATGCATAAATTACCGCAATAAACTCTAAATCATGCGTAGGATAGTTTCCTTCATGAACTTTTAATTGCCTTGATCCATACGCAATCACCTTTCCTTCTTGCATCAGGACACAACCAAGCCCAATGTGTGATGCATCCACATATACAGCATACTCAAGTCCTTCAGTAGGCAGAGTTAAAACTGGAGCTGTACACAATCTCTTTTTCAGCTCTTGAAAGGCTTCTTCATATTTATCGCTCCAAATAAACGCGGTGTTCTTTTGTGTTAGTCTAGCTAGAGGGGCAGACAACACGGAGAACCCTTCCACTAATCTTCTATAGTAACCGGCCAGACCTAATAATCTCCTAATCTACTTAGGCATAGAAGGTCTCTTCCATTCTATCATAACAGAAATCTTTATTGGGTCTACATAAATACCGCCCTTACTCACAATATGCCCCAAAAAGGACACCTGGGGTAACCAGAATTCACACTTACTCAACTTAGCATAGAGCTTGTGCTCCCTCAGAGTTTCCAAAACAAACCGCAAGTGTTGAGTATGCTCCTCAACACTGCGGGAATACACTAGGACGTCGTCTATGAACACAATAACAAAATTGTCCAAGAAATCCTTGAAAAATGTATTCATTAAATCCATAAATGCAGAGGGTGCATTAGTCAGTCCAAAGGACATCACCAAGAACTCAAAATGCCCGTGTCAGGTGCGAAAAGCCGTCCGGGATACATCAGCCTCATGGACACTCAACTGGTGGTAGCATGAACGAAGATCAATCTTCGAAAACACAGCGCATCCCCACAACTGATCAAATAGGTCATCAATCCGAGGCAACGGATATCGGTTCTTAATGGATACCTTATTTAATTCTCGATAATTTATGCAGAGCCTAATAGAACCATCTTTCTTCTTAACGAATAAAACAGGAGCACCCCACGGAGAAGAACTTGGCCTAATAAAACCACACTGCAGTAACTCATCCATCTGAGTGCGCAATTCTTCTAACTCACGCGGAGCCATACGGTAAGGTGCCTTAGCAATTGGACGAGTACCTGGATCGAGGTCTATCACAAACTCCACCTCTCTTTCAGGAGGAAGTCCTAGAAGACTATCCGGAAAGACATCTAGAAACTCTCGCACCACAAAAACATCCTCAAGATGTGGTGTAACAAAAGCTGTTTCCAAAGCTGGCAGAGAAACAAGATACGCCTCGCAACCAGACTCCAAAGCTCGGCAAGCACGTACTGCAGAAATAAGGAGGGAACCCTTACTTGGAGAACCATAGACACTAACAGGTTGACCATTGTCCATCCTGAAATCCAACCGCTTAGCCTTGCATCGGATGACTGCATCATACTTAGACAACCAGTCCATTCCCAAAATCACGTCAAAGTCTGCCAGATGCAATACCATCAGATCCGCAAAATCTATGAAATCGCCTAGACAAATAGGGCATCTCTGAATTCCCCGATTTGATATCACCAGATCTCCAGAAGGATGTTTGATGCTGAAGGAGTCCTCTAACTGAACCGCCTCCAAATGATATCTATCTACGAAACTCCGCGCCATGAAAGAATGGGTGGCACCCGAATCAAAAAGGACGCACGCCCACCTATTCCGCACCTTAAACTCCCCTAAAACGTAACACACATAACTAAACGAACGAAACTAAAGCAAACAATGTAGGGTAAAAGCAAAACTAGAATCTGACCTGATATCACCTGGGTAGAGGTCTGAGCTTCATCTCTAGTCACCACATTTAGCTTTCCTTTTCCCTTATCCTGGGTTGGTGGAGGCGGCAGAGCTCTAAGTGGGGTAGGCTGCAGTGGGGACTGAGCCCGAGGGCACGAAGACTTCATGTGTCCCTTCTGCCCGCACTGGAAGCAAGTCTTTTCTTTGATCCAGCAACGATTCACATCATGCCCCTTCTTTGAACAGAATGAGCACACCAGCTCTCCCTTGGTTGCGCCTTGGATAGCGAGCACCTGCTGCTGCTTCAGGGCGGCGGTCCTCTGGAAACACCTTTCGTAAGAGTGGCCAGGTTGACCACAGAAGCTACAAATTCCCCCACCTTTCTTTTTCGAAGGAGGGCCGGATGCCCTAGAAATTCCATCCTCAACACCTTACCTCTTATCTTTTCTCTCCGCAGTACCTCGATTCTTGGCATTTTTGATCTCCTCAACCTTCAGTGCGGCCTCCACTGCCTCAGCATAGACTTCTGCTCGATAAGTGCATGCCAACTGCTGGACATCACTTCTTAATCCACCAAGGAAACGCTTCACTCTTCCCTCCTCCGAAGCTACCAAATCAGGAGCAAATCTACTCAACTTGCTAAACTCAATCTCGTACTCGCTCACCGTGAGCTGTCTCTGCTTCAGATGCAGGAAGTTATTCATGAGACGGTCCTGCTCGACCGAGGGAAGAAACTTTTTCAGCAACATCTTCTTAAAAGAGTCCCAGGAACAGCCTTCCTTCAGACTCTCCTTTTCACGAATCCACCAACTCTTTGCTAGGCCTTTTAACTGATAGGCTGCAATCATAACCTTCTGGGCTTCTAGAATCCCGAAATACGAAAACATCTCTTCAATTGAGATGATCCAATCATACAAAATCATAAAGTCGGCACTCCCGTCGTAGGTGGGAGGCCCAATCGTTGGAAGTGCGATATGAAATTCATTTCTGGTGGTATCATCATCGGGGGCACCAGAGGAGCAGGGGTATCAGGCACGGCTTGGCCCAAGGCAGGCTCTTGCACTAAAGGTTGTTGCGCGAGAGCGGCAGACAACAGAGACTCAATTTGCGATTGCATCGCAACCAATTGTCTCGACAGAGCCTCGTTGCTCTGACGCAGACTCTCAATAATTGCATCGCTTTGCGCACCTGATGACTCACCCTCCGATTGGGGAGTCGACCCCGTCGCAGGACTTTTTGGCGGCATTTCTAAGAAGCAAACGAACAACTCATCAAAATCCTAGCTTACGACAAAACAATACGACTAGTTCAGACCATTCTTAAAGACACTTGCTTATGCTGAAACTTGCTCTGAGATTTTATAATGATGCTATGTCCTACTTACGATGATATCCTCTCATCCTATTGACTCTTGTGCCTATGACATGAATGCATGGGTTCTTTATTCTTATTTAAAATCATGTGTGTACATGTGTCATCATGTAAACATTAACCTAGCATGCGTGCTTATGCGATGATATGCAATGTATGAAGTGTTATTCATTCTAAAAAAAGGCCTTAAAGCATGCATGAGCGGCGTACACATGAAATGTTATGCATCCCATACTACATAACATCGCATGCAACGAGAAAAAAAAACGTGCTAATGGGCACTCATGTGATGGTGGTTATGCATCTCATACTTCATAACCTTCGCATGTTGCCTCCTATGGTGGATCCATATACAAACACATATTATTCATCCCATACTACATAATATGCCCCGTATACTTCTTATCATGCTATGAGTGTAGTGACTATGCTTTGGCTAAGATGTACTGATGACAAGGGAAGGTTGCCCGACCAATTGCCAAGCAACCTCCCTCTGATACCAACTGTCACAACCAGCATTTTCACCGCAAATAATGCTTATCAGAGTAAGGAAAAATGCGCGTCATGATGCCATGTCAGCAGGGGATAACTGCGGACGCTCAGGCAGACACCAACTAAACATGAAGAAAGGTTCTTTTAAAGTTATTTTTAGGAAAATCAGTTACGAGTAGAAGTTAGCCGTATCCCTCGGCTTAGTGGCTCATCTAGTCCACAGATTAAAATATATGATACGCTGCGGAAAAATACTTGATTAGATTAACTCAAACATCCTACATGAGAATAAACATCCCCAAAGGACAACTCATGACATGCAGAACTCTAAATTTATTATAGTAGGAAAGATAGCTTTTACGGTCGCTAAAACTAACGGGTTAGAGTTTCAAATCATGTAATGTATGAAGTAATAGTAGTAGATTTTATAGTTGAAAATACCTAACATGCATTCCTAGCATAAATCCTCCCAGAGAGCAAGTAAACCACATACACTTTAAAGAAATGAGCAGCTAGCAAGTGGCAACATCAACAACTCTGTGGGCGTCAACAATCTGACATGAACCCAAAATAAACAGTATGTCTGAACTAGGAAAAAAAACTGAACGACAAATACCTCGCTACAGCGAGGTGCAAAACCACCACTGACACTGCCGCTGAGAGAGTCCAAAACCTCAAAATGATGTCTGAACGTAAAACGAAACAGCTTACTCGAGTGTCAGCATACCTACTCGAGTAACAGCATACCTACTCGAGTAACAGCATACCTACTCGAGTAGTAACATACCTACTCGAGTAGTAACATAATATACTCGAGTAGAGGGTCATTACTCGAGTTAAAACATGAATTACTCAAGTAGAAGCAGCATATACTAGAGTAGCAGCTCACCACTCGAGTTATTGCAAAAACAACGGAATTAGGGGTTCAAAACGGCTTCAATTCAAAAAGTGGTCATCATGAAAGTTTTAGATATCGTCGAGATGAACGAATTTCATGTTGACCATGTTTTGATACAACGCAGTTTTGACCCTCAAAACGGCGCCCGAGTATTATTTAAAACAGGTTAATCGAGTAGAACCATAGCTTCTCGAGAAGACTCAGCACGGAAGCCCAAACGAGCGCCGAATTAAACGAAACTTGCACCGAAGGCGGACACTAATGCTACAAGTCTAACGGCGAAATCAAAACCAGAATCCGACAAGCCATTCCCGAGATATTAATCTTCGAAGTATACGGCGAACATAAACAGTCCAAAACTTCAATCGCGCGCCGAGACTCCAAAAATGCTCGGATTGCGACGAAACTTGATGAGCAAGTCCAAAATTACTTAACTTAAATTCCAAATTCAAATTCTTCACATTACAACAAGAATTCGGCCTACTCGACCACACGGACGCAAAAATGCCTTATCGGCATTGCGCCGTCAACTCGACATTAAAAGTAATGCCATGACGTCATAAATCTGACGTTGCCCAAACAAATAAAATCATCGAAAAATCGAGGGCGTTACACCAGAGGTCATTCCAGAAGTAATTCCTGCCCCAAATTTTGTTATGGCTGATTCTCCCCTACCAGATTTGGATTAGCTTATTCAGGGTGACATTGAAGAAGAAAATAAGGCAGCAGCTGAAAGCTTTGTCCCGATTGTTTCTATTTCCTGTGCAGCTCCGTCCTCTCCTACTGCTAATATCTCAGTGCCTGAAACTTCTGCCCCTGCTCCTCCAGAAAAAGTTGTCATTTCTGATATAGCTTTAAAAGCTCTGAATGCTTTGTATGATAACCCTCAGGGTTCAGATAGTGAAGAGGAAGATGAAGATGATGATGATTCTGATTAAGATATTGTAAGTAAGAAAAAGAAGATGTTATCTAAGAAAAGGAAGGCTCCTCCTCCTCCAGCTCCTAAGCCAAACCCCACTGCAGACACTCCCTATTATATTCTACATAATGTTACTCTATACAAAGGGATGCCTGCATGGATGTGGTTATCCAAGAATCAACAGAAGGAAAGAAAGAGAAACATGAGATACTCCCCTCCTCCAGTTTACAGGTTCCGAAAGGATCCACCTCCGCCTCCTCATCCAGCAGCTGGTACCTCTCGCTCTAGTTCCCAGAGATTTGACCCAATGCAAACATACCAGAGACAGTCAGGGAGATCTTCTGGAAGTGGCCAGCATAGGCAGCCATCCTCACAAAGTCATCAACAGGATCAGCAGCAGCAACAGCAAAGTTCTGAAATTCAAAAAGCTGAAAGTCCAAAGAAACCTTACTCTCCTCCAACTCCTTTTGAAGATCCTGAAACTGCAAATACAGTAAGAATAGCTAGATACCAAGAATTAATTAGATTATCCTTAATTAATAAAGCCAAGGCTGAAGGAAAAGATATCTCTGGATTCACTACTATGTCAAAGTATAAAAAAAGAGCTTAAAAGGTTTGACAAAGGTAATAAATTGTTTAATGTTGATGATTATATAAAACTTCATCCAGAGGCAGTTGTCCCCAGAGCTACTTCATTGAATATAATTGGGGCAGCTGATATTACTATGACAAAAGCTCAAGCTCAAGATCCAAAGAGAGAAATAATCTTCAAGAAGCCAGGTGAGCAGACATCTGAAGACAAATCCAAGCAGAAGAAGCCAAAGAAGTAATATTCTTATTATTTCATTTTCTATCTGTTTTGTTTTTCAAACTATGCTATCTGTTTAAACAAAGCTATGTATATATATATCTGTTGCATGTGTTGGTAATTCTCTGTCAGATTTATTTCTTTCTTGCTTTGTTTTTTGTTTGTTTCTATTTTGAGTCTCTATTAGTGACCCTACCCAAATAGGGGAGATTGTTGGATCCCTAGTTGATTTGGGCTAGGTTCACTGACTTAGGATGTGACCCATCATGTATAGCTAGGGTCAAGTTGTGTCATAGAGTCTAGGTCAAGTCATTAGGTTCAACTTCAGAAGGACCAACTATCATCAAGACCATCAGAGACTTCAGACTTAGATAATTTCAATACTAAGTTAAATGAGTTCGACGTTCGTCAAACTTAGCTCGACGAAAGGAGTTCTGCGCTCGATAATCGTGAGACAATTCTTTGTGCTGAGCTCGACGATCTTGGTTCTCTGTTCGACGAAGACTCAGTTTCTACATCAAGCCAAAGTCAGGACAACTTCAGAATTTTTGTAAGTCCAGCTTCAAGCTTCGGTCGACGAATCAGATTCTGAGCTCGACGATCTTGGACCTCAAGTTCTCAGCTTCTCAGGTCGACGAAGTCAGTTTCTCAGGTCGATGAATGTTGTACTCTACTCGACGAATTCTGAACTCAGAGTATTTGTGTTGACACTTAGGGCATGTGTCGACACCAGACAATTCATGTCGACACCAAAGGATTTGTGTCGACACCAGGATTTCAGTCAACACCAGTTCATGTCGACACCAAAAGACTTGAGTCGACCATGATCAAATCAGTCGACACCTTCTTATGTCGACAAAGGATTTCAGCAGTTGCAGAATAATTCGGATAAGTCCACAATCTTTCTTCACTCGACGAATTTGGATCTTAGTTCAACGAATTCTGTCTAACAGTGATAATTCTCAGCTCGACGAATGAAGACTATCTGTTCGACGAATGAAGACTGTCTGGTCAACGAACTTAAGCTCAGCTCGACGAACTCAAGCTCAGCTCGACGAACTCAAAACTCAGCTCGACGAATTGTGTTTTTCGTTCGACGATTCCAGACTAGGTTTTCTTCAAGTTTCCCGTCCCATTTCTTGGCGATGATTCCGGAGTTATTAATGCCACATCTTCTTGGAATGTTACCGTTAGAACGTGCAATTAATCATGGATTATTTCATGCCGTTTTTCCATGGGACATTTGAGGAAATTATTAATTGCCGCTTCCTTCCAAGGTCGACTGCCATTACTGTACAAGCATTCAAATTTTGAATGTTCCTGAGTCAGAAATACATACAGAAAGAAAACAATCAATCAGAGACATAGAGAAATAGTACAACAGCAAGACAATCAGACGCACTCTCAGATTGCACAGAAGAACAATCAACTGAAATCAAAAGTTCTACTGCAATCAGCCTGACCAGAGAACATTTTCAAGAAGAAGAACAATCAAATTCAATCAAGAGTCTTCTTACTTCAACTCTCAGGACTACTTCAAAGGACAACAAATTTCAATCTGTCAAAGGAGTTCCTGAAGCTAATTCTGGTCCATGCATTCTAGGTCTTTGAAGATTTATCACCCTGAAGCAGTGCTCCAGCATTCCTGATTAATTCAAGATCTCAGGGGGAGCAAGACCTGCTACAATCAATCCACAAGTCTTCTCTCTGATTGTTGACAGAGAAGAGACCATCTCTTTTCTTTCCAATTCCTGTACAGGGTTTTAATTCCCTTCAAAATTATTCTGGTTGCAGGTCTCCTTCCAAAAGACTTGAGATTTGGTTTTTGAGCACCTGAACAAAAGCTTATTGGTGTCAGGCACCTGATCAGAAACCTGAGTGGATTCCTACCAGGGTGGTAGAAGAGTGGATATACCTAGGTTGGGGAACCACTATAAAATTTCTTGTGTCGTCTGGTTGCCCTTTTCTTTGTGTTTTGGTTGTGCTCTATGATTGCTTTGTTTTCTGTGCTTTGTTTTATTTACTCTCTGATTTGTTCACTTAGGCTTACAACAAAAGTTGTAAAAAGTTTTTAGGGAGCACAATACTTTATTCACCCCCCCCTCTAGAGTATTACAGATCTAACCTACACTTTCACGACATATGAAGCAAGTCTTACAAATGACTACACCGCCACATCTATCATATCAAGGACCTTGGAGGATGGAGACGTGGAGAAGGTTATTGGAGCAGCCAATAGTCATGCTTTATGGGAGATACTTCAGAACTCGTACCAAGGAGGAGGTAGAGTTAAAGAGATGAAGTTGTAGGTGTTGCGAGGAGAGTTTGAGTCGCTTCACATGAAGGACCAAGAGTCCATTGAGTAGTATTTACATAGAGTTTTGAAGGTGAGCAACGTGATGAAGCTAAATGGTGAGGGGTATATGAGATCAGGACAGTTCAGAAAGTTCTGAGATCACTCCCACAGAGATTTGATCATGTTGTTGATGCTGTTGAGGAATCCAAGGATTCATC
The DNA here is from genome assembly GCA_039583875.1 of Platanthera guangdongensis. Taxonomy (NCBI): domain Eukaryota; kingdom Viridiplantae; phylum Streptophyta; class Magnoliopsida; order Asparagales; family Orchidaceae; genus Platanthera; species Platanthera guangdongensis. The sequence continues at coordinate 125,360,089 of CM077167.1, read as the reverse complement.
CAAGCTTTCAGTGGAAGAGCTTAGGAGTTCATCACAAGTTCATAAGCAGGTCATGAATAGAAGAAAGGAGACCATTGTAGGAGCTACTACTACTGAGGTGTTGAATTACACCAAGAGCACACCTACTAAGGGTCACTACATGCCTAGAGGGGGAGGCACATTCTGAGGTAGTAGTAGAGGAGGAAGAGGTGATACTGGAGGAAGAGCACCTGCACCTCATATAGAACTGCCAGCTAATCAAGGTGGAGGACAGTGGCAAGCCCGAGGGCATGGAAGGACTAGGAGAGCTCGAAATGGAAGAGGTTCTGGGAATGAAAACCAAGTCCAGTGCTATATATATCATAAGTTTGGGCACATTTCTACACAGTGCTGGAACAATTCATAGAAGTTTACTTCTAGACCCGCACCACCCCAGTTGCCACATAAACCACAAAGTAGTAATGAGGGGAACATGGTAATGGTTGAGCATGTTGAGTCAAATTGCATGTTAGGTGGTGAGGCTGCGCTTATTGATGCTGAGAGTAGAAGAAACTTGTGGTACTTTGACCGCGTGGATTCCAACCATATGACAGGAAGAAAGGAGGTGTTTATCGAGCTTGATGAAGATGTGAGCTCTGAGGTAACTTTTGGAAATGCCTCTACCATCAAGGTGAAAGGAAAGGGAAGAATTCCTATCAATAGAATGCACAATTGCATGAACATCATAGAGAATGTTTACTTTGTAACTGGGATCACTTCAAACATCCATAGTTTGGGACAGCTCATGGAGAGAGGTTATGAGAAAACCATGAAGTGGATAGTGATGATACTTATTGGATATGATAGGATGGAGGTGGCACAGGTAGAGATGAAGAAGAACAGGATATTCATGTTGAACCTTGACATGGAGAGGATCTCATGTTTAAGAGCCACATTGAAGGATGAGGCATGGCTCTAGCACATGAGGTATGGACATGTTCGTTTTGATTGTCTAAAAAGGCTAACAAGGGAAGTTGGGGTTCATGGTGTTCCTAGCAGGCTGGAGGATCCAACCCACATGTGTGAGGCATGTGTACTTGGCAAGTTGTCCAAGCTTCAGTTCCCAAAGGAAAGTTAGTGAAGAGCAAAGAGAATCCTGCAATTGGTTCATTAAGACATCTATGGGCCGATCACACCTATTTTTGCAGGACGCAACAGGTACTTTCTAAGCTTCACTGATGATGTCAGCAAGAAGTGTTGGGTGTATCCCATCAAGCAGAAGAGTGAGGCATTTGAATCTTTCAAACGGTTCAAAAGGTTGTTGGAGATGGATCTGGAATGAGGATTTAGTGTTTGAGGAAAGATAGGGGAGGTGAGTACCTAAGCCAGGAGTTTGTTCAGTTCTGTGACTATGTAGTGATCAGGAAGTAGCTTACTTCATCCTACACTCCAAAGTAGACTGGTGTGGCTGAGAGGAAGAACCGCACTTTAATAGAGATGTGTAGGTGCATGCTTAGAGGCAAGCATATACCAAAAAGTTTTGGGGGACATGCTCTGGAGAGAGCTTGTTATGTGTTAAACAGGTGCTCCACAAAGTACCTAACAAAGGGAATGCTGCAGGAAGTTTGGACTAGCTTCAAGCCAAATGTGAGTCACTTGAAGGTTTGGGGGAGCATTGCTTATGCTCTCAAGACTGGGTCGAACCTGAGCAAACTGGAAGAAAAAGCCAAGAAATTGATCTTTGTTGGATATGATCAAAGGAGCAAGGGATACAAGTTGTTTGACCCTATGGAGAAGAAATTTGTGGTGAGTCAAAATGTGAAATTTGACGAGGCAGCTGAATGGGAGTGGTCAAAAAGCAAGGAGAAGGTTGAAGAAGAAGCTGAGGCTCCTCTAGTAGTGGAGACAGAAGCTAGTGTCAGTGGTACTATTCCACACTTTACTAAGGAAGAAGGAGAGCCCAGAAGGCAGAAAATCAGGTAACCTGGAGAGATATATGAGGTATCTCCTACAAATGACGAGTTTAGCTTATTTTGTTTACTTGCTGATACTGAGCCTTTGGCATAGGAAGAAGCAGTGAAGACTATTGTCTAGAGGAAAGCCATGGATGAGGAGATGTAGTCTATTAAGAACAACAACACTTGGGAGTTAGCTGAACTGCCCAAAGGAAAGAAGCCCATAGGTACGAAGTGGGTCTTCAAGGTGAAGGAAGATGGAGCTGGAGAGGTACTGAAGTACAAGGCCAGATTTGTGGTCAAGGTCTACAGGCAGAAAGAGGGAATAGACTACGATGAGGTCTTCTCACCGGTTGCCTGGATGGAGACTATTCGTATGTTTTTTGCCATTGCAGCACAAAGGAAGTGGCATCTTCTTCAAATGGATGTCAAGTCTGCTTTCTTGAATGGAGATTTGGAAGAGGAAGTGTACATTGAGCAGCCTTCTGGTTACCCAGAAGCAAAGGGAAAGAAATAAGTGCTGAGATTGAGGAAGGCACTATATGGTCTCAAACAGGTGCCAAGAGTGTGGAACAAGAGGATTGGCACATTCTTACATGAGCAAGGGTATGTGACGTGCCATTATGAACATGCAGTCTATGTGAAGGAAAGTGAGAAGGGGACACTTTACCTATGTCTATATCTGGATGACTTGATCATCTTGGGGAGCAGCGACTATGTCATGAGGAGCTTCAAGGAGATGATGAAGCAAGAGTTTGAGATGACAGATTGTGGTGAGCTTAGCTACTTTCTGGGTATTTAGACGGTGCAGTGTGATGAAGGCATCTTAATTTCTCAGGATTCATATACTAGAGAGATTTTGAAGAAGTTTGGAATTATGGAGTGTAACCCTGTGGGGACACCAATGGATCCAAGCACACGACTGTCGAGGCACTATGAGGGAGAAGTTGTTGACCCTACATATTTCAAGAGCCTAGTACGGAGTTTGAGTTACTTGACTTGTGCCCGACCTGATATTTTGTATGCAGTGGGTATTGTTAGTAGATTCATGGAAAACCCAGTGGAGACACACCTCGCAATGACAAGGACGATAGTGAGATACAGTAGAGGCACTTTGAGTTTTGGCCTCTTTTATAAGTGCAGGGAAGATCTGATGAGTCCAAGTTATATACATATTTTTGGATACATCTGAGCTTATTTTCTCACTCGTGCAACGCATTTCAGCCGGTAATCGGTTATATTTGCTTCATTCAGTCATTGACCACATTGTGCACTATTCTGGCCCAAGAGTGTACAATTGCACATTCTGTTGTTATGGGTATGCATATGGTGCTCCCTATGGCTCTTTCTATTTAATTTTGTTTGCATTCTGGTGCTGGGAGCTTTTGCTCCAGCTTGGCTTTATTGCTATGCATGTAGCCGGACGTCCCAGATTCCTTTTCCAGGTCCTGTGTAAAACGCACGGTTGTGCGAATTTGTTCACGCACAGTTTGAGATTAATCGTGCATTATACACATCAATTCTAGGGGCTTATGTGGTTACCCGTGCATTTTGTTCCCGCACTATTTCAGCGAAACCGTGCGAGAAGGAATCATATGGTTTGCATATGTTTCTCTGAATTTCTGCTTTCTGGGGTAAATCGTGTGTTTCGTTCACGCACGGGCATACACGCCCGTGCACGAGTAAAACGCACGGTTCCCCTGTATTATTTTATTTTCCCGAGCTCTACGTTTACCCGTGCTATTTCCTTCATGCACAGGTAGAAGTGCCCATGCACGAGTAAAATGCACGGGTCAACGTATCTTCATCCACAATCTTGTCCTGGAAGTTAATAATGCACAGTTAGCGCACGGTCGTGCGCCAGACCGTGCGTGACTATTTGTCTAACATGCTTCTATTTAAGCGCAGATTTTCCTCCATTTGCATGAGATTTTTTACCTGCAATTCCTCCTGCTGTTTTAGGGCAAAGCTCCACCCTTTCACCTCCGCCCTTCATCTTCCACTAAGGAGAGAAGCCCGAGCCATGCACACGAAGACTACATCTTGTCGGCGCTTGCTCTCGGTCTCCTCCTTCATCTTTTAAGCTCCATTTCAAGTTTGATGGCATAACCAACAAGCAAAGGGAAGCTTGAAACCTTATTCTGCATCGTGATACGAAAAATATGGTCCATTGGAAGGTAGTGACAACCTTCTCTACCCTGGACGTAGTAGAGGACCGAGCTTGGATGCGGATTGACAACCCGATGATTACTTCTACGACCCCTCGATGAGCCTTCTTATTCAGTCGATCATTTGACTTGTTCTTGCTTTCTTGTTGAATTAGTGTGTTTAAATCTGTTTATGTTGATGATGTGCACTTTAGTTGTAAACATTATTTGTTTTATGTCTATGTGAACTTGTTTTGCTTTACCGCTTTAGTTTCTTGAGTTGCACCCGTATGTCCATCCTCCACAGCATTTGGTTCTGCACCTCTAGCGATTGCTAGAGGTGTGCGTAGCAAAGAGGTGCTCTCGACCTCATTCTGCCATTCTCACCACCTCATCCGCAAGCCTACTCGTCCATCCGCCCAGCGATTCGGTGCGTAGTGGCCCGTGTAGCCTTCCATCCAGCTTGGTGAAGCATCGCATAACGGCATTGCATATGAGTAGTTTACTAGTGTTTTACTTTCTTTTTCCGCAACAATGAAAATCCCCTTCGTTAACTCTGACCTAAGGAATTCAATCTCAAGACCTCCTCAAAATTAACTCTACCTTATTGTGTTCCTTGAGAGATCGATACTTGGGGACATTCACCCATTTTATATTACTTGTGCGACCAGTACACTTGCCATTCAACGCATCAAGTTTTTAGTTTCGTTGCCGAGAACACAGTCGTGTGAGTTTTTGGAGATTGAAGCCCTTTTCCATTTGTTCATCGCATGTTTCTTCTTTGCTTTACTTTTTAGAATTTGTTGCTTATTTTTCTTTGTATCCCTTTTTTGATTTTTGGTAGAAAGCGGGTCTGTGCTATTTTTATTCTAGTGTGTATCACACTTTTGGTAAATATTTTTGTTCACAATGTATTTCATAGCTGAGTGCCGTATTTATGACACTTTGCGTCGATACATCGACGCCATGGCTGTTTAAATGTCGATCATTTTATCCGATGTTTGCTATGTCAAGGTATATGCCATATGTTGAAGGATTGCCCGCGCTTGTGCGAGCCTTCTCCCTCTGAGGGCATGTGCGCAACAACCTCGCGTTCGCAGAAGACTGTTGTGGATAGGCCTACCATGGTGTTGTCTGCCCATACACTAACATCGCTCATCTGGCTCATTCTTTACCTATTGGGATTACTAAAGAATCTCTCATGGCATACAGATCCTTCATGTGTCCCTCGCTCCCTTTTTTTGAGCTTCCCTTGAGTGATGACGATCACTCTGGTGCTAGCCAGCAAAATGAGGATCAGGAATTCATGGGAGCTCTTGTATGGGACGTAGAGATTGTTCCTGTCGATGGGGAGGTGTCTGCGGATGATTTTGCGATGGTGCCTGCTCGTTCATTGCTGGATTTAGAAAGTAGTTTGCACTTCCACAATTTTTGCTCGATCATGCTACTTTTTTTTGTCCGAGTCGGCTGATGATGCCGTATTTTTGGATGATTCGGTGCCTGAGGTTGCGCCAAAGTGGGATGAGAACTCTACTATCTTTGACGGAGAATGTGTATCTTCGGAACGCTATGACACTCCCCGGTGGGATGAGGAATATCTCCATTTTGAAGAGGACATTTGCACCTTTTTATTTGATGAGGTGGTCCCTCCTACCACCGCAGACCTTGAGTTCTCGTATTCCCCACGATACGACTCATATGATACCGATAATGATCTATGCTCGAATCCTACTGAGAGTGATATCGGGACCACTCTCCCATATTTTGCGTGTTTTAGTTTTTCCTCTCGTTTATTACTTGACCCCCCCCCCCCCCTTCATTATCTGAGCCTGTGTAGGCTGAGTCTCTACGGGTGCGTTGGGATGACGATGAGCCTTGTGCTCATACTGAAGGCAAGTGTATCTGCCAGTGCGAGAAGGTTTCTACCTCCTTCGCAGTGGAAGTCCATGTCGTCGTCATCGCCTCCTATGAACCTGCGGTGGATGACTACTTGCTAAGCAAGGAATTAGTTAGTGATGAGATAAGCGAGGACCAGTGCTCCTCCTCTTCTTATTTCTTATTTCATCTACCTGTGTCGGGAAGGTATTATTATTTAGGTAGAGGGGTAACTGCATTATCTCCGTATCGGTACTCGCTGCCGCAACGGATATTCGGCCAGTTACCTATGCATTTTTTGTTTCATAGGCCAATTAGCTAGAACTATTTTGTTAGCCAAATAAGTCATGTTGGGTGGACAATAACCCGAGTAGTTATCTTTCATTTCCTACATTTTTATTTTTCATGTCTGTTTTAGTTTTAGTATTTCTTTATATTTTGTCTATTTTTTTTTTGTTTTTGCGAAGCTCACCCCTATAGGTATTCATGGCAAATTCATATTGGCGGGGTTGTGATTCTTTGTATGGTGGACCTACTTCTATTTTTTCACGCATCTTCTTGTATGCTCACTAGCTGAGCATTGGGTAACCTCTTCCCTTTTCTCTATCTGATTTTAATTTTAATATCATATGCAGTGTAGCTTAGTGTAAGTCTGGGGGAGAGCCAGTATTTGTTACCTTTTTCACGCGCACATTTCATTTGCATACTAGAATCTTTTATAGTTTATATTTTGATAAGTTCATCGAATTGCACACCATTACACCCACATGAGCGCGTGCTTAGCTGTTAGCGTGCTGCGAGTTAAACTCATTTCTTTTGTATGATTTGGGAAAATTATTGTGCTGGCATAGGATTTTGAGACAGAGTAAAATGTTGACCCTGATGTGCACCTAGTCAAGTGCTCTCCTCTTGTGTAGAAATTGGAGTAGATTTAATTTTTCTATATGCTTATAGTTTTATATTTTTCTAATTGCGTAAATACTATTTTATTTTACTCAAAAATTGGTGAAACCGGTGTGAATCTGACGGTAGCTTAGGGACATGTGTAGCCGACCGTTTGATTTGTTTTGCTTGAGTTGGGAGGATGGATAGTCTTTCTCATTGGCTAAGAACTTGCCCCAAGCTATTCTTGAAGCATGGGTTTAGGTTAGTTCAATCGCATGAGTGTGATGTAGGCCATCATTTTGGCCCGGTTAAGCTTTGTACCATTCTAACGTCTTATCCTCGCTAGACCCGTTGTGTCTACCCCTTCTTTTGATTCAGCTCCACCATTATTTCACCAAAGCCTTATAGTCGATGCTAGTCGCACACCCAAGTCGAGCTTTAATGTTTTACATTTTGATGTTGGGGTGTTGATGTGATGATATTCCTTGTGAATATGTGGATGTGCTCCTAAGTTTTTATTTGTTGAAATTGTTAAAATAAAAATGATTCGGAAAAAATATTAAAAAAGTAATAATTATGAAAAAGAAAAGTGAAAAGCAAAAGTATAATTGAAAATTCAATTTGAGATGAGATTGTATTTGCAGTAGGCGGTGCACACACCCATATTTTACAAATGAAGTCTGGGGGTGTTGTACAACCCCATATTTGCTGAGTCAGACCAGTAGACACCAACGGTCAGGATTAGGCTAGCTAGAGAAGCCCCCGCCCTGAAGAAGTTCTCGCCCATAAGTGGGGAGGGAACGTTTGCGCTTGCGCCAAGCTCCTGTCTTGGAGGAGCTCTCGCCTGTAAGCAATCGAGACCACTTGCGCCGGGCTCTAGTCAGGAGAGCTCTCGGCTCAGGGTTCTCGCCGAGTGGGGCCCAGGGCCCTGTGTAAAATGACCTAACTACCCTCAGGAAAAATTAACCTTGTACCCTTAGGATAAACAGCGGGATTTGGCTAGTGGCAGATCGACCAAGGGTATTTCGGTAATCTCAGATCAGCAAAAGGCTATAAATAGACCCATAAGGGCTCCTTAGAATGCAAGCTTTTCATAATATTCCAATATCAAGTGCTTTCTGAGGAGCTCCTAGCCCAGCTTTTAGCTTTGGAGGGGAAGCTCTCAGAGATCTTCCGGGTGTGAGGTGGGACCTCCCTGCTAATGATTTGGGTTGAGGCTTGAGAGAAGTACATGTTGGTTGTACCCCTGTTTCGAACTCCCGTTGAGGTCATTTTTGGCTTCAACAGTTCTGGTGTGGTGAGCTTGGAAAGCAGCTGATACAAGAAAGCCTTGAGTTTTGTCCCATGGCTGGAGGCGAAGGTGAAGGGTCTGGTTCTGGAGGCTCCGCCACCCGGGGAGAGGAAGCGACGAGGAAGATGCTGGGTGACTTCAGGCGAGAAGTCCTGCAGACCATTACCTTGGCCTTCTCGGACCGAAGTAAGTGGGCCACACCTCAGGTTCTGATAGAAGAGGTCCCGCTCTTGGGCGAGAATGCCCCTGGACAGCGCCCGGGGAAGGAGGTCCCGGCAGAGGCTGGCGAGAGGGACGTGGCGCGCGGGAACTCTTCCCAGGCCAATGCCCGGGCAAGGAAGCTCTAACAGATTTGGGCGAGATGGAGGCTGCAGTGCGAGAACTCTTCCCTGGGCACGGTCTCACAGATCGGGCCAACCAGTCGAGGCCGCGGGACGTGCCATCTCGCCAGGCAGGAGGCGAGAGCCCTTTCAGCGAGCTCATCATCTCGGCTCCGGTACTGGAGGGGTTCCGGGAGCCTGACATGTCGTACTACTCAGGAAAGGATTACCTTGTACAGCACGTGCATTGGTTTGAAGATGTCATTTCGATAAGGAATATGACGAATGCCTTCAAGTGTCGGCTATTTGCAATCACATTGAAGGAGAAGGCTCGAGACCGGTTCCACTAGTTGCCAGCAAGGTCGATCTACTGTTTTGAAGATCTGCGAAGAAGTTTCCTGTTGAGGTTCTTAACATCAAAGAAGCGGAAGAAGGAGGCGGAGTGCCTGTTTCCGGTGAGGCAGAAGACGGATGAGATACTGGGACACTATGTTGACCGGTTTCAGGAAGAGATCCACCTGGTCCAGGAGGTCCCCAGGTACGCGTTGATGCTCGCCTTTACCCTAGGGCTGAGGCCGAGATTCTTTAGCATGGAGTTGAAAAGAGTGCTCCCCCTCTCCTTTGAGGAACTCATGGAGATGGCGGCAAAAGAGATAGACTTCGAGAGAGCAAATCCAGCATTCGCTAGGAAGTTAGCCAGGCTGGCGGAAGATGATGTGAAGGAACCTGCAACAGGAAGGCAGAAGGTGTCGAGGGAGAAGAGGGAGCAAAGAGAAGAAAGAAGGAGGGAAGAGCCTCGAAGATATGGGCAGCAGTAGGGATGGGGGGCCCGGGAGCCGAACAACCGTTTTGGTTGGAGGCCCCAGGAGGGTCGCTCCCAGGGCCAAGGGGGAGGCTATTAGGGAAGAGATAACCTACGGGAACCCAGGAGGTTCGACCAACTGGCGTGGAGGTAGGAGCCAAGGGGTTGTGTCCCGCCGCTGTAAGAAGAAATGGAGGTGGGCAGAGGAAGAGGAGTGAGGAGAGGAGTTCGAGGAGTAGAAAGAAGAGGAGGAGGAGAAGGAAGAAGGTGTATGGTGGCGTTGCTCTTCTATGACTTCCACCAGGAGGAGGGTCACACAACGTCCACCTGCCCTGAGTTCTTAGAGATGAGAGAAACAAGAGGAGTAGGGAGGAAGGATCCGCCGGTTAGGATCGTGGAAGTATAGTAAGGGGATATGGAGGATAAATATGAAGATCGGGTAGACATAGGAACTCGAGGGGGAATCGGGTGATACACGGAGGAGTGGGGATTGAGGCAACCCGCAAGGGGATCCTTCAAACCATGTATCAAAGGGGGGTCGCCTCTACCTCCCAGGCTCCCCCACCTGAAGAGAAGATCACCTTTTCGTCAACAGACATGCCGGACTATGAAGATCCATTGTGTGATGCCTGGGTGATCCAGACGGCGGTGGAGAATTTCACAGTCTCAAGGATACTGGTAGACAACGGGAGCTCAGTAAATGTTATCTTCAAGAAGCCCTTCGATGAGATGAGGGTTGAGGGGAAAAGGATCTTGGCTTCGGATGGACCGCTGTTCGGATTCTCTGGAGAGAGGAAGGAAGTAGAAGGAGGAGTAAGCTACATATGAAGTTGGGAGGCGTGTCACGGAACTGCAGGTTCATGATAGTGGACGCTCCGAGCAGTTACAATGCCATCTTTGGGCATCCTCTCATCAACGCCTTTCACTGCATCCCCTCCTCTTCCCACCAATGTCTTAAGTTCAATAATGGAGGGGTGCAGGTTAGGGTAAGGGGGACCCGAAGGTGGTAAGGTAATGTTATGTGATGGCGGTTAACGTCGTGTCCTGGATGGCCGAGGCAGAAGAGCTAGAGAGGGAGATGGCGGAGTAGGAGGAGGACGTCGAAGAAGAGGGGATGAGGCTAGAGGAGGCAAGGAAGGAGACTGCGGAGGAGCAGGAGAAAGTTGAGAGAGAGGCCCAGAGGGGCATGGAGGCTGAGCAGCAGCATGAGAGCCCGGAGGGGGTGATGGAGGTAGAAGAGCAAGAAGAAGGAGGAGCTGAGAGAGAGGCCCATGGGGGCGTGGAAGTCGAGCAGTAGCAGGAGGGGCCGGAGGAGGAAATCGAGATGGAGCAGGAGGTAGGAAGGGAGGAACTTGAGCAGGAGGAAGAAGCAAGGGTCGGCTGGGAGTAGTCACAGCTGGAGCCGGCCGAGGAAGTAGAGGAGCTGGAGGTCTTCACCAGCGCAGGCCAGGTGTAGAGGGTGCGGGTCAGCGCGGGCTTGAGTCCTGAGGCCCGGGAGCGAGTGCGGGCCTGCATTCAAAGCAACATTGACATCTTCGCTTGGAGCGCGGCAGACATGTCGGGCATCGACGTGGATGTGGCCTGCCACCGCCTGAACCTGGACCCCCGCACTCTCCACATACGCCAAAAGATGAGAGCCATCACCACCAAGCTGGAGGAACCCATCCGCGAAGAGTTCAGGAAGTTCCTGGAGGGCGGTTTCTTCTCAGAGATCCAGTATTCAGGCTGGATCTCCAATGTGGTAATGGTTAAAAAGGGGGTGGTAAATGGCGAATGTGTATCAATTTCTCTTTGTTAAATAAATCATGCCCTAAAGATTGCTACACCCTATCTCAGATCGACGCGCCGGTAGATTCAGCCGTCGGTTTTTCTATCATGAGCTTTTTGGATGCTTTTTCAGGTTATCACCTGATCTGGATGCACCCTCCTGATGTCAAGGATGTTTCCTTCATCACGAGGTAGGGATGCTTCAGTTAAAATATGATGCCCTTAGGGTTGAAGAACGTAGGGGCTACATACCAACACATGATGGATCGGGTCTTCCGAGATCAGAGGGGGAGAAACCTGGAGGTCTATGTCGATGACCTGATGATCAAGAGCAAGTGCGTGGATTCGCACTTGCAAGATCTAGAAGAGACGTTCGCCACCCTGTAGAGATTCAAGATGAGGCTAAACCCCTTGAAGTGTATCTTCGGGGCCAGCCGCGGGAAGTTCCTTGGGCATCTCTTGACTCCGGCAGGGTTGGAGCCTAACCAGGACAAGGTGAAGGCCATCCTGGATTTGGAATCACCTCGTGATGCCAAGGAGGTCCAATGTTTGATAGGAAAACTGGCTGGGCTGAGCAGGTTCCTCTCCAAGTCAGGAGACAAGTGTTCTTCATTCTTCAAGGTGCTGCGAGGGAACCATAGGTTTGAGTGGACCGCCGAGTGCGAAGAAGCCTTCCAAGTGCTGAAGAGACAGCTCTCTTAGGCTCCTCTACTTTAGAGACCAAAATAAGGGGAGGAATTGACCTTATATCTTGGAGTAGGAGCGGAGGCGGTGAACTCCGTCCTAGTATGGGAAGAAGGAAAGAAGCAACTGCCAATCTACTACGTTAGTCGGATCTTGAAGAAGTCAGAGCTCCGCTACCCCATCCTTGAAAAGCTGGCTTACGCTTTAGTCATCTATGCAAGGAAACTTCGGCCGTATTTTCAAGAACACTCGATTAGGGTGGTGACCGACCATCCTCTTCGCAATATCTTTGAAGGGGTAGAGTGTAACGCCCCGAAACTCAAAAGAACGACGGGGGACGTTTTGGGCCAGTTTTGGGTTCTGGCAGGAGGCACACGGCCTGGGACACGGGCGTGTCCCAGGGCGTGTCAGGCTTGTGTCGACACTCAGCCGGCGAAGTCGACATTTTGCTCTCCACATTGTGTCGAGACTGGGCACACGGCAAGCGACACGGGCGTGTCGTAGGGCGTGTCGACCCGTGTCGACACTCAGCCCACGAAGTCGACACTCTGCGCTCGATGAAGTGTCGAGACATGGCACACGGCCTGCGACACGGGCGTGTCGCAGGGCATGTCGACCCGTGTCGAGACTCGTCCCGGGGAGTCGACGAATTTTGCTCGACGATGTGTCGAGACAAGGCACACGGCCTAGTACACGGGCGTGTCCAAGGCCGTGTCGTCAGGTCGACGATCTTCGCTCGGCGAAGTGTCGAGTGTCGAGACCGTGTACACGGCCTGGAGCCCATGTGTGTTGAGGTAGACACGAGAAAGTACACGGGCGTGTCCTAAAACCCGTGCAGTGCTCGGGTTGTTTTCGGGATAAATCGATGGGGGTACACGGCCAGCCACACGACCGTGTCAGGTGGAACACGGGTGTGTCCGGTCGACCACGGGCGTGTTTGATGCCCGTGTGTTGTTCCAGGCAAGTCGATTTTGACGGCGAATGAGGCACCCGGCCCTGGACACGGGCGTGTGCCAGGCCGTGTTCGGTCTAGATTGGACATTTCAGTCCCGAATCAAAACCGTTCATTTCTTTAATTGGTGATCCAACGGCTGGGGGTTGTTCCTGATGGGATATACTGGGATTGGGCCTTAGAAACCCTCACTTTTCATGAATTGTTATCTTTCTAAAGCTTAGAGAGAGAGGAGAGCCAAGGAAGAAGAAGCTAGATCCGGCCATTGGAGGAGCTTCGAAGCTCCAAATCACGAGCCGACTTTGGATCCACGGAGTCGAAGAGAGTGCGGTGCTTTACATCCGCTTACCTTTCCATGGCGCCAAAGAGAAGCGCTAGGGTAACGATTCTCTTCTTGTGCATGTGTAACTCTCCTTCTTTTCATAGGAAGCCCGCTCTCACAAGTTTGCGGTGAGTTGGAGGCGTTCCTTCGGGTAGATATGTGAAGTCCTCGTTGTTTAGAGTCCGTAAGCGAGAACGGACATAAGCATGATGTGTGAAGCCTATCCGGACATGTTGGTCTGGATCGGTGATGTTGCATTGCATAATGTCGGAGAATACTCCGTGTTATTGGTTGTTTTTCGGGTTTTCTACACAGTAGATTGCAACAGGGAGCCTCGGGGATTAACCCAAAGGTGCACTCGGAAAACTGGGCGGATGCATGATTATTCCAACTTGGTGGCCTGAGAGCCAACTTGAACATAACAGAGTTATGTGAATTGTGATGGAAACGGGACTCGGGAGAAGTTTGACCTGCATATATGGTTTAAATTACCGTTGCGGGCGCATATGGTTTAAATTACTGTTGCGTTGTGAGCACGGGTTAGATGGAACTGTACCTGTTCTATGTCGTTCGGATTAGATTCGTTGGCATACATGAGAGTCTTCGGCGGTCTATGGTTTTAATTACCGTGACCCATGCAGGGAAGGCAAACTGCTCATTGATTGGCCGTCCAAAGGGACGGTGGTGAGTCGGCAGACTTAGATTGTGTTCACCGAGAATGTGCCCTGAGTGCACGAGGTGTGTGGCCGTATGAGCCTACGCCTGTGATGAAATGAATATTGTTATACTTGTTGGGTACATTGGTCAAATGTACCTGATTTGAAGAAGCCTCACCTAACTCAATGATATATATCATAGTGTATTTGATGTTTGTTTGAGTTACTTGTGCAGGTCAGGAATACACTGGACTGAAGCTAAAAATTCTAAGTCCATGTGTCGACACCCAGACAAGCAGTGTCGACACTTGGAGTCATTGTGTCGACACCTGGGAAGAAGAGTCGACACCAGTCAGAAAGTGTCGACACTTGGAACTGTGTCGACACTCAGTGTAAAAGAATGCAGAAAAGCTGTGTCGACACTTAGCAGAAGTGTCGACACCTAGAAGAGCTGAGTCAACACCAGAAAGTGTCGACACTTGAAGAAAGTGTCGACACTCAGCAAAAGTCTGCAGAATCTAAGTACAAGTGTCGACACTCAACACAATGTGCCGACACTATGCAGAAGAGTCAGCACTTGAAGTAAGTGTCGACACCCAGCACAATGTGTCGACACTTAGCTAAAGACTCAGTATTTGAAGTAAGTGTCGACACTCAGCACAATGTGTCGACACACAACCAGAGGAGTCAACACTTGAAGAAAGTGTCGACACTCAGCACAATGTGTCGACACTTAGTTGAAGACTCTACACTTGAAGAAATTGTCGACACAAGGAGCTGTGTCGACACTTAGCAGAGAACAGAAAAGTTTACAAAATATTCTAAGTACAAGTCTCGACACTAAGGGAATGTGTCGACACTCAGCTGAAGGAACAAATTTGAAGACTTGTGTCGACACCAAGAAGCTGTGTCGACACTTGACAGTTTCAACACATGAAGATGTGTCGACACAAAGGAGATGTGTCGACACTTAGAAGAATACAGTTAAAGAATGAAGAACAAGTACTTGTGTCGACACTCAATTTCAGTGTCGACACATGCAGAAGTATCTGTGTCGAGACATACAAGGAATTGTGTCGACACCTTGTAGACTTGTGTCGACACTTACACTACTTGTGTCGACACTTAGTCTATAAGTGTCGACACTTAAGAACAGAAAGTCTCGACACTATCTGACAGTTAGAGAATTTCAAGAAGTGACTGGTTGACATGACAGCTGCCGATCCAGCCGGTCTACATCAACTGTCAGAGAAGTCAGAAGTCTGTTATGAACCGGACCAGCCGGTTACCATGAAGGAAGCCTATAAATAGGCCCCCATAGTTTACAGAAATATATTGAAGGTTGTTCATTATCATTACATGTTGTGAGAATAACTGAAGTGGTTGATCAGATTAAATCAAGAAGTGATACACTGAGGATCAACACAAGAAGATCAGGCAGTCCAACTGCAGATCTAAGAAGTTGGAGAGAGAGAGCTCCATCCAAGAATTCAGTCTTTGGAACTAAGGCTGAGAAGAAGAATTCATAGTCATCTGGATTTCAAGAAGCAGAAGATTCAGACTAATTCAGTTCTACTCAAGAAGCTTTGAAGAAAGCTAAGTCAGTTTGGATCAAGCTGAGTTCTTCCAAGAACTCTTCAAGAAACTCTCAACTCCTCTCATCGTTTCTGAGTTGTAGAGTTAGCAATTTTATTTCAATTACATCTTGTAAGATCCATTGGATCTGAGTGATTGTAAGCCTATTTTATAAAGGCTGAGGGTAGGGCTTGTTGCCTGAGTGTAGGAGTTGAAGAACTCTGAGTGTAGGCCTTAATTGGCTGAGTGTAGGCCTGGGTGGCTGAGTGTAGGCCTTTTGGCTGAGTGTAAGGCTTTGGGCCTGAGGTAGGAACCTAGTTTGGTTCTGAGTTAGTGGAGAAGTTTGGCCGAATCTAGTACACTGCTAGATAGGCGAAGGGGGAAAGTGGATGTACCCAAAGATTGGGGAACCACTATAAAATTAGTGTGTCTTCTGTGCTGTGCTGTGCTGTGAATTGACTGTTTGATTTCTGTAATTGCTGTTAGCTGTAGTAATCTGAGAAATAATTGTTGTGCTGCCAACAAAGTTTTTAAAAAGGTTTAGGTCACCTATTCACCCCCCCCCCCCCTCTAGGTGTTTAGGTACCATATCTTTCAAGTGGTATCAGAGCCAGGTTCCTCAAAAAGGACTAACTGTCTGAGGAGATCCAGTTTGGCAGATTCAGTATAAGTCAGGAAACAGTTTCAAGAAAATCAAGAAACATGGGGTCTTCAGAGAATCACAAGGAATTGGGTTCAATGAAACTGCCCATTTGCAGAAAGGAGATTTTTGGAATCTGGAAAGAAAGGGTAAGGCTGTTCATGGAGGCCTCTGACCCTAGGATCTACATCACAGTCAAGGAAGGGCCTTATGTGCCCATGAAGATTTCAGTTTTGGATGCCACACAGAGAACTCCAAAGGATTTTTCTGAGATGACCAAGGATGAGATTAGTCCTAGCTACAATGGACAAAAGGGCACAGAACATCATAGTTAGTGCAATTGATGATGCCACCTTCCAGAACCTTATTCACTGTAAAACAGCAAAAGAAATGTGGGATACCCTCATTGTCTACATGGAAGGTTCTGAAGAAGTAAGACAGGATAGGAAATCCTTGCTTAATCAAGAATATGAGAGCTTTAGGCAAGGAAGAGGAGATAGCATCACTGAATGCTACAAAAAGTTCTACAGAATTGTTAATGAACTCATGTCCTATGGAAGGGAGTTCACAAACTATGAATTGAATGATAAGTTCTTGAGGTCCCTAACCAAAGATTGGGACACTAAGATCTGTGCCATCAGAGAAATGGCAAAGTTGGGAGAAATTCCTCCTCCCACACTGTTTGGCAAGTTGTTATCTTATGAGATGCAATTGTCAGTAAGAAAAGAGGAGGAAAAGTCAACAAGGACTGAACACAGGGAAAGGACTGTTGCCTTTAAGTCAGAAGTACCTAGAAAGAACAGGACTAAGTCATCAACTCCTCCTCCAGAGGTAGTTGAATCAGAATCTGATGAGTCTGTTAGCACTAAATCTACAAGCAGTGAAAGTGATGAAGACTTTGCTGCATTTACCAGACATTTTCAGAAATTCCTGAAGAAGAAACAGTGGAAGTCCAGACCTTCTTTTTCAAAAGGGAAAGAAGTTCAGTATCAGGAGAAGAAGCCTTCAAAGAAGGACAAGCATAGGACAAAGACTAGCAAGGCAACTGGGTCTAAGATTGTGTGTTACTGCTGCAATAGACAGGGTCATGTAATTGCAGATTGTCCTGAAAGAAGGAAAGAATCCAGTGACAAAAAGAAGACTCACTTCAAAGGAAAGAAGGAGAAGTCCTTTGTTGCAAAGAATGAGAAGACTCTTTCAGACATTTCTTCTTCAGACACTGAGACAGATGCTGAAGCCTATATAGGGCTATTTGCTGAAGAAGAAGAAGAGTTTATGCAGATCATGGAATCAATCTATGAACAAGAAGAGGTTCAGTGCCAAGGACTAATGGCATTGACTGAAAGTACCAAATCCTGGAGCAGCCAGGACCTAGTCAGGTACAAAGTCTAAACTTAAGTTCAGATTCCAGTTCTAGTTCAGAGTCAGAATCATCTTCATCAAGTGATGGAAGTGATTCTGAATCTGAGGGAGATATTCATCAGCTCTTAGATGAATACCAAGTACTGTTGCAAGCCTATAAGAAAAGCAAGATCCTAGCCAAAAGTCAGGCAAAGGAGATTGCTGATCTCAAGGCAGCTGCAACAGATTTTGAGAAGGAGTATGATCAAAAACTGAATGAAGTAGCCAGGCTGAAACACATTACTGTGATTCAGATGGGTACTATTACATTTAAAAATGATCAAATTAAGTTGCTGGAGATCAATCTCCAGAAGGAAAAAGAGCTAGTTGCTAGGTTTTCAAAACCTAAATCAGTGCTACCCTTGATTGATGAATTTGTTCATCATAAAGGAAAGGCTGGATTGGGTTTTGTTAAGCCTGTGAGGACTGTTCAGGATCAGTCCAAGTCCAAAGGCAAAGCCCCAACATTCAACAAGGCTGCTGTGGTCAAGACAGCAAAGGTTGTACCTAAGCAAAGGTACAACAAGTTTGAATGCTGGTGTTGTGGCAAGGTTGGCCACTTTGCCTTGGATTGTTGGCACAATGCCAGTGCCAAGTTGAGTAGCAAGTTACCTGTTGGAAAGCCAGCAGGTAGCTATGTCAAATTGCAAACTAACAATCACCAAGGACCCAAGTTTACTTTGGGTTCTAAGGTTCATTAATTTGTTTTGCAGGTGAATCCAAGTGGACCATACCCCTACATGGTACTTGGATAGTGGATGTTCCAGACACATGACTGGAACTAGGGGACTACTGAAGGACTACATCCCAATCAAAAATGGTCCAAAGGTGACCTTTGGTGGTTCTGAAAAAGGAATCATCAAAGGGTTTGGTAACATTTCTTCTAACCTTGTTACCATTACTCAAGTGGCTTATGTTAAAGGTTTGAAACACAACCTCATTAGTATAAGTCAATTAAGTGATGTAGGGTATGACATCTCATTTGTTAAAAATGGTTGTCATATCAAGAGGTCAAGTGATCAAGAGATCATTTTGACTGGATATAGAAAGAGAAATGTCTACTGCTTAGACATTATGGTTGAGAACAATTGTTCTCCAGTCTGTCTTGTAGCTGATGAGACAGTCTCTCAATGTGTCAAATGGCACAAGAGGCTTGCTCATCTTAATTACAAGACTATTGGCAAACTCTTTAGTAAAGAGTTAGTGAGGAATGGTCCTCAAGTTAAGTGTGTCAAAGATGGCATTTGCTCAGCTTGTCAAAAGGGCAAGCAGACTAAATCCACCTTTAGAAGCTTAGACAACAAAGATGCTGTGAGGTGTTTATACCTCTTGCATATGGATCTATTTGGTCCAATGCCAGTTCACAGCTTAGGTAGGAAGGTCTACACCTTTGTAGTTGTTGATGACTACTCAAGGTTTTCCTGGGTGTTTTTCTTAAAGCAGAAATCTGAAACACCTAGTGTCTTCTATAGTTTTGTTAAGCAAATTCAGAATGAATTGAACTGTACAGTGGTCAAAATTAGAAGTGACCATGGTACTGAGTTTCAGTCTGAAAGCATGACAAAGCTGTGTGAAGACTATGGGATATTTCAAGAATTCTCTTCACCTAGAACACCTCAGCAAAATGGCATTGCTGAAAGGAAAAATAGGACCTTGATAGAGGCTGGTAGAACCCTATTAAGTGATTCATCACTGCCAGAATATTTCTGGGCTGAAGCAGTTAACACTGCATGCCATGTGATAAATAGGGCTACCATCACTAAAAGGTTAAACAAGACCCCCTATGAAGTAGTGAAAGGCAGGAAACCAAATCTGTCCTATTTTAGGATCTTTGGTTGTAAATGCTTCATACTTAACAATGGGAAGTCTTACTTAACTAAGTTTGCTGCCAAGTCCCAAGAGGGAGTGTTTGTTGGGTACAGCAATAATAGTAAGGCTTATAGAGTCTACAACTTGACCACACAAGTTGTAGAGGAGTCTGTGCATGTAGTTTTTGATGAAACACAACTAATTAACAATGAGTTGTCTAGTAGTGTGTGCAGCCCTACAGGTCTTACTAAGAAGATGGACAAGCTAACCATAGAAGATGTACCTGCTGCAAGACAGCAAGTAGAAGAAGATGGTTTATGTCCAGGGGGAGAACTACATGTACAAGGAGCTGTTGAAGTACAAGGAACTCAGCTTGATGAAGATGCTGAAGAAGTTCAACCAGAAGTAAGGATGCCTCCAGCCAACAGGCATCTAAGAGATCATCCAGTAGAGCTGATCATTGGAGATCCAAGACAAGGTGTTCAGACAAGGAGCAGAAATCAGAATGCTGTAGTATATTCAAGTTTTCTGTCTCAAATAGAACCAAAGAAATTTGAAGAAGCTATACAAGATCCACAGTGGACTGAAGCAATGCAGGAGGAGCTAAATCAGTTCAAAAGATGCAAGGTGTGGGATCTGGTTCCTAAGCCTAAAGATCACAATGTGATAGGAACAAAGTGGATCTACAGGAACAAGTTAGATGAACAAGGTGTCATCATTAAGAATAAGGCAAGACTGGTTGCAAAAGGATATAGGCAAGAAGAAGGTATTGATTTTGATCAAACCTTTGCTCCAGTAGCCAGACTGGAAGCCATAAGGATGTTCTTGGCCTATGCAACCTACCAAGGATTCAAAGTATACCAAATGGATGTGAAGTCAGCATTCCTTAATGGTAATTTAAAAGAAGAAGTATATGTGGAGCAGCCTTCAGGTTTTGTTGATCCTACTCTTCCACATCATGTCTATAGACTTAGGAAAGCATTGTATGGGTTAAAGCAAGCTCCTAGAGCTTGGTATGAAACCCTATCTAGTTTCCTCATTGAGAACAAGTTCACAAGGGGGAAAATAGATAAGACTCTATTCCTTAGGGAATCTAGAGGCAAAGTAATACTTGTCCAAATATATGTAGATGACATTATATTTGGGTCTACTGAAAGTAGCCTTTGCAAAAAGTTTGCAAAGCTTATGCAGAGTCAATTTGAAATGAGTAGTATGGGAGAACTGAAGTTTTTCTTGGGTCTCCAAGTTAAACAGACTGAAAGTGGTCTATCCATATGTCAGTCTAAGTTCACCCTAGAACTCATAAGGAAATATGGTATGGATTCCTCCAGTACCATGAAGACTCCTATGGGGTCAAGTATGTCTCTAAGCAAGGATGATGCAGGGAAACCTGTAGATGAAACCTTGTATAGAGGGATAGTTGGCTCCCTACTATACTTGACTGCAAGTAGGCCTGACATTATGTATGCTACATGTGTTTGTGCCAGGTATCAAGCCTGCCCCAAAGAATCTCACTTGACTGCAGTCAAGAGAATCTTGAGATATCTAAAGGGCACACCCTATCTAGGCCTCTGGTACCCTAGGAATGGAGATTTTGATCTAACAGGCTATTCAGATGCAGACTTTGCAGGATGCAAAGAAGATAGAAAGAGCACAACTGGATCCTGTCAGTTCCTAGGTGGAAGACTCATTTCATGGAGTAGTAAGAAGCAAACCAGTGTGGCCATCTCCACAGCTGAGTCAGAATATGTAGCTGCAGGAAGTTGCTGTGCTCAACTTCTGTGGATTCAACATCAGCTAGAAGACTATGGATGTCAGGTAAGTAGAACTCCACTTTATTGTGATTCTACTAGTGCTATTTCAATAGCTAACAACCCTGTATCACATAGTAGAACTAAACATATTGAGATTAAATATCACTTTCTTAGGGAGCATGTAGAAAGAAATGATATTGCACTTGAATATGTTAGAACTGATAATCAGATAGCTGATATGTTCACTAAGCCCTTAGATGAAGCTAAGTTTAATAGGTTCAAAATTGAACTAGGTATGATAAACTTAGATTAAGTATACAGAACAAAAATTGGCTAAGTAAAAAGGTGTCGACACATAGACAAGTCTATGTCGACACAGAATAGTAAGTGTCGACACTTCAGGAAAATGGTGTCGACACATCTAGGAAGTTAGTGTCGACACTTCAGAATGTTAGTGTCGACACATGTCGAGTAGGTGTCGACACATCCAATAAAGTGTCGACACTTAAGTTTTACTCAGAATTTTTCTAAGTAAAGTCTCGACTACATGTCGAGTATAGTGGTGTCGACACTTAACCAAGTGTCGACACATAAAATCTGTTGACTAAATTTGTGTCGACACATGAGTGTCGAGACATTATAAGTCAGTGTCGACACTTAATGTCAGTGTCGACACATGTTTAGCTCGTTATCCCGCCTGTTCGTCTTCAAAACTCAACAGGTATAAATAGGGTTCTGTTTGTGTTTGTCGACACGCTTTCAGAGTTTCGAGACTAAAACTCCTGTGTCGACATTTCTCTTCTCTAACGACTAATTCTCCAAACCCTAATGGCTCCCAAGCTGGAAGAGAACGTTAACGAAGGCTATGAGCTCGTGCGAGGCGCATTCGACGACAGTGATCAGGAATTCAAATCAGTGATAACCCTAGTCAGCGATTCAGGACTGGAGTTCTTGGTTTCAGAACCAACCAAGATATGGAAGAAAGAGGTGCTTGAATTTCTTACTGGAGCGTCTGTAGATGACTCAGGCTACAGAATTAAATCAAGGGTGCATGGCACCAAGGTCAAAGTATCACCCAAAAGTCTGAGAAAGGTACTTCAGCTACCTAAAGTTCAGGAAGAAGAGGAAGTCACAACATCAAAGACCAAAGAAGCTTTGGACTGGTGCGGTCTTGATCCTAAGATGAAAATAGGATCAGTTTTCAACAGGAAGGGGATGAATAATCAAGGAAAATTCCTGTCTGAAGTTGTAGGCAAGGTTCTTCTAAGCAAACCAGGAGGGCATGACAGGGTGTCAGCCTCTATGTTCAGTATCATGACCAGAATCATCTTCAACCTTAAGACAGACTGGTCTATGATTGTCCTTGAGAAAATAAAAGAAAGTCTGAAGAAGCCCAATCTGGGCAGGATACTAAGTCTCTACCTGGCTGGATCAATTCCAGAGGTAATGAGCTCTGCTGCAGGAACAAAAATCAATCATATGAGGAGAATGGACTCAAGGATATTCTCTAGATGGGAAAGGGTGCTGGTGTCAAAGGAATTGACCACCCCTGAAAAGCAAGCTTCTAAGAAAGACTCTCCTCCCAGAAAGAAGAGGAAGACTGCTGCTGTGCCTCAAGAGTCATCCAGCAGCTCAGGCAGTGAAGAACATGTGGTCTTCACTCCTGATAGTCCAATGGATAAGGGTGCAGAGAAGACACCTGCTCCTCAGGAGCCAGCTGAAATCCAGGGGGAGCTTCCAGGTGTAGCAGAACCATCTACACTGGAGAGTGAGCAAGCCACCCTCCTCATTCAAGAGGTACTTGTTGACCTTAATACTTTGAATTTTTCTATAATAAATTCTGATTTGTCTGATGACCATCAGCAAAATCAGCCAGCAACTCAAGAACCAGATGTTGTTCTCCAAGACACATCTGTTGTAGCTGATAAAACCAGTACATCTCCTGCACAGTCTCCAGCAGAATACACCATGGAAGATCTCTTTCTGAATTTAGATCAGGATGACTTTGATATGGAAAAGAATGCTGCTGATGCAGAAAAGGATGCTGCTGCTGAAGGGGAGAATTTGGATATTCAAGAAGAGCCTATAAGGCTAGATACTGAGAAGGCACAAGATGTGCACACTGAACAACCATCCAGCCCTAAGGATAGGGTGAATATTGCAAGTACATCAGAATCTGAAGATGATGAAACTGAGCAAGATAAGAAGAAGAAGTTCTTTGTTTTCAAAAGAAGGAGTCAGAGCTATAAGAAGGCTCTCCAAACTGTTGCTCAACACTCACTGGTTCAACAAGCTCCATCCACTGATTATACTAGCCTAATGGTTGCAATGCAAGTAAAGCTGGATGAGCAAAGGAGGGGCATAGAGAAATATATTGATGAGGGCCAAAAATCTCTACAATTTGATCTAGCTCAGGATATCAAATCAATAAGGTTTGAAATGAACATGAATAAGAAGGAAATGAATGAATGCTTCCACAAGGGTGGTAATGCTGTGGTCTATCTGGCTAAACATCAAGAAATCATAAAAGAGAAGGTAGAAGATATTGCCCTAAAGCAGGGATATGTGTTGGAAAATCAATTGAGGATGAATGATAATTTGACTGCATCTCACAATGCAATAGTCACTGAAATCAAGAATAAGTCTAATGAACCATCAACCTCCTCTGCTGCTGCCAAAGCTGATTTCGATAAACTTTTTCAAGCTGAACTAACTGCTGTCAAGACTGCCATCAAGGACTCCCAGAAGGTCATTTCTGAACAGCTTACCAAGCTAAGACCTTTCTTTAAAGAGGGGATAAGATATTTGGACAGCCAAATAAGGTTCCAGAAAGATGATGTGAGAGATCATGTAGCCCAAGAAGTCATAAAGGGGGAGAGAGTGTTAGTCAAGGCCAGTTCTGAGCATGCCAAATGGATTTCAAATTCAATCAGGGCTACACTTGGATATCCTCCCCTGTGTGATGATAATGAAGTAGCTGAATCTGGTATTCAAGGTACATATCTTGGAGGTGAGCAACAGGCAGTGGCTGATGTAATCTATCCACCTCCAGATTTTGAAATGATTCATACAGATATAAGCACAATGTATAGTCCAACTGCTGGTAAGCCTAATATTATTCTGGAAAAGGTTGTTCAACCTATCACAGCTGCTATGCAAGAGGCTTTGGACAAAGAAGAAGAGACTAGGCTATCAAAGAAGAAGTTCAGGGAACTTGCTGAGCAAAAACCTGATTTTGAACAGTGGAGCCCTACTTCTAGGAACATTATTCTCACTGCATGGAAAGCAGCCAAGGACAATGCCCATGAGAGGAACAAGTGGTTCTCAGAGGCTGAATGGAGGAAACATGAGAGTAGGCAGGAAGCAATTGTCCAATATAGAAGAAAGGCTAAGTTAGGAAAGCTACCTCCTACAGCTATGGAGCCTAGCAAGTACTTTCCTAAGCCCTATCATTATTTTGAAAGGCAAAAGATCAAGGCTGAAGAACAGAAGAAGAAGGACTCCAAAGGGAAGAAGCCTGCTGAAGCTGAGCCTGCTGCTGCTGCTGCTGTGAAAGCTAAAGTACAAGCTGGAAAAGGCATAGTCATTAAGGAACCAGAGCAGAATTAGACTAAGATTAAACTGAAAAATGTTGTAATCTGTTACATCAAACATTTTGTGTAAATCATTGAAAATGTGTTAAATGTACAAACAGTTTTTGTTACACAAATTTCATGATTGTTCTGATGAATGTGTCTAATTCTTGTTTGTTCTGTGATGCTGAATAAGTATACATGTGTGCTTTATTACATGTTTAAGTTTACCTCTGTTGTCATACATCTGTTTTACTTCATTTTATAATTTTTAATTATGAGTGATGTATATCATTGACTAAGGGTTATGACTTCTCCAAATAGGGGGAGATTGTTGGGTACATTGGTCAAATGTACCTGATTTGAAGAAGCCTCACCTAACTCAATGATATATATCATAGTGTATTTGATGTTTGTTTGAGTTACTTGTGCAGGTCTAGGAATACACTGGACTGAAGCTAAAAATTCTAAGTCCATGTGTCGACACCCAGACAAGCAGTGTCGACACTTGGAGTCATTGTGTCGACACCTGGGAAGAAGAGTCGACACCAGTCAGAAAGTGTCGACACTTGGAACTGTGTCGACACTCAGTGTAAAAGAATGCAGAAAAGCTGTGTCGACACTTAGCAGAAGTGTCGACACCTAGAAGAGCTGAGTCAACACCAGAAAGTGTCGACACTTGAAGAAAGTGTCGACACTCAGCAAAAGTCTGCAGAATCTAAGTACAAGTGTCGACACTCAACACAATGTGTCGACACTATGCAGAAGAGTCAGCACTTGAAGTAAGTGTCGACACCCAGCACAATGTGTCGACACTTAGCTAAAGACTCAGTATTTGAAGTAAGTGTCGACACTCAGCACAATGTGTCGACACACAACCAGAGGAGTCAACACTTGAAGAAAGTGTCGACACTCAGCACAATGTGTCGACACTTAGTTGAAGACTCTACACTTGAAGAAAGTGTCGACACAAGGAGCTGTGTCGACACTTAGCAGAGAACAGAAAAGTTTACAAAATATTCTAAGTACAAGTCTCGACACTAAGGGAATGTGTCGACACTCAGCTGAAGGAACAAATTTGAAGACTTGTGTCGACACCAAGAAGCTGTGTCGACACTTGACAGTTTCAACACATGAAGATGTGTCGACACAAAGGAGATGTGTCGACACTTAGAAGAATACAGTTAAAGAATGAAGAACAAGTACTTGTGTCGACACTCAATTTCAGTGTCGACACATGCAGAAGTATCTGTGTTGAGACATACAAGGAATTGTGTCGACACCTTGTAGACTTGTGTCGACACTTACACTACTTGTGTCGACACTTAGTCTATAAGTGTCGACACTTAAGAACAGAAAGTCTCGACACTATCTGACAGTTAGAGAATTTCAAGAAGTGACTGGTTGACATGACAGCTGCCGATCCAGCCGGTCTACATCAACTGTCAGAGAAGTCAGAAGTCTGTTATGAACCGGACCAGCCGGTTACCATGAAGGAAGCCTATAAATAGGCCCCCATAGTTTACAGAAATATATTGAAGGTTGTTCATTATCATTACATGTTGTGAGAATAACTGAAGTGGTTGATCAGATTAAATCAAGAAGTGATACACTGAGGATCAACACAAGAAGATCAGGCAGTCCAACTGCAGATCTAAGAAGTTGGAGAGAGAGAGCTCCATCCAAGAATTCAGTCTTTGGAACTAAGGCTGAGAAGAAGAATTCATAGTCATCTGGATTTCAAGAAGCAGAAGATTCAGACTAATTCAGTTCTACTCAAGAAGCTTTGAAGAAAGCTAAGTCAGTTTGGATCAAGCTGAGTTCTTCCAAGAACTCTTCAAGAAACTCTCAACTCCTCTCATCGTTTCTGAGTTGTAGAGTTAGCAATTTTATTTCAATTACATCTTGTAAGATCCATTGGATCTGAGTGATTGTAAGCCTATTTTATAAAGGCTGAGGGTAGGGCTTGTTGCCTGAGTGTAGGAGTTGAAGAACTCTGAGTGTAGGCCTTAATTGGCTGAGTGTAGGCCTGGGTGGCTGAGTGTAGGCCTTTTGGCTGAGTGTAAGGCTTTGGGCCTGAGGTAGGAACCTAGTTTGGTTCTGAGTTAGTGGAGAAGTTTGGCCGAATCTAGTACACTGCTAGATAGGCGAAGGGGGAAAGTGGATGTACCCAAAGATTGGGGAACCACTATAAAATTAGTGTGTCTTCTGTGCTGTGCTGTGCTGTGCTGTGAATTGACTGTTTGATTTCTGTAATTGCTGTTAGCTGTAGTAATCTGAGAAATAATTGTTGTGCTGCCAACAAAGTTTTTAAAAAGGTTTAGGTCACCTATTCACCCCCCCCCCCTCTAGGTGTTTAGGTACCATATCTTTCAATACTGCTCGCTTATGCTAATGAAGATGCAGGGAAGGAGCATCGCCGCCCCGAGTTGGGGGCGGGATCGTTATAATTTGGTCAGCATTGCTGACCGTTGCCTTGTTTTGCCACTGTGCGGTGGTTTGTTGCTTGCAGGTGCTGCTGGACCAAGCGGTCAATAGCGGGCTAAAGCCCAAATTGCGAAGCCCGCCCTCGAAGGCCTACTTGGAGTGTTTACTATTTTTATTCATGTATGACCGGCCTGCGTGCCGTGGTTTGTAAATCATGTAATATCAAGTGAACCATTTTGTAAAGCCTTAAGACTTGTACTGGTGTATGTATAACATTCCTATTTTGGTATTAGTGGACATTCATGCTTTAGTTCTGAGTTCTTTGTTGCAACTCTTATTAAACTGCTTCCGCTAGAATGCTCTGTGTAGGACGTTATGATTGGTTGGATGGTTTCCATGAGTAACCACCCGGTCTGACTGTAGTATATGGCGTCGGGCCCCGGCCGGACCTACTGCTATATGCTATGCGATGGATAGGGGGTGTTACAATTTGGTATCAGACTACTGGTTTTGGTCGGGCTTAAAATGAATTCGTGGATGAATTCTTTTTACGGGGTGGTGAGCACATGTGTGTGCGTCATCGTTATAACAGTAAAAGAACTCATGAATGTCCACTTAGGAATGTAATACACGTGTTTGAGGGACCTACGTGTTCCTATAATTGCTGTTTGCAATTTTATTTGGTCGCTTAACGGTGTTTTGTACCACTATAGGTGACCAGAAGCGGTGCTGGACCACCAGAATGTCCGGTTTCTGTGGAGTTTAGTGCGCCCGTTGAGGTGTTTGAGACCCCTCCTTCGTATGAAACTGTTAGAAGGATCGTTGAAGCGGTGTTCGCTATGATGGGTGCACAACTTGGAGGAAATGTACAACCCTGCGCCCCTGTGGTGGCTTCAACGCCGGTTGGCTTGATGGAGCAGATGACCTTTGGTAGACCATCGGGGCAGCAGCTGAATATGCATTTAGTGTAGGGAGGGCACACAGTTGAGGAATATTTGCAAGAATTTCTTATGATAAGCCGCTACCCATGCTTCGAGTTGGATAATGAGCAAGCTACAGTCGATAGATTTTATAATGGCCTGCGCGCCGAGTTACGAGTTCTACTGCTAGGACCAAAGTTATTGGGATTCCGAGCCTTGCTTGAATCAGCTAGATCTTTTGAGGCAGATTTGAGGAAGACCCTCCCGAAGCCAGCGACAATGGTATCGATCTATGCAAGCCCCATAAGAGTTGCATCTGTTGGCATGCTGGAGAAAGGGGCTATGACATCGACTAGCAAAGTTACTTACACATGTTTTACTTGTGGAAAGAAAGGGCACTTTGCCCGAGACTGTTGGAAAGGTTCTCAGAAGGCCAAGAAAGCTATGTCAGGAGCAGTCAAGGAATTTAGTGCAAAGGAGACGGCATTCAAAGTGCCAAACACCTCAAAGTCTGTATATCAAAAATGGTATAAGAAGCATAGGACTTCGGGCCCAGCTCCTTCTGGTGCTTCTGGGGTGACTACGGGTCGGACCATGGGCACATGTTTCAACTGTGGGGAGCCATGGCATTATGCCCGTGAGTGCCCAAAGCCTTGGAGGAAGCACGCCGTCGTAAGGGCAGGTATGGTTTAAAAATAGTTTTGCTTTAAATACTTGTCGCCCTTGTGCTTGTTAGCTTAGAACTACTTGTACTAAGCTTTGTTACGACTTTACTTTATCTGCGAGAGCACCATTCGTTTAGGGAGTTTTGCATTCCTTTATTAGGAATTTAATTGTGCGTCGGAGTACCTCCTTCGATGGTAAGAGACAAATTGGACGCGTTATAGTCTAATGGCACTCATTGTGCGCAGCTAGAATTTGTTGCGCTTAGTTTTGGATTGGGAATCAGGAGTTCGACCTGCAAGCGTCGTTACTTCCGTTGGTGGGGTTCGACGTTATATTTGGCATGGACTGGCTCTCGGAGCAGCAAGCCTATATATATTGCGGTAGCCAAGAAGTCAAGCTGGGAGCAAGTCGTGAGACGACCTTTACGGGCTCGCAGAGGTCGAGCAAGACGTTGGTGTCTACTCTTCAGGTGGTGAAGGAGGTTCGTGCTGGTGCAGAGCTGTTCTGTACACTAGTGGAGGTTGCAAAGCCGAAGCCCGCGTTGGTTAATATTTCAGTTGTATTGGAGTACCATGATGTGTTCCCTAGAGATCTTCCTGGAGCCCCGCCTCAACGAGAGATAGATTTCATGATTGAGTTAGTACCAGGTGCAAAGCCTGTGTCACGCTCTCTATATCGGCTAGTGCCTAAGGAAATGGCGGAGCTGAAGGTGCAACTTCTAAAAGTTGTTGGAACAAGGGTATGTGCATCTAAGTCCTTCGCCTTGGAGCGCACCGACCCTCTTTATTAAGAAGAAGGACGGAAGCTTGAGACTATGTATTGATTATCGGGAGCTCAACAAGTTGATGGAAAAGAACAAGTACTCGATCCCCCGGATTGATGATATTTTTAATCAGTTGATTGGGTCGACAGTGTACTCGAAGTTGGATCTCAAGTCTGGGTACTAGTAGTGGAGGATAAGGGAAAGTGGTATCCCTAAGACAACGTTCAGTACAAGATATGGGCATTACGAGTTTACGGTCATACCTTTTGGGCTGACCAATGCGCCGTCAGTGTTCATGGATTTGATAAACAGGACCTTCAGTGAGCACTTGGATTGAACATTGTGATCGTCTTCATCAACGACATTTTGGTGTACTTGCAGAGTGAGGAAGATCACTTCAAGCATCTTCTTTTGGTTTTCGAGACGCTAAGGAGGAATCAGTTGTATGCCAAGTTCTCGAAGTGCGAGTTTTGGCTATCCTCAGTGGCGTTCCTCGGGCATATAGTGAGTGGAGAGGGTATTGCTGTGTATCCGACAAAGATTGTTGTGATACGGGAGTGGCCTGAGCTTGCTACGGTAGAGGAAGTCCGGAGCTTTCTGGGGCTTGCCGGCTATTATAGGAGCTTCATAGAGAACTTCTCGCGGATAACGTTACCTCTCACTACTTTGACGAGGAAGGAGCTTAAGTTCGTTTGGACGCCGGAGTGCGCGCGAGCTTTTGAGGAGTTGAAGTGTTGATTGACCACGGTGCCTGAGCTGAGTTCGCCATGTGGAACCGAAGGCTATGAGATTTACAGTGATGCTTTGGGCAGCGGTTTGGGTTGCGTGCTACTGCAACACGGAAGTGTAATAGCTTATGGCTCGAGACAGCTAAAAGTGCATGAAAGGAACTATCCGGTCCATGACTTGGATTTAGCGGCCGTGATTTTTGCCTTAAAGCTGTGGAGACACTATTTGTACGGTGTGAAGATTGATATCTACACCGATCACAAGAGCCTGAAATATCTGATCGATCAGAAGGATCTGAATATGCGGCAGCGTAGATGGATGGAGTTCTTGGGAGACTATACATTCAAGATCCACTACGTGCCTGGTAAAGGGAATGCGGTTGCGAACGTGTTGAGTCGCCGAGCCCCAGCTCAAGCCAATTGGCTATCGGTGCATGATGAGCGGTTGGTGCGGGAGTTGGAGGCGTTGGAAATTGTTTGTGTGGATAGGCAATCAAGTGCAGAAGCAGTTCTGAATTGGATTGAAGTCCAATATGACCTGGCTGATCGGATTCGACAGGCTTTGGATATGGATGTCCATATGAAGCAGTTCATGGTAGAGGCTCTAGATGGGTCAAATTCCCAATTCGTTGTGGAGGACGGATTGCTTTGGAAAGACGGTCGTCTGTGCGTCCCATGTGTGGGTAATTTGCGGGTGGAATTGTTGTACGAGGCACACCATACTAAGTACTCAATTCACCCGGGGAGCACGAAGATGTACCGCAATGTGAAGAAACTGTTTTGGTGGCCGGGTTTGAAGAAGGATGTGGCGCTCTACGTAGCAAAGTGTCAAACTTGCGCCTTGGTGAAGGCGGAGTGCCAAAAGCCGGGAGGATTTCTTAAGTCCTTGCCTATTCCAGAGTGGAAATTTGACGACATCTCTATGGACTTTGTACACGGTTTGCCAAGGTCGTAAAAGGGGAACGCCGTCATTTGGGTGGTTGTTGATCGGCTAACGAAGGTGTTGCATTTTATTCCGCATAGGAAGGATGATCCGGTGGAGAAGTTGGTAAAACTTTATGTGGATAACATAGTACAGCTTCATGGTGTGCCCTGCAGCATCGTGAGTGACCGAGATGGGCGTTCACGTCCAATGATTGGAGGCTAGTGCAACAAATGTTGGGGACAAAGTTGAAATTCAGCACAGCCTTCCATCCGCAAACGGATGGGCACACCGAGAGGGTCAATAGAACTATGGAAGACATGCTTTGCATGTGTGTCTTATATTTTGGAAAGCAATGGGAAGACCACCTTTATTTGGTGGAGTTCGCATACAATAACATCTACCAAGCGAGTATTCAAATGGCGCCCTTCGAGGCCCTATATGGTAGAAAATGTCACACGCCGTTGTCTTGGTTAGAAACGGGTGAGTCAAAGTTATATAAGCGATTGGATGTGGAGGATGCTACTTCTTTGGTGAGAACCATTCGTGAGAGGTTGCTTATCGCTCAGGACCGGCAAGCGAAGTACTATAATGCCAAGCACAGGAACGTGGAGTTCGCTGTGGGCGACTATGTGTACTAAAAGAT
The DNA here is from genome assembly GCA_039583875.1 of Platanthera guangdongensis. Taxonomy (NCBI): domain Eukaryota; kingdom Viridiplantae; phylum Streptophyta; class Magnoliopsida; order Asparagales; family Orchidaceae; genus Platanthera; species Platanthera guangdongensis. The sequence goes on along the minus strand of CM077167.1, from coordinate 125,328,652 downwards.
CAAGCCGTTCAAGGGTGTCTCGCGGGTGCGGCGATTGAAAAAGCTAAGCCCGAGGTACCTTGGGTCGTTTGAGGTTCTGGAGCGATTTGGTGAAGCGGCCTATCGGTTGAATCTTTCAGTGAAGCTTGGTGGATTACATGATGTATTCTATATTTCGGTGCTTCGGAAGGCGGTGTAAGAGCCTACGCAAGTGATCGCGGTTGATCAAGTGCCGGTGGATAGTGGGTTGACGACAAAAGTCAAGCTCGTGCGGATTGAGGACTCGGAGGTCAAGTGGCTATGCAATAAAGAGATCAGGATGGTCAAGGTCTGGTGGGACAATTGCGGTCGTGAGGAGCTCTCTTGGGAGCGAGAGCAGGCTATGCTTGACGAGTATCCGGAGTTGTTCCGTTCAGGTACAAATTTTGGTTTTGTACATGTCTTTCCTTTATATAATTTCGTGGACGAAATTCTTTTAAGAGGGGGAGAGTTGTAGCGCCCCGAAACTCAAAAGAATGACGGGGACGTTTTGGGCCAGTTTTGGGTTCTGGCAGGAGGCACACGGCCTGGGACACGGTCGTGTCCCAGGGCGTGTCAGGCTTGTGTCGACAATCAGCCGGTGAAGTCGACATTTTGCTCTCGACATTGTGTCGAGACTGGGCACACGGCCTGCGACACGGGCGTGTCGACCCGTGTCGACACTCAGCCCGCGAAGTCGACACTCTGTGCTCGACGAAGTGTCAAGACATGGCACACGGCCTGCGACGCGGGCGTGTCGCGGGGCGTGTCGACCCGTGTCGACACTCGTCCCGGGGAGTCGACGAATTTTGCTCGACGATGTGTCTAGACAAGACACACGACCTAGGATACGGGCGTGTCCAAGGCCGTGTCGTAAGGTCGACGATCTTCGCTCGATGAAGTGTCGAGTGTCGAGACCGTGTAGACGGCCTGGAGCCCAGGCGTGTTGAGGTAGACACGGGCAAGGACACGGGCGTGTCCTAGAACCCGTGTAGTGCTCGGGTTGTTTTCGGGATAAATCGATGGGGGTACACGGGCGTGTCAGGTGGAACACGGGCGTGTCAGGTAGAACACGGGCGTGTTTGATGCCCGTGTGTTGTTCCAGGCGAGTCGATTTTGATGGCAAATGAGGCACAAGGCCCTGTACATGGGCGTGTGCCAGGCCGTGTTCGGTCCAGATTGGACATTTCAGTCCCGAATCAAAGCCGTTCGTTTCTTTAATTGGTGATCCAACGACTGGAGGTTGTTCCTGATGGGATATACCTGGGATTGGGCCTTAGAAACCCTCACTTTTCATGAATTGTTATCTTTTTAAAGCTTAGAGAGAGAGGAGAGCCAAGGAAGGAAGAAGAAGCTAGATCCTGCCATTGGAGGAGCTTCGAAGCTCCAAATCGCGGGCCGACTTCGGATCCACGGAGGCGAAGAGAGTGCGATGCTTTACATCCGCTTACCTTTCCATTGCGCCAAAGAGAAGCGCTAGGGTAACGATTCTCTTCTTGAGCATGTGTAGCTCTCCTTCTTTGAATAGGAAGCCCGCTCTCGCGAGTTTGCGGTGAGTTGGAGGCATTCCTTCGGGTAGATATGTGAAGTCCCCATTGTTTAGAGTCCGTAAGCGAGAACGGACATAGGCATAATGTGTGAAGCCTATCCGGACATGTTGGTCTGGATCGGTGATGTTGCATTGCATAATGTCGGAGAAGACTCCGTGCTATTGGTTGTTTTTCAGGTTTTTCTACACGGTAGATTGCAACAGGGAGCCTTGGGGATTAACCCAAAGGTGCACCCGAAAAACTGGGCGGATGTGTGATCTTGCCAACTTGGTGGCCTAAGAGCCAACTTGAACACAACCGAGTTATGTGAATTGTGATGGAAACGGGACTCGGGAGAAGTTTGACCTGCGCATATGGTTTAAATTACCGTTACTGGAGCATATGGTTTAAATTACCGTTGCATTATGAGCACGGGTTAGATGGAACCGTACCCATTCTATGTCGTTCGGATTAGAGCTATTGGCATAGATGAGAGTCTTCGGCGGTAAATGGTTTTAATTACCATGACACATGCCGGGAAGACAAACTGCTCATTGATTGGTCGTCCAAAGGGACGGTGGTGAGTCGGCAGACTTAGATTGTGTTCACCGAGAATGTGCCCTGAGTGCACGGGGTGTGTGGCCGTATGAGCCTACGCCTGTGATGAAATGAATATTGTTATACTGCTCGCTTATGCTAATGAAAATGCAAGGAAGGAGCATCGCCGCCCCGAGTTGGGGGCGGGATCGTTATAATTTGGTCAGCATTGCTGACCGTTGCCTTGTTTTGCCACCGTGCGGTGGTTTGTTGCTTGCAGGTGCTGCTGGACCAAGCGTTCAATAGCGGGCTAAAGCCCAAATTGCGAAGCCGGCCCTCGAAGGCCTACTTGGAGTGTTTACTATTTTTATTCGTGTATGACCGGCCTACGTGTCGTGGTTTGTAAATCATGTAATATCAAGTGAACCATTTTGTAAGGCCTTAAGGCTTGTACTGGTGTATGTATAACATTCCTATTTTGGTATTAGTGGACATTCATGCTTTAGTTCTGGGTTCTTTATTGCAACTCTTATTAAACTGCTTCCGCTAGAATGCTCTGTGTAAGACGTTATGATTAGTTGGATGGTTTCCATGTGTAACCACCCAGTCTATCTGTAGTATATGGCGTCGGGCCCCGGCCGGACCTACTGCTATATGTTATGCGACGGATAGGGGGTGTTACATAGAGCACTCGGGAAGACTTTCCAAGTGGTTCATTGAACTAAGCGAGTTCGACATCTCTTTTGTTCCGAGACTCTCCATCAATGCGCGGGCGGTAGCGGACTTTCTGGCAGATTATGTTGTTGAAGTCGAGGAGGGAGAGCAGCAGCCACAGGAAGAGTGGAAGATGATGGTTGATGGGGCCTCCGGAAAACATACCCTCAGGGGAGGAGTGGTGATGATAAGCCCCCAGGGAGTCACGATAGAGCAGGCGGTGGCTTACCATTTTCCGGTGACCAACAACCAGGCAGAGTATGAGGCCATGATCGCCGACCTTCACTTGGCAAAGGAGCTTGAGATTCAGGATGTGGAGGCCTTCACTGATTCAATGGTAATAGCATCACATATCCGAGGAGAGTTTGAAGCTCGAGAACCTACCCTCATAAAATACCTATCCAAGGTAAGGGCGATCATCGGCGGGTTCCGGTCATTCTCAATCCAGCATGTCCCCAGGGAGAAGAGCGCAATCGCCGATCGATTGGCAAAGTTTGGGCCTCGGGGAGGAGGGACCCTGACTGAACTTTTTCGGCCAGCCATTGAGGAAGGGGAGTTGATGGAGGTAGTTCGGCGATCCTCGTGGGTGGACCCATTGGTAACCTTCCTGACCACAGGCAGGCTGACATAAGAGGTTAAGGATGCAAAGAGCTTCAGGCACAAGGCAGCTCATTACCTGATGATAGAAGGGGGTTGCATCGTAAGATGTTGTCAGGGCTCCTAGCAAGATGTGTAACCGAAGAAGAGAACCGAAGGATCTTGGGAGAGGTGCACTCGGGCGAGTGCGACAGTCATTCTGGATGTAGGATGTTGGAGGCAAGTGTGGTCAGGCAGGGGTACTTCTGGCCCACCCTAAGGAAGGATACCGTGGAGTTTGCAAGGAGGTGTCAAAAGTGCCAGCTCTGCGCCCCCTTTAACTCTTGGCAGCTCAAAGACTCCGAAGCATCCCAACACCGTGGTCGTTCGCTATCTGGGGGATGGATTTAGTTGGGCCTTCTCCTCCGGCTAGTTGGCAAAGGAGGTTCCTCCTGGTCATGGTCTATTACTTTTCAAAGTGGCTGGAGGTTAAGGCCTTGGCTAAGGTCACCTCGCAAGTCATAAGGAACTTCATCTGGGGGAGATCATATGCAGACACGGGCTGCCTCAAGCGATAGTGACATATAACGGTCCACAGTTTTCCAGTGAAGAGTTCATCAGCTTTTGCGCCCAATTGGGGATAGACCTCAGATTTGCCTCTGTCCACCACCCCCGGAGCAACGGCCAGGTGGAGGCGGCAAACAAGTTTATTGTTAACTTGCTTAAAAAGAAAGTGGAAAACTTAAAGGGAAATTGGGTGGAGCAGCTTCCCTCGGTCCTATGGGCCTTGCGAACGACCCCGAACACAGCCACCGGTGAGACCCCCTTCAAGCTTTCTCACGGGTGTGAGGCGGTCCTACCAGTGGAGTTCGAGGTTCGGTCCCCACGGGTCACAGCCGCGGGCGAAGGAGATGAGATGTGGAGACTGGAGAATGAGGAGGGGTTACGCCTATCGCTAGACATGGTGTAAGAGTTGTGGGACGTGCCCGCCATCAGGCAAGAAGAGATCAAGCGGCGGATGGCCAAGTATTTTGATAAGCATATCAGGGTCAAGCAGTTTGCCGAAGGAGATCTGGTGCTGAGAAAGGTTGACGTGACAGGAAGGTCGGCTCCCGTGGGCAAGCTCAACCCGAACTGGGAAGGACCTTACATAGTGAAGGAAGTCCTTGGAACTGGAGGTTACTACCTCCAGGATGTGGAGGGGAGGGCCTTAAGACACACCTGGAGCGGCGATGACCTAAAACATTTCTACCCGTAAAATGGGGAAGATGTAATTATGAATTCCAAAGTCAAACTTGTTATACTACATCAATTGACTTGTTTCTCTTGCTTATTGTGAATTCTTTCGATAGTATGTAATTATGTGTTTTGCAATACCCCGAGCTCGGCTCGGCCCCAGGTAGACCCGCTACGTAGGCTCTCATCTAGCTGGCAGGTCCGAAGGCTCGCCTGTGGGGGATAGGTTTGGTTTGAGAAAACTTCATCGGCACCCCGAGCTCGGTTGGGCCCCTGGTAGACCCACTGCGCAGGCTCTCATCTAGCTGGCAGGTCCGAAGGCTCGCCTGTGGGGGATATGTTTGGTTTGAGGAAACTTCATCGGCACCCCGAGCTCGGCTCGGCCCCAGGTAGACCCGCTGCGCAGGCTCTCATCTAGCTGGCAGGTCCGAAGGCTCGCATGTGGGGTATAGGTTTGGTTTGAGAAAACTTCATCGGCACCCCGAGCTCGGCTCGGCCCCAGGTAGACCCGCTGCGCAGGCTCTCATCTAACTGGCAGGTCTGAAGGCTCGCCTATGGGGGATAGGTTTGGTTTGAGGAAACTTCATCGGCACCCCGAGCTCGGCTCAGCCCCAGGTAGACCCGCTGCGCAGGCTCTCATCTAGCTGGCAGGTCCGAAGGCTCGCCTGTGGGGGATAGGTTTGGTTTGAGAAAACTTCATCGGCACCCCGAGCTCGGCTCGGCCCCAGGTAGACCAGCTGCGCTGGCTCTCATCTAGCTGGCAGGTCTGAAGGTTCGCCTGTGGGGGATAGGTTTGGTTTGTGGAAACTTCATCGGCACCCCGAACTCGGCTCGTCCCCGGGTAGACCCGCTGCGCAGGCTCTCATCTAGCTTGCAGGTCCGAAGTCTCGCCTGTGGGGGATAGGTTTGGTTTGATGAAACTTCATCGGCACCCCGAGATCGGCTCGGCCCCAGGTAGACCCGCTGCGGAGGCTCTCATCTAGCTGGCAGGTCTGAAGGCTCGCATGTGGGGGGTAGGTTTGGTTTGAGGAAACTTCACTGGCACCCCGAGCTCGGCTCGGCCCTAGGTAGACCCGCTGCGCAGGCTCTCATCTAGCTGGCAGGCCCGAAGGCTCGTCTATGGGGGATAGGTTTGGTTTGAGGAAACTTCATCCGCACCCCGAGCTCGGCTTGGCCCCAGGTAGACCCGTTGCGCAGGCGATCATCTAGCTGATAGGTCCGAAGGCTCGCCTGTGGGTGATAGGTTTGGTTTGAGGAAGCTTCATAGGCACCCCGAGCTCGGCTCGGCCCCAGGTAGACCCGTTGCGTAGGCTCTCATCTAGCTGGCAGGTCTGAAGTCTCGCCTGTGGGGGATAGGTTTGGTTTGAGAAAACTTCATCGGCACCGCGAGCTCGGCTCGGCCCCAGGTATACCCGCTGCGTAGGCTCTCATCTAGCTGGCAGGTCTGGAGGCTCGCCTGTGGGGGATAGGTTTGGTTTAAGAAAACTTCATCGGTACCCCGAGCTCGGATCGGCCCCAGGTAGACCCACTGCGTAGGCTCTCATCTAGCTGGCAGGTCCGAAGGCTCGCCTTTGGGGGATAGGTTTGGTTTGAGAAAACTTCATCAACACCCCGAGCTCGGCTCGGCCACAAGTAGACCCGCTGTGCAGGCTCTCATCTAGCTGGCAGGCCTGAAGGCTTGCCTGTGGGGGATATGTTTAGTTTGAGGAAACTTCATCGATGCCCCGTGCTCAGCTCGGCCCCAGGTAGACCCACTACGCAGGCTCTCATCTAGCTAGCAGGTCCGAAGGCTCGCCTGTGGGGGATAGGTTTGGTTTGAGAAAACTTCATTGGCTCCCTGAGCTCGGCTTGGCCTCAGGTAGACCCACTGCGCAGGCTCTCATCTAGCTGGCAGGTCCGAATGCTCGCCTGAGGGGGATAGATTTGGTTTGAGGAACTTCATCGGCACCCCGAGCTCGGCTCAGCCCCAGCTAGAACTGCTACGCAGGCCCTCATCTACCTGGCAAGTCTTAAGGCTCGCCTATGGGGGATAGGTTTGGTTTGAGAAAACTTCATCGATACCCCGATCTCGGCTCGGCCCCAGGTAGACCTGCTGCACAGGCTCTCATCTAGCTGGCTGTTCTGAAGGCTCGCCTGTGGGGGATAGGTTTGGTTTGAGGAAATTTATCGGCACCCCGAGCTCGACTCGGCCCCAGGTAGATCCGCTGCGCAGGCTCTCATTACCTGGCAGGCCCGAAGGCTCGCCTGGGGGAGGGAAGTTTTTGATCGTAGGAAACACTCCGACTCGGATGCTCTGAGCAGGGCAAGAACGCACCCGGAACACGGAATGACAAGAGGTAAGACCCCTCCAGGCAGGAAAGGTCTCAGCCAGAAAAGCTCTCGGAGGGGAGTTCCCCGCCAAGGAGATCTCGCCGAAGTAAGTTCTCGGCGGGAAGGCTCCTGAAAGTATTCTTGGTCAGACAGCGGGAAGTGCAAGGCAAAAGTTCGAACAGTTCGCGCAGGGTAAAGAGGGACGGCCTCATCTTAAAGGGCCCATGAGAAATGTCCCCGGCGGACGGTTTTCGGCAGAGCGCGGAAATGAAACGTCTAAGACCTGGGCTCTTTCGATAGGTTCCCGCCTATCTATAACTAAGGGAGACTACCCTAGGGAGGCCAAGGGCCTCGGCGGAAGCATGCTTAAGAGGCACTCAGCCACAACAGTTGTATCAAACATTTACAATAAAAAGAAACGTTTACAAAACTTTTACAATGTATTTACTCAAGGTGATTACAAGTCTAGAGCGTCTCGCTCTTTACAATGAAAAGAAAATAAAAGAAGAGGGGGCCCTTCAGGGAGATGCGTTGTACCCCTCAGAGCTCTCGCTTGAACTCCCGCTGGAGCTCTCGCGTGAGCCCACCCCGGATATCTCGCCACACGCAGCAGGGGATTTCGGGACATCTGAAGGCGTGGAATCGGGCGCACCTGGGGGCTTCGGAACAGGCTCGAAGAGCCAGGGGACGAGCTGGCGAGCGGTGATGGTCTTGCCTCTCTCGTCAAAGCAACCGACATCCCGCAGCGTCTCCAGGTTCAATTTAACTGTGGCTTGCGCATTGGCCTGGAGGAGCTTGTCGATGTCGTAGACTGAATAGTAGCGGCTCTCCAAGCTTTCGTCCAGTGGAGGAGGGAGCGCAATCGCCTCCATACGCCGGAGCTGGTCCCTCAGCAGGAAGTTCTCGTATCGTGCCTGGGCAAGCTCCGCACGAAGCACCACGACCTGAGCGGAATCCTTTGTAGCGAGAGGTTAGCATGAAAGATTAAAGTTGAAATCTGCAGTGGCGAGAGCGAGTGCCGTGAAAGGTCTCGCTTACCTCTCCCTCCCGGCGCGAGGACAGCAGTTGCTTGGCGTCTTCCAGCTCTTTCTTCAAGGCAGCTGCCTGAGCCACCACCTCCTCCCGGTCCTTGAACATGTCCTGGAAGTTGCGGTCGATAGTGATACTTCGACATGTGCACATGTGTGCAAGCTCGATCCCGCGCATCAGGGCTCGGGTGGAGTCATAGGCAAGGAGCCTGATGGTCATTTTGTCATAGATACTTGCATTCTCCCGGCTGTAGAGGCTGTAGCCCAAGGAGAAGGCCTCACTGGTGACCTCATCTCGCTCCGCCCAGCTGGGTAGAAGAGACAAGATTGAGACCCTGTTGGTGTCAGGGTCCCACTGAAGCAGCGGTTTGTTTTCCACGTCAAGGCAATTCGTGTCGAGACCAAAATTAAGGTGACCCTGCGACACCTCTCCAGGCGGAGACTGAGCGGAGGTCTCGGCGGCGGCTCCCTCTCCATCTACTCCACTAGGGGCCGGGGGGTTCTCGGTAGGTGCCTCAGTGCCACCCCTGGTAACCGCAATCTCGCTGGTGGCCTGCAAGATCTCTTCAAAGGAGCGGCCTGTAGCGGGAGGTTGGGAGGGCGTCACCGCAATGGCTTTACCCTTCTTGGCAGCAGTTATTTTGGGCCTCTTAAGTACTGGGGCAAAGGGGCACCGGCTTTCGCTTCCCGGCACCGGTAGATGGAAGCGGGGCTGGCTCGTATCGGCAAGCTTGAGTTGCGGCCTTTGCGAGAGCCAGTGGGTCTCTCACGGATTGGCTCCCGGCAGCATGAGCCTTGTCGAAAGGTTGGAGCAGGGGGATCTCGCGCTCTCCTGCAAAAGCAACAACACTGAGCCCTAATCTTAAAAGAGGGGAAGGAACAGCGAGTTAAAGGCGAGACCGTACCTTTGCCTGGAGGCACCGGGAGGAGCGAATCGATGCCCCGCCTGAGGAACTGGACGTCAAAATCCTTGGTTCCGAAGAACTCAAGGAGGGCGCTCTCGCCCGAGCCTATGGAGGGCGGCCTGTAAGCGGCGTCCTCATACTGAATGGGCGCGAGAGGAACGTTCCCAAAATCGCCAGAAACAAAGACGAACATCTCGCCCCAGTGGTGGTGCTTGTTGGCGAGACCGGTGGTCTTGAGAAGCTGCCCCGAAAAGAAGACCACCCCTCCCTTAGCGCGGAAGGTGAACAGCTTCCGGAAGATCGGGACGCTGAACTCGATCTTCTCGGATCGCATGGATCAGATGAAGGCCACCGGGATCGCGACTGAGTTTGGATTCAACTGCGCGGGAACCACTCCATAGTACCAGAGGGCCTGGCGCATCTCTGGCCAGAGGGGGAGGCGGAAGCCCACCTCAAAGTGCTCAAGGGGGATGTCTAGCTCCCCCTCCCCTGCACTGTTCACCTTATCATGGTTGTTGGGGTTTCGCACGGTGAAGCCGGCGGGAACGTAACGAGTCTGGGTCAGTTGGAACTCCTCCATGGTTAGGCTGCAAGAGGGGAACAGATGCTTCTGGAAGGCTTCCGCGTAGTTAGAGCGTCCCTCACTTCTGCCCGGCATTGTGCTTGAGAGGTTGTAGGCAAGGTATTCAGAAGAGAGGCGAGAGCGAGAACCGAGCGAGAACGGGAGGAGGAAGCGGAAGCAAGCGGGAGCTTTCGGCAAACCGCGAAAACAACAAGAAAAAGGCACGGGATTCAGATCGTAGAAATAAATATGGTAGGTGGACTTCTCTATTTATAGAAAATCGTGGTCATCATGACTATTTCCAAAAAGGCGGCAGGGGTACAGCCGTCACGCCCTAAGTCGGCGGCGCCTCGGTTTCCCGCCCAAGATTGACGGCGACTGACAAATCGTCGTCACACGAACATTTTGATACGACACGTGACAAGTAAAACGAGCAGAAGCAAGGTTACTCTCGCCGAGCGAGAGCTGAATAAAAAATAATAATAATAATAATAACAGAGTCAGGAGTTACTCTCGCCGAGCAAGAGCTGAATAAAAGGTAATAATAATAATAGCAAAGTTATTTGTTACAGACTGATGAAACTAAATATGGGTATATTGGGGAAGGGGAAGGCCGGGGGAAAAGGAGATCTCGCAAATCAGTAAGGCTCCCACCTCCATCGTCCTCGTTCCCACTTCCTGGTCCTCGGTGGCGCCTGCGGGTTGAAATAGGACGATAAGATGGTGCATCTTATGTTGATCCGACGAGACAGGTCTTGGATCCGCACGATGCACCTTTCGGGAGAGGACCCGGCGGTAGGCCCACCTGACCGATCCGTCTCACCTATGAAGTAGTCTCGCTCCAGAGCCTCCAGCCTCGTCTCCACCGATTGGCATAACTCTCTCCCCATGGAGTTATGGGCCCGCTCCCGCCGGATAAGCTTCGACAGGACGGCGGCAACCCTCTTCCCCCGCCTTTTAGCACTCTCGACACTGGTCAAGATTTCCTCCATCTCGTCAGAAGACGGTAAGGGGGAACTCTCATCGTCCTCCCCCTCTCTGTCTTCGTCGTCTTCTTCATCTTCATCCACTGCGTCAGCTCCCAATCGCGAGCCCGGATCCCCTGACAAAAGAATTCCACGGTCATGGCGAGAGCTAAGTGACAATTGTGATAAGCATACAACATACCTGTAGTATGGTGAGAACCACAGGCCGACGGGATGCGAGAAGGCCCAGACCCCCCCACCCCACCCCCCGCCCCGCAATTCCAAAGAGGAGGTGGATCGGATTTCCTTTTCCCGGGGGGAAGATTTTGCGAGTGGTGATCCCGGCTTGTCCGGAAGCGGGGGGGGGGGGGGGGGTGGTCTCCTCTCCCGCGGGATGGCTGGCATCCCGTGGAGCCGCATAAGATTCGACAGCCACTCCTCCCGCTGGAATGGAGGGATCAACCGCAGGGGCAGGCTGATTAGCGACCCTTACTTCATTCTCCCGGGTATCGAGACCCGGTTGGGCGGAAGAGCGAGAGTGGAAAAGATACCTGCAGTTCTCGGGGAGTCGGCCGGAGGAGCGACCTACGAGACCCGCGGTTGGTTCTCCAGAGGACGAGATGATGGGTCCAAGGGCTCCCGTGGCGGCCTGACGTCATCGGGGACCGTTTCCTGCGAGAAGTATCGCGTCAGCTACGAATCCTCCCACGTAAATAGCACATGGTTTCAATGATTAGCAAGTCGAGAGACATACCTTCTGAGGAGAGGGGTCATCCGCACGGCTTGGGGTCGGGGTAGGCGAGCTGCTGTTCTTATGAGACAGGTCTCGCTGGACCACCTTCGCCCTCTTCTTCTCTTTCTTTTTCTTCTTTAGCTGAGAGGGCTCAGCGGCTGACGACTGTCTCGCCATACATGGGGCAACCAAGGTACAGTTAGCCTTGGCTCGCGCTTGGGCTGCGTCGATACGGTCTTGAAGATCCTGTGGAAGCGGTTTGTCAGCACGCTTGGAACACATCGCGAGAGGAAGCGAGAACTCAGGCGAGGAATGACGATTCGAGGGCAGATTTATGGCTGTCTATCGGCACATATATATATATAGCCACTGTACGGCCTACTAAAAGATTCTCTGATGTTAATACATGCTCAGCGAATATTTACGGGTTGGATATGTCTTTTCGAGCGCAGAGCTAGATCAAAAAGAGCGGGGATTGTGTACAACCCCATATTCGCTGAGTCAGACCAGGAGACACCAACGGTCAGGATTAGGCTAGCTAGAGAAGCTCCCGCCCTGAAGAAGTTCTCGCCCATAAGTTGGGCGGGAACGTTTGCGCTTGCGCCAAGCTCCTGTTTTGGAGGAGCTCTCGACTGTAAGCATGCGAGACTGCTTGCGCCGGGCTCTGGTCAGGAGGGCTCTCGGCTCAGGGTTCTCGCCGAGTGGGGCCAAGGGCCCTGGGTAAAATGACCTAACTACCCTCAGGTAAAATTACCCCAATACCCTTATGATAAACACTGGGATTTTGCTCTTGGCAGATCAACCAAGGGTATTTCAGTAATCTCAGGTCAGCAAAAGGCTATAAATAGACACATAAGCGCTCCTTAGAAGGCAAGCTTTTCGTAATCTTCCAATCTCCAGTGCTTTCTGAGGAGCTCCTAGCCCAGCTTTTGGCTTTGGAGGGGAAGCGCTCAGAGATCTTCCGGGTGTGAGGTGGGACCTCCCTGCTGAGGCTTTGGGTCAGTCTTAGGTCCTTTGAATCTAGTCGAGGGTTGAGGCTTGAGATAAGTAGGTGTTGCCTGCACCCCTGTTTCGAACTCCCATTGATGTCATTTTTGGCTTCAACAGGTGTGGTGTACCTGCATGTATTTTGGTTAGCGGATAGCTTCTTTTTTATGCTAACTCATTTGGGTTAGGTGCGTAGCCTTCTAATTTATCTTTGTTTACCTCACTGAAACCCAAGCCCCATCTCTTCAGCTAAAGTCCTACTGATGCGTGTGTGAACCAAACCAGTGTCGTGGAGAGAGTGCGAACGGGCAAGCATATGGTCACCGACATTGGAAGATTCCTTTGGAGGTTATCCCGAGCCCCGATCTTTGGCAATGCTCGCCTTGCGATTAGTCTACTTTCTCCCTACGGATGACCGGAAGATTCACCGTGATTCCATTTTTAGTAGAAATAAAATGTTGATAAGCATTGTGAAAAGTATAAACTATTTTGCATACTTAGGAATTTCCACTATTATATTTTTACGCGTGCGAGCATGCGACTTCGCATGGTACTCCGTATCTCAATTTGTATGTTATCTAGTTTATTTTCCTTATCTGCACAGATTTTGTTTGCTCGGGACGTGCAAACAGGTAAGTCTGGGGGTCTGATGAGTACAAGTTATATACATACTTTTGGACTCATCTGAACTTATTTTCTCACTCGTGCACCGCATTTCAGCCGGTAATCGGTTATATTTGCTTCATTCGGTTATTGACCACATTGTGCACTATTCTGGCCCAAGGGTGTGCAATTGCGCATTCTGTTATTGGGGGTATTCACATGGTGCTCCCCATGGATCTTTCTGTTTGGTTTTGTTTGCATTCTGGTGCTGGAAGCTTTTGCTCTAGCTTGGTTTTATTGTTATGCATGTAGTTAGGACGTCCCAGATTCCATTTCCAGGTCCTGTGTAAAACTCACGGTCGTGAGAATTTGTTCACGCACGGTTTGAGATTAATCGTGCGTTATACACAGAAATTCCAGGGGAGTTTATGGTTACCCATGCGTTTTGTTCCTGCACGGTTTCGGCCAAACTGTGCGAGAAGGAATCGCACGGTATTCATATATTTCTCTGAATTTCATCTTTCTGGGGTTAATCGTGCATTTCCTTCACGCACGGGCATACGCGGCCGTGCACGAGGAAAACGCACGGTTCATCGGTATTATATTATTTTCTTGCGCTCTGTGTTCACCCGTGTGGTTTCCTTCACACGCGGGCGCGTGTGCGAGTAAAACACACGGGTCAACACATCTTCATCCGCAAGCTTGGCGTGGAAGTTAATAACAAACGGTTAGCGCACGGTCGTGCGCCAAACCGTGCCTGACTATTTTTCTGACCTGCTTCAATTTAAGCGCAGATTTTCCTCCTTTTGCAAGAGATTTTTTTCCCACAATTCCTCCCGCCATTTTAGGGCAAAGCTCCGACCATCCACTTCCGCCCGTCATCTTCCACCAAGGAGAGAAGCCCCAGCCATGTTCGCGAAGCCTAATCTTGTCGGCGCTTGATCTCGGCCTCCTCCGTCATCTTTTAAGATCAATTTCAAGTTTGACACCATAACAAACAAGCAAATGGAATGTTGCAACCTTCTTCCGCATCGTGAAATGAAGAAGACGGGTCTATTGGAAGGTAGTGATAGCCTTCTCTACCTCGGACGTAGTTGAGGACCGAGCTTGGATGCAGATTGACAACCCGACAATTCCTTCCACGACCCCTCAATGATCCTTCGGATTCGGTCGATCTCTTGACTTATTCTTTCTTTCTTGTTGAATATGTGTGTTTAAATCTGTTTATGTTGATGATGTGCACTTTAGTTGTAAACATTATTTGTTTCATGTCTATGTGAAATTGTTTTGTTTTACTGCTTTAGTTGCTTGAGTAGCGCTCGCATTTTCATCCGCCACGACATTCGGTTCTTCCGCTCTAGGGATAGCTAGAGGTGTGCGTAGCGAAGAGGTGCTCTCGACCCTCATTCCACCGTTCTCACCTTGTCATCCTCAATCCTACTCGTCCATCTGTCCAGCGATTCAGTGCATACCGGCCCGTCTAGTCTTCCATCCAGCCTATCGAAGAATCGCATAGCGGCGTTGCATATGAGTAGATTATTATTGTATTACTTTCTTTTTCTACAACAATCAAAAGTCCTTTCATTAACTCTGACCTAAGGACTTCAATCTCAAGTCCTCCTCAAAATTTACCCCACCTATTGTGTTCCTTGAGAGATTGATACTTGGGGGCATTCGTCCATTTTATATTACTTGTGCGACCGGTAGACTTGTCATTCAATGTATCAAGATCCCAAGTTGATAGGCTATAGTGACAGTGACTGGAGCAATGATGTTGATGAGAGGCAGAGCACTATATGATTTCTCTTTATTTGGGAGAAACACCCATTACTTGGTTTAGTAAGAAGCAGAAGATCGTGACTCTTAGTTCATGCGATGAAGAGTATGTTGTTGCCGGCGCATGTGTGTGCCATGGAGTATGGCTGAAGATGTTCATGAAATCTCTGAGATTGGATGGTGATGAAGCAACTACAATTTTTGTGGACAATCGAGTTACGATTGAACTAACAAAGAATCATGTGCATCACGAGAGGACCAAACATATTGACACCAGATTCCACTTCATCAGAGAGCAGGTAGAACTTATTGAAGTTCACTTGGAGCACGTGAGGACCAATGACCAGCTAGCGGATATCTTCATAAAGGCCTTGAAGGTGGAGCTGTTCAAGAGGATGCGTGATAAGCTGGGAATGCTGAAGAAGGAGGAACTGAACTTAAGGGGAAGCAATGATAGAAAACAAGTTTGCTCCTAGTTTTTTATCTTCTAATCCTGCTTATTAGATGTGTAATTGTGCTTATGTAAAACCTCTCCACCGAAATGAATTTTTGGTTCGACGAAATAATTTACTCGTCGAACGATGTTCGACTTTCGTCGAACGCATCTTGTTTGACTTTCATCGATTGGTGTTCGACTTTCGTTGAACGTATATTGTTCGTGTTTTTCAAAAAACGGAGTTCCACTTTCATCGACCGGAGTTCGACTTTTGTCGACCAGCTTTTGTTCAACTTTCGTTGACCGGTGTTCGAGAAATGACAAATGGTGATTGGTTTTTCCAGCTGTGTTGTTAGGCCTCCCTTGGCTATACGACCGTGATGTTACACATTTTGGTAGAGCCAATACTTATGAATTCAAATTCAATGGCAAAACCATCACTTTGAGGCCGACCATCCCAAAGGAGCCCGTAGTCTTGGCTAAGGACAGCACTATTCCGGTAGAACGGAAAACGTTGAATCTAGTTGGTAGGAAAGAGTTTGAGAGGGATTCGTTCTTTGATGGAATCATGTATGCGCTAGTCCTCTTAAGTGCGAAGCCCGATTCTAGCATTTTGGATGAGTTACCTAGTGAGTTACGGGTACTGTTGGAGGAGTATAGGGACGTGTACCCGGATGAGTTGCCCTCCACGTTAACCCCTCTTAGGAATATCCAGCATGCGATAGATCTCATCCCGGGGTCTTCCTTGCCAAATCAGCCCCATTACCGACTCCACCCCGCAGCTCACCTGGAGTTGCAGTCTCAGATAGAGGGCTTGCTAGCGAAAGGTTTTATTAGAACTAGTATGAGTCCATGTACTGTACCAGCCCTACTTGGCCCCCAAGAAGGATGGTACATGGAGGATGTGCGTTGATAGCCGGGCTATCAACAAAATCACCATCAAATATAGGTTCCCCATTCCCCGCCTAGATGATTTGTTGGATGTCTTGTCTGGAGCCACCGTATTCTCCAAATTAGATCTTCGGAGTGGCTATCACCAGATTAGGATACGAGAGGGCGATGAGTGGAAGACGGCATTTAAGTCAATGGATGGTCTGTACGAATGGCTTGTGATGCCCTTTGGGTTGTCCAATGCCCCTAGTACCTTCTCCCGGATGATGACACATGTCTTTCAGCCATTCATGGGAAAGTTCGTTGTCGTCTACTTTGACGATATTCTGATTTATAGCACCTCTACTACCGAGCACATCTCCCACATGAGAGTGATCCTTTCCACCCTGCGGAAGGAGACGTTATTTCTCAACCTTAAGAAATGCACTTTCTATGTCTCGGAGGTAGAGTTCTTAGGCTATATAGTCGGCTCCGAGGGTATCCGAGTCGATCCGGGCAAGGTTCAGGTCATTAAGGACTGGCCCGTGCCAACCACCCTACGTGAGGTGCGTAGTTTCCATGGGTTATCCACATTTTATCGTCGTTTTATACGAGACTTCAGTAGTATTATGAAGCCTATCATAGACTGTATGAAGAAGGGAGATTTTACGTGGACGAAGTCCGCCACCCATACTTTTGAACGAATCAAGGAGCTTATGACTGAGGCACCTGTCTTACGTCTACCTGACTTTGCTAAAGTCTTTGAGCTCACATGCGATGCGTCTGGGGTAGGGATTGGAGGTGTCTTGAGCCAGGAGGGCCATCCCATTAGTTATTTTAGCGAGAAGTTGTCCGACCCTAAGCTGAACTACTCAAATTACGATAGGGAATTTTATGCTGTAGTCCGATGTCTATACCATTGGAGGCACTATCTCCTGTCCAAGGAGTTTGTGATCCTCTTCGATCATGAGGCTTTACGTTTCATCAACGGCCAGCATAAGATCAGCCCACGTCACGCTAAGTGGGTCGCTTTCTTACAAGGTTACACGTTTAATCTCAAGCACCTTAAGGGAGCTGATAACCGAGTCGCGGACGCCCTTAGTCGTCTTACTCTTTTACTCACCTCTATGGAAGTACATGTTGTAGGGTTTGAGTGGATTAAGGATGAGTACACCACGTGTCCTGACTTCCAGGACTTCTATCTTTCTGCCCAGGATAGCTCCCCCACGACGATATCTACCTACGTCATCAAGGACAGTTACCTGTTTAGGAACGGGAAACTATGTATTCCACAGTCATCATTACGACTATATATCATATGGGAGTTGCATAGCGGAGGGTTGAGTGGCCACTTTGGTAGAGATAAGACCATTACGTTAGTCGAGGGCAAATTCTATTGGCCAAAACATAAGGTTATGGTGGGACAGGTAGTGAGTAGCTGCCGCACATGCCAGGTGTCTAAGGGTAGTAAAACTAACGTAGGATTATATACACCCTTGCCTATTCCCTCCATGCCTTGGGTAGACGTTAGTATGGATTTTGTATTAGGCCTTCCCGTTACCCTACGCCGTCACGACTCAATTTTTGTAGTTGTGGATAGGTTTTCAAAGATGGCTTATTTCATCCCATGCAGTAGGACGAATGATGCGTCTCATGTCGCTAAACTTTATTTTAAAGAAGTCGTAAGTCACCGTGGAGTGCCAAAGACCATAGTATCGGATAGGGACGTAAAATTCACTAGTTATTTTTGGAAGACTCTTTGGATATTAATGGGAACGAAATTATTGTTTTCCTCTGCCTATCATCCCCAAACTGATGGGCAGATGGAAGTGGTTAATCGGAGCTTAGGAAATTTGTTACGATGCCTTGTGAGTGATCACAAGAGAACTTGGGATCTTCTCCTTCCCCATGCCCAGTTAGCCTACAATAATTCCAAGAATAGTTCTACGGGTCTGTCTCCGAATGAGATTGTCCACGAGTATAAGGCTCCTGTGCCGCTTGACTTGGTGTCGTTGCCCCCAACGTACAAGGCAAGTATGTTTGCACAATCGTTCGCCCAGCACATCCATGATTTACACGCACGTATACGGGCCACCTTGACTACGCAATACGACTCTTATCAAGCGCACGCTAA